>JAPWDM010000001.1:111011175-111611175 GCA_035578155.1 Brachynemurus nebulosus
GTCTAGCAAACTTTGAAATTGAATTAAATAATTGCGAAACTAAACTCTTGAAATTGACTTAAACGCTCGTATTTATACTACTTCGATATGTTCTAGAAAAGTGCATTTAGCTGACTAACAGATGAGGCTTCTGTTAACAATTCTTAGAAGTAAAAAGCTGAAAGCTGATATAAGCTGTAATTGATATTATAAAGTGATTACATAAGCATATGATTGAAATATGATATATGTGTGAATGGCATGCAAAGAATGTTAAGTAATTGATACATATTAGATAAAATATTATATAGGGTGTCCATAAGTTGTGTCCATTACTCCTCCCTCTTTAAGACGAAAGCGGCGGCCATAGAAGTTTGACTTCTTGGGACGGCGCTTTTGGTTGGTATTGTACCTGAATTAAAGAATCCTCTTGGATATGTGCTTGAAGCGATGCATTCTCTTGGAATGGCTTCCTGGTATAGCGAATAATAAATAGGATACTGGTGATTAGCATGGTTGCAAGAATAAAGTAAGTAGTAGATGCGTGAATAATATGTCCGCAGTAGTTGGATTTCTTCTCAATTTTCTAAATGATAGTTTTTCAATTTGTTGAGGTCCAGTTTTTCTTCCAATTTGGATATGTTGACCGGAAGCTTGGATGTTGGTTGCAAATAGATTTTTTCCCAATTCCTTAGTATTTTACTGTCGTAGGTAATATCGTTGATTTTTACTGAACAGTTTTCAAAGCGTATTAAAATGGTTTTCATGATGGTTCGATTTTTGATGCTACATGTTGAACTAATGACGATTCCATGTGAGTTCTTGATGATGATGTGGTTGTCGTAGATTGGTTTGATTTTGGTTAAATATTTATCTGAGCTAGTCGGTTCGATAACTGATGGAACAATTGTCAGTGTACTACCATACTCTGTATTTTTTTGTCAAAAGAAAAAAATGTTTCAACATCGTAATTTAATTTTACATTGTAAATAAAAATTAACTAATAATTTTTTTATAATTCCCATCATTATAATATATATATATATATATATATATATATATATATATATATATATATATATATATATATATATATATATATTATAATGATGGGAATTATAAAAAAAATTATTAGTTAATTTTAATATATATATATATATATATATATATATATATATATATATATATATATATATATATCGAAACAAAATTGAAGTGGTCTTAATTTTTGTGACGGGGGTGTAAGTGTAAAGAGCCATTTTTTGTACAGTTGGAGATATGGCTGTATCTAAAACGTAGGTAGATAGTATTTTGTACAATAGACAAGCAATTTCATGGTAGTCGTAGATAAAAAGAATTACGTAATAAGTGGACACGCAAAACATAGTTACAAATTGATTGTAACCTTTAACCGGTAAGGTGATGTCTGTGAGTCGTATACAAATATATTCTTTTAGTTTTCTTCCTCCCTGCTTGTTTTTGTTAACTGAACGTTTGTGTATTCTTTTATGGTTTAGGGCAAATTTTACCCTGCTGGTGTAAGGGGAGTGTTTGATACATGCATATATGTGTGGTCTCCAGTTTTGACTATCTATATTACCAGCCCGCGGTATGTTAATTTGTTGATGTCTCTTAGACATCACTTTACCGTGAGTACTATAAAAATTCACCTTAATGGTTAAGGGTTAAACAAAGAAATTATACGTACCAAGGTGGCATTATCGAACCAAATACAAAATAAACTTAAGCAACCATTATAAATGCATTTACTAATTCATTACAAAAAACACTTTGTAATAGAATATTTTAGTTGTAAAATATAAAAAAAAAAAAAACTTGCAATTTAACAAACATCACATATTTGAAGTTTTGTACTCGAGCAGAAAAGATCGAATGATCATTCTTTTTAATGCCGTTACATGAATTAGAACTCGGCAAAAAGACTTTAATTCGCGCAAGTGCCAGTTGCAGCACCCCACTATTTGCTAACACATAGAACAAACAATAGAGTACAGCTTCGTGTACTTCGGATGATCAGGGTAGCAGGAAAGTTTGTAGAATACAAATCTCTGTGTTCAAAAAAAGAAAATAAATTTTTACATTACAATATATATATATATATATATATATATATATATATATATATATATATATATATATATATATATATATGTGTGTGTGTGTGTGTGTGTGTGTGTGTGTGTGTGTGTGTGAGTGTGTGTGTGTATCCTAAAATTGTAAGATTGAGCTTTTGGAAGTTTTTTTCACTTTTTCATGGTTTTTATCTTTTAAATGTGTGCATTATTTTTTAATATTAAACAAATTACAAATGATAATCTTATTAATCGTTATTTATACGATTTTTCAACAACTTTTTTATTCAGGGAATTTTTTGCTTATATTTATAGTTAAGTGATATCTTAGCTAGTAAGTTAGCAACATTTGTAAATATTCTTATGTAAATTAAATTAATTAATGTAAAATTAAAATAATGCAAACAAGGTATTGATTAATAAAATTAGTGTAAAATTTAAAAATAAAACACCAATTGATTTATGATAAATAGTGCCCGGGCGTTTAATGTATTATAAATTATCCTGTCAAAAAATTGATTATTCTTCAGGAGCGCAAAATCAAGTACGAGGGTCTAGAAATGACAATAAACTGCAATTTCAAAACCTATAGTCATTTAAAAATTTTAACTGTTATTATGTTTATGAGAGAAAAGGGTGACATTCAATGAAATGTAGCATACCTTATTTACATATTGTTCAACAAGCCAACAGCTTCTGTGTCTTGAATTGTCTTCTCTGTGCATTAAATTAATATTTTGTTGATTATACACAGATATAGAAACAAGAAAGTGCTATTCTTAAATAATTAATTAATGGTATATTTTAATACATCTATTGATTTCTGAAACTTTTGTTTTACAAACCCTAACTATGTGTACGTAGATTAATTACCGCCACTGTATAATTTTTAACACATATTGATATCGTCCTATTACCAATAGGACGAGTATTCAGTGAGTGACTAAAGACATTAAGAGATAGGTACCGTAGCTACTCATATGTACCCATGTTCTGTGTATGTACCTCTAAGGCTGCAGATACACGAGACACTTTTGATAGTAGGTCTATAGAGATCAAATGTCGGTGTGTATACAGCAATGAGAACAGTGTCGCTAACAACAGTCCGTAATCTAGCGAGACTGTGTCGACACTGCTCTAGCTAGTAAAATTACATAGGTGTAAACACTGCGATATATTTTCAAATCGGTTTGACATTTTTTCATACACTCGCAGAAGAGAGATAGATTCATGGTACATAATTAAATGTACATAATTACCAACATATTTTTTAGAATTTTACTTTACGGAATAGAAATGAATTACATTACAACAAAGTTTTCATTTTATTTATTTTATTTTATTTCATTCAATATAATTTTGTTTCATTATATATTTTATTTTATTTCATTCAATATAAAAATGTTAATTGATAAATATTATCTAAATTATACTAAGTGTTTTGAGAAGTTTTTATTTAATTGTATACAACGTTTTTTATAGATTGGAAGATAAAGCAAGAATTATAATTTTTTTTTTTAAATTCCCCGCCTAAAATTTATTATTTTGTACGTAGTACACTTGTCAATTTATCAATACAGAAAAATAACTAAATAACATTCTATAATATTTATAGTTTTATTTCATTCGCAAGTGTTTAAAAAATAATTTTATTACAAGTTTATTACACTTTTTTCATGTTTCACTCTTTTGTCATTTTATCATTTTGTCATTTTATGGTTATTCACTGGGAAGGTTATCGATTAAAAATCGATTTTCGTGTGAACAGCTCATTGTCAGACACATGTTGCGTACATTTATGTACAGACACTATCCAGACACAAAAAATTTGTTGAAGTGTGAACAGTAAAGAAATTTATGTCTGACATTTGTGTCGACATTTTGGTGTCTCGTGTATCTGCAGCCTAATACAACATACATAACATATTGTACCCGTGTTTGGGTCTATCTAGCTACATAATATACGTATGAATGACGAGTACAGGTTTGACTGTCGAAGGGTGTGTATGTGTTATTTTTAAACTATTTTCGAATATTGATATGTTAACAAGTAATCAAATAAAAATAATCTTTTGCTAATAATAAGTGTATTAGAATTATTACTTTAATTGAATAAAAAAATCAATAAACTTTAAAAAAAGAAAAATTAAATTAAATAGAAGTGAAGTTCTAATACTAAAAATGGTAACTTAATTTTGCCACAAACATTATAAATAATAATTAAATTTCTATCAACATACTGTTTTAATTACTGATGTATATATATATATATATATATATATATATATATATATATATATATATATATATATATATATATATATATATATATATATATATATAAGACAATTAAAGAGATATTTTATTACGAAAGAAATAAGAAAAGATGTCGAAAAGTACAACAAACTTGCAATAATGTAATAGAAAAATTTTTAAGTTTTGAAAATTCTATGAAACTAATTATATAGAAGCAAGAAAAGTTTGAAAAAATTTTAAATGAACAAGATACCAGATTAGATAACCAAGAAAGAATACTTAAAAAAATTATATTATAATACAAGGAATTAATGAAACAGATAGTAAGGAATCCATCGACGATTTAGAAACGAAAATTATGCGAATATTTAAGGAAAAACTCGAAACCGATTGTTCATTATCTGAAATAAATTACATGCACAGAATTTGTAAAAATGTGAAAAACAGAACTAGTCCTGTGGTGATTTCATTTATATTTTACCGTCGAAAAATGGAGATTATTTCTGATCGAAAGAAATTGAGTGGAAGCAATATTTTCATCAACGATGACCTTATAAAAAAGGTTAGAGAAATTAGGAAAGAACTATTGCAACATGCCAAAGTACTGCGAAGTGAGGAGAAAGTAGTAACTCTACGGAGAAATGAACTGTTTATTCACGATGAAGCTTACAATATCAAGGATCTCCGACAAGAACAAGAAGATGTGTCAAGATATGGTGATAAACTATTCGGACATAACAATAAAGAGGAAGTTATTCAAACAAGTACAACCCAGGAAAGCAATGATAAACAAGAATCCAGTAAACAAAGCCGTTTTCCGAAATACAGGAAATAACTCCTGATGAAGATTCACCAAATCGAGAAAAATTTCAATTTCTACTGGAAAACAGAAAACCCTCCACGCCTGGTTTTTCATCCACTCCAAAAGAGAACACAAAACAGATAAAATAAAGAAAGCTGATAGAAATCTAAGATCACACTCACAGACAAAGTTAACTGAATTTACTAAGGAACAACAAGTATTTGAAAACAAAAAATACTAATTTCTCTTTATTATTATGGAACTGCTAAGGATGGAGTTATTTTACCGATTTAGACCATCAGAATCAACAAATCGTAACGAAAATGGATGTTATATGTTTAAATGAAGTATGGTTAAATTACAAACTATCAATACCGCCCACCCTTTCTCAAGAATTTTAATTTAGTGCAGAGCTTAGCAGTTAAAGAAAAGTCATTCGGGAGGGCTAGCGGTGGTCTAATAGTGTTAATAAAGAATACTTTTAAGATCAAAGTTCTTAGTGAAACAAATTGGTGGCTTATACTTATTGAATAAAAAAGATGGAGTTTCATAGTATGTTTAGTGTATTTTAAACCAACAACAGATTTTAAAATTATGTTTGAAATGTTTGAAGATATTATAAGTGATATTACTGATTTCTTTCCTAACAACAGGGTTGTAATTGTACTGTCATGCTTAGGTAAAAGGCAGTAAAGTGTAAAAAGTGAGAAAAGAGAAAACTGAACTTGAAATTTCTGATTTTCTTTAACTGTTTATTATAATATTTCCTTCATAAAATTTATTTAGCCGTCAATAATAAATTATATTAATTTATTATAGGTCGTGTAAGTGTAATTTCAGATTGCAATTTACCACAATGCCTAAATAAAATGATTTACTGTCTTTTATTTAATTGCAAACTAAAAGCAGTAAGATGTGATTTACCGCCTTTGTACTCTGTAAAACAGAAGTACTGCTTTTTTCCGCTGTTTCAATTATTTAAATGATTTTTTTTATTAAAAGTAAAACGCAGTAACATGTTATAACTCAGATTTATTTCAATAGTTTATATTAAAATTGAAGTTAACATTAGTAATACAAAATAATCTTACTCAAATTAATAACGAATGACAAAACTCTTGATAGTAATGAACATTTATAGATTTTATTGAACACTTAGCGAAAATTAGTTATTTATTAATTTCAGTATTAATGATGTGTTTTCAAATCATTACAACTAAAAAATACTTTCATTTAAAATAAAAAATATACTATCTTATTTATTTTAAGTAGATAAATGTTGAAAGCTCTTTTTAAAATTATAAAAATTACAATGATTGTCATCACAAATTTCAGATAACTAATAGTTCCATATACAACATAATTTAATATAAAACATTTATTACACATTATACGATACATAAAATGAATCGGTTTTGTTACGAAAATGTTGCAATTATTTCATGCTTAAATTTTCCCAAAACTCCTTGTGCCTTTCAGGTAGGAGAGGACAAATATTTTTTATAATGGAATTTTTTTTTCTTTACTTATTCCATTTTGTTTCGTACATGGAACTGGATGAGGAATACCTTCTTTTGCTATTTTGACTTTTAAATAATTATTTAATGTTTTATTCTCTCCGTTGTAATCAGTCTTAGTGCGGTTAGGTACATGTAGACAACTCAAGCTTACACAACTCCTTAGGTATTTACAAAATTTAATTTGAATTAAAGTAACTTTTAATTGCTGAAATTAAGAAAACCAACTATTATTTAGATGTACACTTACCTCTATTACAATTATTTACAAACAATTATAGAATAAGTATTCGTCGCCTTAACTTACCTTAACTTACATTTAAAAACAAAATTTTTTTTTAAATGTAAATAATTTGAAAAAAAAAAACAGTACGATTGTCACTACTGCCTTTTTCATTGGTAACTATGGACCAAAACATGGTTCACTTAGATTATAAAAAGTAATACCCCTGTCGCAGCATCTGCATAACATAGCGAATTTCCAAATTTTGGGGACTGGCGGATCTCATCTAAGAACTGTACCTATTTAAAATAGTTTAGCTTTCTAAGAGTAAAAGATTTTTTAAAATCGGCTGGGTAATTAGTTTTGATATTTTTGGAACCCAAGAACCCGAACGGACTTTGTGCAGCATAGTTGTATCCATCTAAAATAATTTAGTTCTCTAACAGTGAAAAAATTTTCAAAATCGGTCGGTTAGTTTATTTTTTACAATAATGGGAACAGTAAACCCTGGCGGAAATCATACAACATAACCTTTATTCATCTAAAATAATTTTAGTAAAAAGTTTATCCTAACAGTAAAAAACGGGTCCTAGGGATCTCATATAACTTATGGTAGTTCGTAAGGTTCTTGTGGACATCATTTAATTACTTAATGAATTCAAATACTTTAACTTACTAACGGTGAAAAAATTTTCAAAATTTTCGACATTCGCTAAAAAAATCATTGAAAAATATTTGATATGTTTCGATCAATTAATGGTCAACATCAGCAAATAAAAGTTACTAAAATCGAAGAAAAGAATGAGTTATTTGTCCGTAGAAATTAAAATACAAATTCTGAAAACGAGCAAAGAAATATTGAAAAAACTAGATCGGCAAAACATTCTGACAAATAACACTACCCAACTAATACTTGCCAATTTGAATGAAACTTAACATACTTATTAAACAGCGAAAAATATTAAATACGTGTTTTTTTATTTCGGCTAAATACGCTTTTTAGGGGTAGAAAACACCATTCAACCTCTGTAGATGAAAACAGTTATAGCTAAATATTTTTGAAACGACATATTTTTTTAAAAAAGGGCTGAGTACCAAATTTGTAGAATTTAAAGCGATGCACTTGATAGTGACCCTGAAATCGATTTTCAAGGTCAGTTGAAAATGATTAGCCATTGCCGAACTTTGACCATATCCTGTACCTATAAGCAGTAATTTCATGTATTGACTCAATCTATCTTCAAAATTGATTTGTTGCGTTATTTTTCTAAAATAAAAAAAATAAAAACCTGACGAAATGAAAAAATAGGCGCAAATTTATAGAAAAAATTAGAAGAAAACATTTTTGTAAGTAATTTTAGAAGTAAAGTTAAGAAAAGATTTAATATCACTCCAATTGTAAGTTAAACATTAACTTTATGTTATATTAGAAATTTTCAAAATTTTTTAAAATTTTTATTGCTACTCTATAGTTATCATATTAGGAATTCAATTCAACATATGATTAACTATTATTTTTCCGATTGCGATTGAGCAAGTATTTTTCAAAATTACTTCTTGATCACTTATTTTCTATCTTGCATGTGAAATTCGTTCGAATATACTTTGAACCATTTAGGGATGAAAAGTAAACTACTCCTTTTGAAAAATATTAAATGATTTTCAAATGACTTTGGAAATTGACCTCAAGGTCAACTTCAAAGTCATCATTAAGTGCATCACTTTGAACTCTATAACTTTGGCCCTAAGCACTTTTTTCAGAAAATATATCGTACCATAATCCACTTCTATGTTGATTCCTGGTCTCTTTTCCTGCGTTTCTAATATTTATGTCAATAAAAAATGTGCTACCGTAGACAAGGATGAATAGGTACGCATTCAGACTTCACACCATATTTTTTTGTATTTATTTTATGAGTACCTAATCTTTAATATATTAAAAATTTACGCGAAGATGGTCACTTTATCAGCAGTATCCAAAAAAATTTAAAAATATCGGTGGTTTTTGAAAAATTAACAAAAATCGTATAATTTCTTCTCTATGAAAAATTGGGGTCAAAAGAGACGAGAAAAGAGTAAATGGGGACAACCCGTAGGGTCGACCAAAATTGAAATTCTAATATAAAATAATTTCGAACTTTTTGTATTTATACATTCAAAAAAGAAATAATAGGTACTTGATGATTTTCTGTAAAAATAAACGTAGAATCTAAAATAAAGTTTATATACTCCTGTCGTTTACCCCTAAGTTTATATTCCTCCTATTCTTATTTTAGTTCAAAAAATAATTTTTCAAAAGACTAAGACATAATAATTAATAACAGTGAGATTCTACGTCCATTTTCAGACTTTTGTTTATTAAATTGCGTAAAAGCTAGTAAATGCAATAACAGATATGATGAATTTATAAGGATTTTCTTGTACTACAAAATCTTAAAAATATGGAAACGCGTACTTTTTTTTCGTTAATTGTGTTTTATTCTTTTGCACAAAATTTTAAAAATACTTTATTTTCTTAAGAAAGGGAGGCAACTTTAGTCACAGATATGCCTATGAACAGTTTTTGGTAATCCGGGAAAAACGAAAACACTTTTTAAAATTTTTTTATTGTTAAAATCGAAATGTTCTTTTAAAGAGGGTTAAAATTACCATATTTTATATTAAAATTTTAACACAATCACTCCCTAATTAACGAGCCTTACTTAATATTAGCAAATTGAGAAAAAACACGTCAATTAGATTTTTTTACACAGATTTTATTTGTTATATAATTCAAAAGGATATTTTAAAAATGTGTATGAATGGCTTTCATTAAATAAATTTCAATATATTTTCCATTTATTTTAACAGTGGAATGTCCTTATTAGTGGCTATACTTTCGGTTTGGAGCGAATTAGACGAAGATTTTCTTCTAAAACCAAATTTAATAATTAATTAAAGAAATAAAAAAAAATTTGTGGATTTCCTACCGTTCAAATATAATCTTTATTGTATGTAAAAATGTTATTACATTTTTTCAAAAAACTGTAAGTAAACTGTAAAATGTTCTTTACAAATATGTTAAAATAGAGAAATGTTTCCTTTTTAATTTATTTTTAACTCTTTTTAAATGATTCACTTTAAAATTTTTTAATATTTCTTAATCGAAATTTCATAAAAGAATGTGTCGAAATTTAAAAAAATTTTTCTTTGTTAAAAAAAAAAATTGAATGTGCAAAATTATTTAATATTAAAATGCTCTGATTATACAATTCTAATCATAACTGTATTGTCAATTGGATAAAAAATTACGTAAAAATATTATTGTTTGAATATGATTTAACGTAGTTTTTATACGATTGAAGCAAACTCTTATTAATTTTAGGAAGGTGTAAATATAATCTAAATTCTGATCATATCACATAACAGATATCGTCGGGATTTTTTTTGTAAAAAAAAATGGAACAGAGATACATTATAAAAACATTTAACTGACAGAGAAATAGAATATAGCCGAATCGTTAAATTGGATTAAAAAAATCATGACACGCTACTTATAAAGCGGTTTTTTTCGAATTTAGCTCGCAAAAAATGAGACAGAAAAAAAAAGAATGCGAGTGCGAGTGAAATGGAGAACGACATATTTCCTAGTTTTTCTCGAAAAGTAAGTAATTTAGAGCAACGGTATAAAAACATTTTTTATGCATTTTACCTTTTACAATGGCTTAGTGTAAAAAAAAATTTGAAAAATTGCTTAATTCTGGCAAAAAACTCATTTTGTTGACAAAAAACGCCCGGAAAACCTACTTCTGGGCATCCGACGTGTCTGGCTAACGAACTCATCCAACGATTTGGAAAATCGAATTCGCACACAAAATTTCATAAGCATTAAACGTTTCGTTCGAGAGTTATCGCGCGGATACATATATATATATATATATATATATATATATATATATATATATATATATATAAATTTTAGTGAATATCATTTTCGTATTCTAGGGACCTCAAAACATATTTCTGATATGGTCTCGGGCTTAGGTCGCACCATGACACCTGGCGTAAAAGCTGAATTTCCAGTTTTGGAAATTCGCTAAAAAGCAGTAAGTATATTTTACAGTGAATAAAAGCAGTAGAGTTTAAAATTTACTGCTTTTTTCTATAAAAAGTGATTCTACTGTTTTTTTATATTCAGGAAAAATAACTAATTTGTTATATTCGATAAACTTAAAAAATTAATACTCGATTGAAATAACATTCCTAATGATTAAATTTATGATCTATATGTAAAAAATCGTTTGAAAAATTTAATGGTATCAAAATTTAAAGAAGGCAGTAAATGAAAGTTACGGCCTTTTACCTAAGCACGGCAGTGTAGGTGACTTTAACTCGCGAGTCGGCAGTTTAAATCAAGGCTATGGGGACCTTTTTAATGAAAGCTATCTCACACCAGAAAGGTTAAAAATGGACAAGGCGTGCAATTCAAATGGTAAAATATTAACCGAACTAATGGAAAATTATGGTTTCTATGTCGTTAATGGACGAAGTCTAAAGGATACGCCAGCCCACTTTACCTATATGTCCAACAGCGGAAAAAGTATAATTGATTTAATATTGTGTAATACACAATTAATAATAATAATAATAATAATAATAATCTTTATTCAATAAAGTACAGAGTACATAGAATAAGTCATTCCATAAATTCCTTAATATTATAAAAATTCTTTGTCAACAAAAAACTTTTTAATTCATTCTTAAATTGCCTATTATTTAAATTTTTTAAATGTGTTGGAATGTTATTAAAAATTTTAATACACATGTTTAGCACTCCAATATTTATATACGTCTTTGTTGACTGAATAGTTACAAGTTTATCCGCGCCTCGTGTATTGTATGAATGATCGTACTGATTTTTCTCAAATAATTGATAGTTATTTCTCACAAATATTGCACACTCCATAATATAAGTATCAATCACTGTAAGTATCTTTAAATCCCTGAAAATTGGACGAGCGTGTTCCGTAGATTTGGCATTTACCATGATTCTTAGACATCTCTTTTGTGCAACTAACACTTTTTCTACTAACACTGAATTTCCCCAAAATAAAATCCCATATTTTATATTCGAATGAATCTGTGCATAATAGGTTTGTATCAAAATATCAAATGACACAAGATCTCTTAATTTATATAGCGCAAAACTAAGTTTAGCTAACTTATTGGTTAAAAATTCAATATGTTTTTTCCCATCCAATTAATTGATTTGTGATATTATAGACTTCCACGTTGATGACAACATAGTGACTTCTGATCATTTTCCATATATTCCTGAAGTTACTGGTAGTGAAATAAAACAGTCGGATGTGAATAAAATTTATAATGAAGCAAAATTTAAGCTAATATGGAAACACGGGGAAGAAGAAGTCTATACAATGAAAATGTCACAAGAATACAATGAATTCTTGAGGGTTAATTATATAGAAGATCCGAATAATGCTTATAAGTTATTAATAGACTCTATATTAAAACTAGCCACAGAAATAAATCTGAAAACCGTTCAAAATTATAATCATTCTGACTTACGGAACAAACCATGGTATAACAACAATTGTTGGAAACTAAAAAAATATATCAGAAAAATTCTAAAAAACTGTAAGAAAACGGGATTTAATGTAGAAACCACAAAAGAATATTTAGAAGAAAAACAGAAATATAAAAACTATGTAAAAAAAAGGAACATTTTACAAAAATACAAGAAAAATTAAAAAATGTTAAAAACACAAAAGTGTTTTGGGAAGTAATTAAGAGTTATCGAAACAGAAGAAGGAACAAAAACGAAATAGAAAAAGATACATGGGAAAATTATTTTAAAAGTATTTATTCCGGAGCAGAAACTTTTGACTGTTGTATATTAGACGCATGTCACCCGTATTTAGATTGCAGTATTGAATTCTACGAATAACAAAACGCAATTCGAAAGTCTTCAAATAACAAATCACCAGGGCCATGATTATAAATGAATGCTATAAAAACTTACCGCAAAATTGGCTAGAATATTTGCTTAAATTAATGAATTGTATATATTCAACTCTGAAAATCTACCGGAAAAATGGTTAGAAATTACATTGTGCATATTGCACAAAAAAGGAGACCCATCTAATCCAGACAATTATCGTCTTATTTCGTTGCTGAACAGTATAACGAAGATATTTACCGAAATCTTAATAATCAGTTAAACGTACGGGCAGAAAGTTTCAATATATACCCAGGGGGACAATGTGGCTTCAGAAAAACGAGGATGTTTAGATTTTCACTCTAAACTCTGTTGTGCAATTAAGTTTAAGATCACCAAAAAGCAAATTATATGCCGTGTTTGTAGATTTTAGGAAGGTTTTTGATTCAATTAAACACAATAAATTGCTATCTAAATTTTTCGATATAGGGGTAAGCGGAAAATTTATACGCACTATACAAAATCTTTATAGACACGCTACAATGAAAGTTCGAGTAGGTTGCGATGAAACATCTTCTATAAAAATAACAAAGGGAGTCTTACAAGGCGACTCATTGTCACCAGCCCTGCTTATTCTCTATATAAGCGATTTCTATTCTATACGTATGAATGTCCTTATAGTCCAAGAGGAATCAGCGCATGAGTACCGAAAACTATTCCACCTCAATTTTTTTATGCGATCCTTTTCAAATTGCCCTACTGATGATATAAATGCATGTTGCCATGGGGCAACCCCGTGCCATATTGTTTAAACCGAAATTGTTTAAACAATTGCAAGGAATTGTTATTTTGCAACTTTCAAATTTTTTTTATGTTCGTTATTGAAATACAAATAAAAAAGGTCCTATGACTTCACGATAAAGTTAATATTTTTAGAGATATGAATTTTTAAAGGTTCGAAAAATCTCAAATTTGGGTACTTTTTATCCATGAAAAATATATTAAGAAAAAAAAAATATAAGTAATATTTTTTTTAATTCTTTATACAATATTTAATAATATTCTTAATAGAGATTTAAAAAAAATTTCATTGTTTATACCTGTTTTTTAATTGTTAATTTCGGGCGCTCACAAGTATGCGTCGCTTAGCTTTAAGTATCGCCGTCTCTCTCCGACTCATACGCTGCATCTGTCTTTCTGTGTACTAAATCATTAGTTATCATTTATCTTAAAAACTATTAACTTTATCAAGATTGCTAAAGAGAGTAATATTATTAATAATTAAATTGTCTACAATTTGTTTTTAACAAATTTTTTTCTGGAATCAATTATACAAAAGTTATTTAAGCATGAATCGGAACATGTAATTAAAATTACTTTTTTATCAGTTTATATTACTTTTTTCTTATTATCATAGTAATTTATGCATTTTTATCAACAATAATAAGACATAATGATATTTGAACATTTTTTGGAATCACAATTATATATATATATAATAAAAAGATATTGGTACGCATACTTGTGAGCGCGCGAAATTAACAACTAAAAAACAGGTATAAACAATGAATTTTTTTTAAATCTCTATTACGCTACCGTTCCACCTAACATCTAGATTTTATAAAATCATAATTTTACGGGGGCGTGGCTTAAATTTTAGTGTAATCGTAGATGTAACATACTTAAAATTTAGATTTTTTAAAATCTAGATGTTAAAAAATTATAATATTAGTAGTAGAAATTTTTATACTTTTTTAATTAAAATTAATCCCCACCTAAAAATAAAAATGATTATTGATGAAAAAATTTACTACATAACATTATTGATGAAAATTACTAACATATTGATAAAAAAATTTACTACATAGCATTATTAATGAAAATTACTAACATTATTGATGAAAAAATAAATTCTAACTTGAAATTTAGTACCATATTAAATTGTACAATGACCACGAATGTTTTTTAAAAACTGCCTTTTTATTTTTTTAATTAAATGTATGAATAGTATGCAAGAAATAAGTTTTTTTTATTATATTAAGTAGTCATTGTTTCAATCGGTTATAGTGGGCATACTACTACCCCACCAGATTAATTCTTTGGAAGTAGTCTAAATTAATCGCAAATATACCCTAAAATATCAATCTCTAGGCCAAATTTGAGAATTCCGTCAAATTATATTTTTAATTAATTTTTATAAGTAGCTCAAATCAGAGGGTCACTTACCTTACGAGATGATTCTTTGAAAATTATATATTTTATATAAAATTGTGCATATTTTACAAGAAAAGATGGTCTGTTTCTCAAATTTGAATTTTATTAACCTGGCAAACCTAGTTAAGGTAGTTGGTCGATAAAAGGATTTTTTCAAAGGATTCTAACGAAACTTCTCTAGACATTTATTTAATTCAATACCAATAATACGAGCCCTTACCGAAAAAAATACTGACCATCCCAATTTTGAGAAAAACGGTTTCAAAGTTTTGTAATTTTAACACGGGCTCTTATTGGAAAACTCTATTTTTTTTTTTTTTTTTTTTTTATGGATAAAATGAAAACGTGTCAAAGGAATTTGATAAAAATTAAGTATGTTATAAAATACCAAGTTACAAACCATATTTAATAAAAAATAAAAATGATTCAGCACGCCGTTCTTGAAATATAATTTAAAAACATCATTTTACAACGTTTTTACAACGCTTTTTCAACAATTCTTTTAATTTGCTACAACATAAGCGCGCGAAAATTCAAAAAAACAAGTGGTATACCAATATAATAACTGAAGAAAGTTAATACATTATTTCATTTTTGATAAAAGAAATTTTTTGCTAAGGTATACTTTTGTACCTGACTATTTCAGAGCAACTACACGGAGAGAAAATTCCTATAAAAATTACTGTGCTCATACTACAATCGACGTGTAACAGGTGAACATATCCAATTCTTGTACGGTAAAATTGGATATGTTCTCCTGTTAAACGTCAATTGTAGTATGAGCACAGTAATTTATAGGAATTTTCTCTCCGTGTACGTTAAGGAGAGGGTAAGGTTAATTCGTAGAAAAAAAGGCATGTTTTTGTTATTTTTTTGTGACGACACAGTTAAAATCTCTTTATTAAAACCAGTGGTACATTAAAGTATAACATTCCAAGAATATTGTATAAAATTTTCATGAAGAAATATTAAAAAATACAGTAATGGCATCAATTATTCGAACGTGTCTCGGAAAAAAGTAGAATTGCGGTGCCCCTCATAACTTGGTGCTGGATCATCCGAAATAAAAAAATTAAAGTTCATTCGTTAGATAATAGTTTTCCTCAGGTAACGCTGGGAGGGTTTTTCGAAATTTCAATTTTTCAATTTTTTGGAACACTTAGAACGGAAAAACATGATTTTTGCGAAAAAAAATTGGCTAATTTGTTATTGTAAAATAAAAATTATTAACAAATTTGAAAAAAACTCTCCAGCGTTACCTCGTAAATTTTGTACAGAAATAGTATTCAAAATTTCAAATGGATCGGTGCTGTAATTTTGAAGTTATGAGGGGCACCGACTTTGAAAACGTGAGCTGTGGGGAAAACGCTTTAAAGTTTTGAACACTTAAGGGAGGAGTTCAAATAAAAAAGCAACTTTTTTATTTATGATTATTTTGCTTGTTGAAATTTTTTTCAAATTAGGGATGGTTTAAAATAGAAAATTTTGTTTTTGAGACATTCATTACTCTTCCCTGGGGGGGGGGGGATCTTTTTCACAATTTTTTATACGTTTACAAGGAACGCCATATCTCAAAAAGTAATGAATATTTTTTAAATATTTTTTCATTATTTTATTCCTAAAAGACCTGTCCATAAAGCTGAGTATAGGTTTCAGGAAATTTTAAAAGTTAACTATAAAATTGTAATCCTCAAGTTCTAAAAATTATAAAACCCAATTTTTTATTAAAAAAAAATATGTTTAAAAATAGTTACAATTGTTCAAATGGAAAAAGCATACTCCACTTTATGCGCAATATGTTTATGAACAAAATAAAAAAAAAATTAAGTCTCTATCTTTTCTAGAACTTGAGATATGATTTTCCTTGTCGGGAAAAACGCAAGTTTTGGGAAACGGTAAAAAACAAAAATATTAACAAAAGAAGCGGTTTACTCACTGTTTATTAAAACGTCTACAAAGGCATACAAATAAAAGAACATTATCTCAGTGCATACTATAACTCGTGTACACACCAAAACTAAATATTACTGATCAAATCGCGAGGGTAGGGGGGGCAAGCGTTATATGCAAAGGAGCAGCAACTTGGCTCTACAGCGGCTCACAAATAAATATTTTCCTACTTGAAAAAAATTTTTTTTTGGCCATGTTTTATATTTCACCGTGTTTGTAAAGAACCACAGAACGAAATAAAAACAAAAAACGAGATTCGAAAAAAATTAGTTTATTAGCCGTTTCTAGCGTAAACTCCCTCCTTAAAAATTCTTGTATAAAACTGATATAGAATACTTACTGCTAAACAAAACTTTGTACCCTACACTGACAAAATATACAGTACAGGTATAACTATAAACACGTTAGTATTTCCATTGAAATTTCTATAATATAACTAAGAGATATATATATATATATATATATATATATATATATATATATATAGAGAGAGAGAGAGAGAGAGAGAGAGAGAGCGAAACATCTGCCAGGTAACAACAAAAATGCTTAAAACAATTTTGCTCCAATCAACTTGAAATTTTGAGACAATATTCTTGAGATATTACGCATTCAGTTATAAAAATAAAAAAAAATGCAAAAAAAATTATTTTAATACCTTATCCTGCCCTTAAGCTAATTAATTATCCTCATGAGACCTACCCCACAAGATGATTCTTTGGTTATTTTTCTAAATTAAAGTTTGGAATCGGGACTATCTAGAAAATATTGTCTGCCTCATAAAAAACAGTAACGAATATGGCAGACTTAATTTTTAATGTGTAATCACTCGGGCACTTGGGAGCAATATCGAGACTTTGAAAACATCTTTTTAATGAACAAAATAATAGTTCTTTTCTCATGATATTATATATAGTAATGTTGCTTACGTTTAATATAAAGATTAAACCTGACTTGTTATTGAATTTTTTAAGTTTCTTTGACAATTATATAATATTATTATCAAAGAAACTTAAATCAATAATACCTACTTATTATTAATATTAAATAATGTCTTTTGAAATAATAAAATTTAAAATTGTAATAAAGTCCGTATAGGCGCCGTTAGTACAGGTATCCCCTGAAGAACACGATACTCGAAGAAAACGGATACCATCTCTCGAATTACCTACACAGTTTCAAACTACATCAAACAGTCTACTAAGTTCTCTATTGAACACAGTCTAATACACGACCTTTTTTTAATATCTGGCACCACTGTAAACGTAGAAAATATATGAAAATAATATTACAACGTGAAACCACTTTTTTGATCCTAACATCCAAATACAATTATTTACTTCTACCGTATACCTTTGCCTAACTCTAATTGAGACGGCAGAACGAACGTGTATTCTTTCTTGTCGTTAGTGCATTCAGGCGGTGTGAACTATAGGAATCCTGTCTTACCACTACACACCGCCTTACTACCTCTTCGCTTTACTCTTCTTGATTTCGTGGTGACAATTTAAAAAATCCCTATAACTTAACATTTTTAAATTTAGAAAATTTTTACAATTCCACTCCATATCATTAACATTTGTTCAATCTGAAAATGTAATACAGGTAGCTCCCGAAGAACACGATTAATTTTCGTGTTCTTTAAAACCGTGTTGTTCGAGACTACAAAAAACGGGATTCAGTTTTGTGTACAAAATTTAAAAAAAAAATAAACATTACGTATTATATGACATATTTGGAACTAATTTTATATCAAATAATATAATTACATATTCTAAATCAATATTCAATACGCATAAATCTACATATATATTGTTTAAAATTATTTTTAAAATTAAACAAAATTTGTTCGATACTGGACGAATCAATTTGTAGTATCACAATTGTGACATGAGACATTTTTTGCCTTTCTTCCTGTAAAAATTTTTCAATTTTTTTCAAAATGGATTTATGGTTTCTGGTAATGGATGTAGACGAAAGTCAATGGAACTAATTTAAAAATGTGATTCATAAGGGCGATTGGTAGCTTTTACAGATATTATTTTTTAAAATGATTTTTTCTTTCTTATTTCTCTTTTTCTTTTCTATATTGTAAGTTTGGTTTTCAATTGTTTGTTGTTTCATATTTTCGTTTTCGTATATTATTTGTAGTGATGTACGTATTCCTTTTTGCAACCAACGAGTTGCTATATTTGACATCGTTGTGATTTGACTGGTTTGGATCCAAACTAAAATGTTTATTTTATTTTCTTTTCGTTTATTGATTTTTTAAAAATGTTTTTATTTTTTATTGATTTTATATTCTTGTCTTGATAATGGTGTTTTGAGACACCAAAACCGCTTGGCATGTTGAAGATTGGTTAAAAAATTCTGTTTGGGTTTCTTTGCTGGTCTTAATATCGAGATTTATCGCCAAATAAAGTCAAATAATGAAACTACAAGTCTAAACATATGTATTTTATTTTTTTTAAAGAATTACTCCAAAAATTGTGTTAGTTTGAAACTTTGTAGGTAATTCGAGAGACGGTATTCATGTTGTTCGAGTATCGTGTTCTTCAGGAGATACCGGTACTAACGGCGCTTATAGGGACTTTATCTTTTATTATTACAATTTTAAATATTATTATTTTTCTACAGTCTTAGTGTCAAGTAGGGTTTTGCGCTTTGTGAAGAGAGCGCAAAACGTGTGTTTGACGAAGACATAAAAAATAAACAGATTCTAAAATTAAAACAAATAAACAGATTCTAAAATTATTATTTTTATCGTAGTCAAGTGAAATATTAATTTTATGAAATTTCAAAATAACTACAAAATAGTAATTAAAAATAATAAATAACTATAATTAATAAATAATAAGAAAAAAAAATTAAAAAAAAAATATGTACTACATATATGATGGAAATATGTAATAGTGACAGTGATTTCTCAAGTACTCCTCCAGATATTTCTGAAGCTGCAAAAATTATAATATTAAAGTAAATATTAACGTCCATTATTATTTTTTCAAGTATCTTTTAAATAAAAAATACATTTTATAAAATTGTAGAAAAATTTCTGTGTGTAATTCGAGCACAAAATGACATTGCCGCTCTCATCAAAATAACGCGCTCCGCCTGGTGGCGTCGCGCGCCAACATTCTCAATCAAGAGGTAATGTATCATTTTGCGCTCTTAATACGCAAATAACTATTAAGGAACATTATTAAATATTAGCAATAAGTAGGTATTATTATATAATAATATTATATAATTGTTAAATAATATTATATAATTGTCAAAGAAACTTAAAAAATTCAATAACAAGTCAGGTTTAATCTTTATATTAAACGTAAGCAACATTACTATATATAATATCATGAGAAAAGAACTATTATTTTGTTCATTAAAAAGATGTTTTCAAAGTCTCGATATTGCTCCCAAGTGCCCGAGTGAATACACGTTAAAAATTAATTCTACCATATTCGTTACTGTTTTTTATGAGGCAGACAATATTTTCTAGATAGTCCCGATTCCAAACTTTAATTTAGAAAAATAACCAAAGAATCATCTTGTGGGGTAGGTCTCATGAGGATAATTAATTAGCTTAAGTAGGTCTGCCAGGTTAATAAAATTCAAATTTGAGAGGCAGACTATCTTTTCTTGTAAAATATGCGCAATTTTATACAAAATATACAATTTTCAAAGAATCATCTTGTAAGGTAAGTGACCCTCTGATTTGAGCTACTTATAAAAATTAATTAAAAATATTATTTAACGGAAATCTCGAAATCGTCTTAGAGATTGATATTTTAGGGTATTTTTGGGATTAATTTAGACTACTTTCAAAAAATCATCTGGGGGGTAGCGAAAAATACGGTCGGAGCTCGGTCTATTGGGTGGAACACCTCGTAAAAAATAATTTTAACATAAAATTATAATTTTAACAGTAGCTTTAAGAATATTATTAACTATTGTAGTTATAAAGAATTTAAAAAAAAATATTATTTATATTTTATTTATTTATTTTTTTAATATATTTTTCATGGGTCAGAAGTACCCAAAGAACCATGTCCCGATTTGGGCCATATGGCGTGCAGCGATAATGTCCATAGCAGTGTTTTACTTTAGAGGAGTGCATTAACAAAAAAATATTTTTAGTGCTGTTTAACGAATACGTCTTAGTTTACAGGATGTTAAAAAATAAAAATTATTTTTCAGAATCTTCTTCATCTGAACTATCAAATCTTAAGAATATGTTCTCTAGATCTTCTGATGGTGGAGTTATTTGTACATTATGATGTCTAACATACCCTAAAAACCAGATTATAGTTATTACCTGAACACAGGTACCTATGGTTCGTGCACCATTTTTACAACTACAGTAGTAACCTTTTATTGAATCTTTACCTACTAAGTTTTCTTCTGCTAATACATAAACATTATATTTTGTTTTATTGATATGTCGGGACTGAATTCTTCGTTTAATAAATAATGGATCTATTACTGTCAACCCATAAGAAGCAAAATTAATTGCATCGGTGTTGGTACATATTTCAATTCTAAATCTACCATCAGAAGCTATGTGTTCGCCATAATACGTTTCGGCTCCTTTTATCTGATAGCTTCCAAAAGCTATTAAATAAACATTTTTCTCTAACAAAACAGGAAAATCCGTCAACATTTCATCAGTGATTGAGTGAAATTGTTTTAGCTTGCGATAAAGATTAGTTTCTTTTACGATTTGTCCTAAGATGTTCTTTTGATTGACATAAGACAACATCAACTCAGATATAACTTGAGCATCGTCAACATCCGAGATGCATCTAACATAGAATTCGTTACGCATTTCATAAGTCCTGCATTAAGTGTGGCAACATTTTTGTTTGCCAGGAATGGTCAAAGTATCTAAAACAAGTCTTTAAGTGACCACTAACCGTCTCCACAACGTATCTGATTTTAGCTACAATACGGGAACGATTTGCACTAAGGTCTTTAGCTGATTTTCGCCACTTCGTACTAGTTGTCGCATTTTTACAATGAATCCTTTATCCTGCAAATACGAAACAACGTCACGAAATCTTCGGTCTACCACAAAAACATCCCCACTTTGGAATTTAGATCTAACCTCAGGCATGTTATTTAGAATAATTTTCAATACACTTGCATCATTTTGATTCGCTAGGAAAGGGCCAATAACATCAATTATCAGACCATTCGGTGCAACACAAATCATTGGTTTAACTAAAGGTCGTTGCCTGTGGGCAGTATAACTTTTGCGTTGGAAAGTATTATTTCTACTTTTATTAATATAGACATATGTACAATCCCAGATCGTTATAAGAGATTGAGAACTATTTTTATTTAATAACAAGTTCCGAGACCAAACTCTTCGCTGTTCAGCTATTTTTTCTCTGTTCATGTTCTGAAATCCTAAAAGCGTAGAAGTAAAGTCTTTTTGAATAGCAACTCTAGCTTTGTTTATAAGGTATTGTTGTATGTGCCGTGATCCGTTCACAAATATATGTGCAAGCTGATCATCCGTATGACCGTTTTTTAGTTTACTTAAATATATTGCTAGAAATGTCTCTGGGTGACGCCTTTCTGTTTTGATAAGAGTAGGCAGCTGCGCTGATATATGTATATTCGAATTGATATTTCTTTAAACCAGTGTGGTGCTTTACAACCTTCTAGATCTAGATCTTCATAAAAATCAAAGTTGATAACGTGTTTTTTATCTGTACTAATCAATCCCCTTAATAGATCAACCATGTCAGTTATTTGAGCTGCTGCAAAAGTGTTTCGTGATTCTTGAGGAATCTCTGTCCAGTAAAAGTTATTGTGATTAGAACAGACTCTTGCATCTTGAGGGATGTAAAATCGAAAATCATTTAATACTTGCACACTTGTCTGCTGTGATACCTGGAACCGTCCTGAATGACAGCCAAAAATGCATTTAGATTGTGTACTGGAAGCTCTTGCCATGTCAAGTCTGATTTGAGATCCCTAGAATACGAAAATAATATTCACTAAAATTTATATATATATATATATATATATATATATATATATATATATATATATATTTATATATTTATATATATATATATATATATATATATATATTACATATATTATATATATATATATTATATTATATTATATATATAAATATATAAATATATATATATATATATATATATAAATATATATATATATATATATATATATATATATATATATATATATATATATATATATATATATATATACAATAAGGCCAAGGCTACAATAAAGCCATACTATTGTAAATAATAAAAAATAATAATAATTTCCAAAACTCATATCATATTTTGAACGCAGCCTAACAAAGTTACACACAAATCAAACTAATTATAGAGGGATTATATAGATTAAGTATATTAAAAATATACTTAATGAATTCAAATACTTTAACTTACTAACGGTGAAAAAATTTTCAAAATTTTCGAAATTCGCTAAAAAAATCATTGAAAAATATTTGATATGTTTCGATCAATTAATGGTCAACATCAGCAAATAAAAGTTACTCAAATCGAAGAAAAAAATGAGTTATTTGTCCGTAGAAATTAAAATATAAATTCTGAAAACGAGCAAAGAAATATTGAAAAATTACAACAATATTTTTTTTGGGATATATAAATTTCACGAAGAATTTTTTCAACCTTCTCCCAAATTGCGTGGACTAGCTTTATAGAAGGATGGACATAATGAAACCAATATCTTCTATTTCATAGCTTTTCTTTATTAAAATTGCCAAAATATTTTCGATATGTTTAATATCATCTTCAGTGGCTAAACATCAAAAAAAAAAAAAAAAATTTTTACAACGTAATAATAAACAATAACATCATTTTTATATATTTACAATTCTTCGTTAACTTATACTATTATTTTTTAGGTTATAAGCTACATATTGGATAGGAGGATTATTTATTTATTTTTGTAAAAACAACAAGAATTTGTGATTTAGTTGATATATAGGAAATTTTATGTTTGGAAGAATATCTATTTGTGTTAACGAAACAAACAAAACCTATTTTTTAATATTAGCGGATTTGAGACAGGACAAACTGAAACAGTATGTATATTAAAATGTTAAAAAATTTTTTTTTTTACAATCTTACTCACCAGAAATTATCTAAATTTTAGATTGTCATTCTTGGATAACAACCAACCATACCAACAATTCTAATGGATTGTTGGTATGGTTGGTTGTTATCCAAGAATGACAATCTGAAATTTAGATAATTTCTGGTGAGTAAGATTGTAAAAAAAAAAAAAATTTTTTAACATTTTAATATACATACTGTTTCAGTTTGTCCTGTCTCAAATCCGCTAATATTAAAAAATAGGTTTTGTTTGTTTCGTTAACACAAATAGATATTCTTCCAAACATAAAATTTCCTATATATCAACTAAATCACAAATTCTTGTTGTTTTTACAAAAATAAATAAATAATCCTCCTATCCAATATGTAGCTTATAACCTAAAAAATAATAGTATAAGTTAACGAAGAATTGTAAATATATAAAAATGATGTTATTGTTTATTATTACGTTGTAAAAAATTTTTTTTTTTTGATGTTTAGCCACTGAAGATGATATTAAACATATCGAAAATATTTTGGCAATTTTAATAAAGAAAAGCTATGAAATAGAAGATATTGGTTTCATTATGTCCATCCTTCTATAAAGCTAGTCCACGCAATTTGGGAGAAGGTTGAAAAAATTCTTCGTGAAATATTGAAAAAACTAGATCGGCAAAATATTCTGACAAATAACACACTTTTGAAAGATATTAAATGATTTTCAAATGACTTTGGAAATTGACCCCAAGGTCGACTTCAAAGTCATCATGAAGTGCATCACTTTGAACTCTATAACCTTGGTCCTAAGCACTTTTTTCAGAAAATATATCATACCATAATCCACTTCTATGTTGATTCCTGGTCTCTTTTCCTGCGTTTCTAATATTTATGTCATTAAAAAAATGTGCTACCGTAGACAAGGATGAATACGGACGCATTCAGAATTCACACCGTATTTTTTTGTATTTATTTTATGAGTACCTAATCTTTAATATATTAAAAATTTACGCGAAGATGGTCACTTTATCACAGTATCCAAAAAAATTTAAAAATATCGGTGGTTTTTGAAAAATTAACAAAAATCGTATAATTTCTTCTCTATGAAAAATTGGGGTCAAAAGAGACGAGAAAAGAGAAGATGGGGACAACCCGTAGGGTCGACCAAAATTGAAATTCTAATATAAAATAATTTTGAACTTTTTGTATTTATACAGTAAAAAAAGAAATAATAGGTACTTGATGATTTTCTATAAAAATAAACGTAGAATCTAAAATAAAATTTATAAAGTATAGAAATGTTATGCTGAATGTATTTATAAAAATTTCGAATGACTTGATAACCTTGAAAGTGCTCTCTTCTATGTCTCAATACATACTTCATACGTCCCTAATCACCCCACATTCGTCCCTTTATACTTGAACGTACCTATTAACCTATATACTGTCCCCATTCACACTTTTTCCGTCCCTATTAACTTCCAACTTAGCCCAAATCTCAAGTCCTCTTTATTTCCTCTTAAAAAATAAAAACAACTAAAAGCCTGCAGTCTTTTTTTCAGACATGTTCTAAAATAATTAACGATTAAACAACAATTTATTCATTAGAGCACCGAAAAATATAATTTTTAGATAAAGTTTAAGGAACAAAAAATAGCACTGTTTGAAGACGTCAATCGAAACCCAATTTTTAATATTTTTTATTCAACTTCAAGCTTAGTCACTATTGTTACCCGAAAAAATAATAATTATACTATAATTTAAGTAAGATATATGTTCGCATTTACGTTTAGTATTTGTAAATTAAGTTCATGAATAACATTTTTCGTTTCGTCCCTATTCATTCGCCTGTCCCAATTTATCCCATTCTACGGTATTTGTTTCAAAAATTCATCACAATCATTGCTTTTTTTTACTATACAATAGGTAATGTAATGAGAACATATTAATTTTTTTGCAAATAAAATCATTTTCATGTATTAAAGTAATTTTCATGTATATATATATATATATATATATATATATATATATATATATATATATATATATATATATATATATATATATATATATATATATATATATATATATATGTGTGTCGCCACGATAACTTTCGAACGAAACGCTTAATGCTTATGAAATTTCGTATGGACACTCAATTTTGATCTGGCTCGGCTAAGTTCTTTAGCCAGACACATCAGATGCCCAGAAGTAGGTTTTTCGGGCGTTTTTTGTCAAAAAACTAAGTTTTCTGTCAGAATTAAACAACTTTTTAAATTTTTTTTATAAAATCGGAAAGATGAGCAAAATTTAGGTATGATAAGTGTTTAAATTATTATTTTACGTAAACTAATTCCAGAGAAAAATTAAGAAATTTGTTAGAAATGGATTAAAAAATTTCCAAAAGGATATTTGTTGTCTTTTTTTATTTTATTATATGGACAAACTATCTCCATTTCAATTTTTAAAATGGTACATTTTCAAAAAAGAAGCTTTTTCAGTGATATGTAATGAAAAAATTTTTTTAAGCAAGGCAATCGACGATATACATTTGTTTCACTCCCTCACCCAGGATCCATACGTGTTTCTATCTCATGTTATTTTTTTAAAAAAGCTCAAAGTTTTGTGTTCTTATGTGATGACAATTTGAAATTGATATGTGGCCATTTCCACAATATATAAAGCGTAAAGTGTAAGGAATATTTTATGTAATATTCCTTATGTAATTTTATTCATTTTTTGTAGATATTTTTAAATTTCACTAAAATTTGCTGAAAATATAACTTCCGTTTAAATTTCTTTTTTATTTTATTATTAAGTTGAAAAAATATTGACAGATTTTTTATTTAATTGTGTAAAGGACCCATTATGTATTTTGACACATGAGTTTAGATAACTATGATTTTAAATAAGTATTCTAAGAAAATTTTATTACATTAAATTTTTATTGAAAAATAAGAAAAATAATTTATTGAAAAGTATTAATTACATTACATTTAGATTGCGTTCAAATATTAAATAGGTAATTATGTTGATAAATTTAATATGTAAATAAATCATTAATTTATAACAATTAAATTTAAAATGACCCTGAGTTGGTCTAGTGGTTAGGAACTCCGCTTCTTGTCTGATAGATCGAGAGTTCGAAACCAACTGGGGGAGATACGTCATCTTCATTACCAAACCTCTCATATATCAATAGCCATTCCTACATCTAACTTCAATAGTACTACCATAACAATGGTGCATATGATCTTAGTTGTCGCGCACCTAATCAACAGAAAAAAAAAAATTTAAAATATGAATGTGGTAGAAATTTGAAAATTTGAATTGTTTTTTGTTTGTTTATACTGTTTATTCGAATTTGACAGAGGGGTTTAGGTTATTTGAATTTTGTTTATGGTGAATGACATAATAATTAAATGAAATAAATTTTTATTCAAATAAGAAAATATGAGATTGAAAATAGTAGCAGCAAAGCATATTGTAATTGAAAAAAATGGTAAAATTTTGCCAATAACATGCTTCTGTAAAGCTGTTGCTGTACTTTACTGGGTAAGGAAATAACTTAAAGAAACTGTATTAAATAATATATTTTCAATATTTTTTTTTTTACAGAACTGATATTTTCAGATATAACATAAGTATGCTTTTCTGTACCGAAACTGCAGATAGGCAGATAGTACGAATCTGCTAAAAATTGATTCAATGATGTTTGCAAAGTTCTTGGCATGTAACTCAGATTTCTGTTCTGCCGGATTCCAGAATGTTAAAATATCAATGTAAGTATTACTTGTTATACTGTTTTTGTGTGTAAGCGTCAGGTATACCTAATTAGTAAAACAATAATATTGGAAAGTGTTAAGTTATGTTTTATTCCCGATGTTACTGTCAAATTAAGATTATATTGTTTTTGTTCACAGATCTACAAGAGAATCGTACGTGGATGGTTGGATCTTCAAGCAAAGGTTGGATCTTCAATGAAAATAACAACCAAAAGTATTGATACAGTGACAAGTGTGGTGGAAGATTTTTTGACAGAATCAAAAAAAGAAAAATTACTACATGTCAGTACTTTAATACATGAAAATGATTTTATTTGCAAAAAAATTAATATGTTCTCATTACATTACCTATTGTATAGTAAAAAAAAGCAATGATTGTGATGAATTTTTGAAACAAATACCGTAGAATGGGATAAATTGGGACAGGCGAATGAATAGGGACGAAACGAAAAATGTTATTCATGAACTTAATTTACAAATACTAAACGTAAATGCGAACATATATCTTACTTAAATTATAGTATAATTATTATTTTTTCGGGTAACAATAGTGACTAAGCTTGAAGTTGAATAAAAAATATTAAAAATTGGGTTTCGATTGACGTCTTCAAACAGTGCTATTTTTTGTTCCTTAAACTTTATCTAAAAATTATATTTTTCGGTGCTCTAATGAATAAATTGTTGTTTAATCGTTAATTATTTTAGAACATGTCTGAAAAAAAGACTGCAGGCTTTTAGTTGTTTTTATTTTTTAAGAGGAAATAAAGAGGACTTGAGATTTGGGCTAAGTTGGAAGTTAATAGGGACGGAAAAGGTGTGAATGGGGACAGTATATAGGTTAATAGGTACGTTCAAGTATAAAGGGACGAATGTGGGGTGATTAGGGACGTATGAAGTATGTATTGAGACATAGAAGAGAGCACTTTCAAGGTTATCAAGTCATTCGAAATTTTTATAAATACATTCAGCATAACATTTCTATACTTTATAAATTTTATTTTAGATTCTACGTTTATTTTTATAGAAAATCATCAAGTACCTATTATTTCTTTTTTTACTGTATAAATACAAAAAGTTCAAAATTATTTTATATTAGAATTTCAATTTTAGTCGACCCTACGGGTTGTCCCCATCTTCTCTTTTCTCGTCTCTTTTGACCCCAATTTTTCATAGAGAAGAAATTATACGATTTTTGTTAATTTTTCAAAAACCACCGATATTTTTAAATTTTTTTGGATACTGTGATAAAGTGACCATCTTCGCGTAAATTTTTAATATATTAAAGATTAGGTACTCATAAAATAAATACAAAAAAATACGGTGTGAATTCTGAATGCGTCCGTATTCATCCTTGTCTACGGTAGCACATTTTTTTAATGACATAAATATTAGAAACGCAGGAAAAGAGACCAGGAATCAACATAGAAGTGGATTATGGTACGATATATTTTCTGAAAAAAGTGCTTAGGACCAAGGTTATAGAGTTCAAAGTGATGCACTTCATGATGACTTTGAAGTCGACCTTGGGGTCAATTTCCAAAGTCATTTGAAAATCATTTAATATTTTTCAAAAGTGTGTTATTTGTCAAAATATTTTGCCGATCTAGTTTTTTCAATATTTCTTTGCTCGTTTTCAGAATTTATATTTTAATTTCTACGGACAAATAACTCATTTTTTTCTTCGATTTGAGTAACTTTTAGTTGCTGATGTTGACCATTAATTGATCGAAACATATCAAATATTTTTCAATGATTTTTTTAGCGAATTTCGAAAATTTTGAAAATTTTTTCACCGTTAGTAAGTTAAAGTATTTGAATTCATTAAGTAATTAAATGATGTCCACAAGAACCTTTCGGACTACCATACGTTATATGAGATCCCTAGGACCCTTTTTAGCGAATTTCCAAAACTGGAAATTCAGCTTTTACAGTAGGTGTGATGACACTACCTACGCCCGGGATCATAACAGAAATATGTTTTGAGGTCCCCAGAATACGAAAATGATATTCACTAAAATTTATATATATATATATATATATATATATATATATATATATATATATATATATATATATATATATATATATATATATATGTCGCCACGATAACTTTCGAACGAAACGTTTAATGCTTATGAAATTTCGTATGGAGACTCAATTTTGATCTGGCTCGGCTAAGTTCTTTAGCCAGACACATCGGATGCCCAGAAGTAGGTTTTTCGGGCGTTTTTTGTCAAAAACTAAGTTTTCTGTCAGAACTAAACAACTTTTTAAATTTTTTTTTATAAAATCGGAAAGATGAGCAAAATCTAGGTATGATAAGTGTTTAAATTATTATTTTACGTAAACTAATTCCAGAGAAAAATTAAGAAATTTGTTAGAAATGGATTAAAAAATTTCTAAAAGGATATTTGTTGTCTTTTTTTATTATATGGACAAACTATCTCCATTTCAATTTTTAAAATGGTACATTTTCAAAAAGGAAGCTTTTTTAGTGATATGTAATGAAAAAATTTTTTTAAGCAAGGCAATCGACCATATACATTTGTTCCACTCCCTCACCCAGAATCCATACGTGTTTCTATCTCATGTTATTTTTTTAAAAAAGCTCCCGGATTTGTGTTTTTATGTGATGACAATTTGAAATTTATTATGTGGCCTTTTCCACAATACAATATATTGTTAGACGTAAAGCGTAAGAAATATTCTAATCTAATCTAAATAAAAATAACATAAACTTTGGTTCGTTTTTTTTTTAAATTTAATTCATTTTATGTAGAAATTGTTAAATATCACGAAAATTTGCTGAAAATATCTCATTCGTTTAAATTTCTTTATTATTATTATGTTCGGATTTCTAATTAATATTTTTATACTTACCAAATCAAACCAACTGCGGGAAAAAATTATAAGATCAATAATAAAAGAGACGACAAAAAACCCGCAAAAAAGTGATGTGATCACCTAATAATATTATCAAAAATCATATCGAATAATTAAAAAACAAAAAATAAATCAATCAAAAAAGTGGTCAAGTTTTGACTAGTTTCGGCATATTTAATGCCATTATCAAAAAACATCAGACCTTAAAAATCGCAGTCTAAAAAGATCAACTTTACAGAAAAAGTTGAGGTAAAATTGTCAGAACAAGAAGATAATTAAATCAAAAAGAAAAACATCAAGAACTAAATGTGCTTAATTTTATTTTATAGGAAAAGAAATACAGAAAAAAATGGAAGTATTTGTAAGACGCCTATATAAAATCATTAAAACCTGCGCCGTCTGGTTCCGCTGCAGATACAAAGAAACCCTACGTTTACCACAAACAAATGAGTTTCCTTTCAAGTGTGTTTCAATTTCGAAAGTGAATTTTTAAGATTAAATATTTTTAAATTTATATTCTGTTTAAATTGTGAAATATTATAATTAAAGTAATTTTTTCAGAACTTCTGGTAATATGGGCGAATCCCAGGAAGAAGTCATTCTAGAAGACGAGACCCAACCTCCAGATGAAGCTACCACTAGTCATATTATGACCACAAGCCCACGACCACAAGAAAGAAAAATTACTCCGCCATCAAAAAAAAAAAAAAAATTGAAGATCATTTCGAAAGCCAACTTTTGAATATTTTAAAACAGCATAATCCTGAAAGTGAAAATTCGGATAGAATGTTCCTGTTATCGTTGTTGCCCAGAGTAAGCGCTTTGAATGATGACGATAAATTAGATTTTCAAATAAAAACAATGCAATTATTGCAAAGCTATGGCACAACGGATAACAGGAACCAACCTAGAATAGAAAATATTATAATAATCCCCGACACCAATTTACCTTCCACATCAGGTACGGTGTCACCATATTCGATATCAACGGCAACACCCCTATCAGTTGAATCAGATGAATCATTCATTGATTTAGAATAAATATCTTTGGAAAAATAAAGAATAAAGTGTATATACATTTTTTGTTTGTTTGTATTTTTCTGCAGTACATATTAATGTAAAATTTTGTATCTTTTTATTTTTAAAATAAAATTACTTAAAGATTAGTATGGTTTGTATTTTATTATCTATAAGTAACACTTACCTTAAGGGGATATTTACCGATGAAAAAAAAAACATCAAAAAAAGGCGATTTTACTTTTCTATTTTCTCGGCGTAGAATTAACGTATGAACTTCAAATTTTCAGTGAGTAAAGATAAAGGTAATAAAAAACGTTATTAGGAAGCAGAATTTCAAATTTACATTTTTAAGTGGGTAAAAAACGAGTTTGAAAAGCATCAAATATAGCCTTAGTTTCAGTGCAATTTAGCAACGATTGGAAAATTTAAAAAAAAATCTGATTCCTAATAACATATTTTATATCTTTTAAGAATGTAATTTTGAAATAAAAATTACTCTCGAGCTACCCATTACCGCGTAAATAAAAAAGTAAACTTAACATCTGTGGACAATTTTCTGATCTATTTATATTTAAAAATATGTTTTCTCTTTATTTTCGTTATACCAAATATAACTGAAATCTGAACAGATATATTTGAACTTTCTTTAAATGGGGTAGTGATCTTTTTATTTTCTGTCTAAACTTCAAACAAATGTGACAATAGTAAAAATATAATAAAGGACCTTGAATAATTGCCTTGTTGAGAAAAACGTTATAAAAATACATGCAATACGTTTTATGTGAATAAGTAGACAATGTTATATAAATTGTAGGGACCCAAAAGTTGTAATATTTTAATTTTAAAAATTTATACTATAGCACAACAATTTCCCTGGATTTTTTGATTTTACGGTACCTTGTCTATAAAAATTGAAACTTTTTATGAAATTTGTGAAGAAAAGTATAATAGAAAGTCTCGGAGATTTAAAGAGTAAAATTAGTGACGGATTTACTAGCAGGCTAAGTAGGCTGGAGCCTAGGGCGGCAGATTTTAGGGGCGGGAAATTTGTACCAAAAAGGGCGGCAAAATGTAGAATTTGTTTTTTGTTTTTTGTTTTTTTTTTTTGCTCGTCACTTACGTTTTTTAAGAAGGGTGGCAGATTTTCGGGGAGGCAAAATATGGAATTTCAAGTTTTTTTTTTTGCTCATCACTTACGGTTGTTAAGAAGGGCGGCCGATTTTAGGGGCGGCTAAATTTTTTTTAGCTTTTCAGGGGCGGCATTTTTCACTGAGCCTAGAGCGGCACTTAGAGTAAATCCGCCACTGGGTAAAATTTTTTTCGCAAGTCACGTTATTTAGAACAATTTTAATTTTTTTTCTGTTAAAAGATCCTAAGTTTCTTATTAGAAATGAAAAATTTTTGAAATTTTCTAGTAAGGTGGGAGTCGTAGGATACATCTAGGTGGGAGTCGTAGGATACATCTAGGTGGGAGTCGTAGGATACATCTAAGTGGGAGTCGTATGATACATCTAGTCGGCAGTCGATTTTTCTTAGATTGGCATCACAGTGGCTAGAGGTGACTTGAAATAGAAACTTTTTGCCCTGGTAGGAACCAGGGGCAAAATTTCGAAAAATTTTATTAAATATAATTTATAGAAATTTTAATTTGAAATAATTTTGTTTCCAACAACTTTCTTAGAAATGGTTTTTTCATTGGCTTTTTTTGCTAAAAAAATTAAATTCGACTTTGATTTGGTGTATATTTAAGCTACAGAATAATAAAAATTGCATACACAATATTAAACTTCTTTTTACTGCACAAGTGGGTTTTTTTTTTCTATTATATCTTTTGCCATTTCTATCTTTGACATTGATTATAAACGATTTATTTTCAGTCAAGTAAAGCTTCGCCCGACCTCCGGGCAAACGTATCATGCCTCATAATGACTGTAAAAATTCATTGCACTACTTAACTCAAATTCAAACTTAAGTGGTTCATAATTTCTAACCAGTAATAGTTAAGTAGATATTGGGTTTCTACAAAAATAATTTCATATGAGTTTAGGATAATATCACCTTTTCTATTTGTGTCAAATACCATAATATAATTATTTTATAATTCCACAAGTATTGCGAGCAATGATACGGGAGACCGTACCGGTCGAGCTAACACTAAAGTTACAAAAATCAAAAATATCCAATGCTTGAACTAAAATTTATATCATGCTGTGATGGACTATTGTGTAGGAGAATACCACATAAATATGTATATGTATTAAATTTCACATCCTTCTAAGATTCATTGTATATGCACATGTAAAAAAGAATAAGAGATACTGTCACCTTAAACTTTTATATTTACATCTTTCCTTAAATATTTTCAGTATCATTAGAATATTGTTATTGGCGGAAATAAAATTTTAAATAAGACAAGTAATACTATATTTACGGAAGCTTCAATGAGTCTGTTCTTTTTTAAAGTGTATGTAAGAATTTAAAAATAATTTTCATGAATTTTGTGTGCGGTAGAGATAGCATCAAAATGTTAAAATCTTCAATTTGCTGTTTTATTTTTTGAGAATATATCCTTAAAGTAACCGATAATTTTTCTTCAGCTCCAATACTGTCTCGCATAACGATATGTTTACGGGCTTCGCGATGCTGGCACACCATGTAAAAAGATGAATATTGAAAAAATTTTGTCTAATAGGTCACAAATTGGTCATAATTGGTCACTTAGTTCCACTAATTGGTCAGCAATAGGAAATTTTTAAATAAATTTTAAAAAATTTGTAAAAATTTCAAGGTCACTCAAAAATTTTGGCACATCTAAAGAAAAAAATAAAAATAATAAAAGCAATTGATAGGATTTTAAACCCTGATAATTGGTCAGTTAAAATAAAAAATTGGTCAGGTCCCCAGAATTTTAAAAAAATTGAAAAAGGCATTTTCATACTGTGACGCATGCGCGAAATCTTACTGGTAAATCTAGCTGTCAGTAAATCTAGTTGATACGTTGAATTTTTCAATACGGCACAGCCACCAGTATTAGACAAGCCAATATTTTTAAATGATTCTCAAAAAATGGAATCCTTAATAAAAAAATTTTCTATCAATGACCAATTATTCAAATCAATTGACCTTTTATGACTATTTTCTGACCTTTTAAATGATCTAATTGTCATTCGAAATTTCACATATGAGGTGCTAAAATTTTTTGAATGACCTTGAAAGAACTTTAAACCTTAGTAAAAAATTTTCTATCGCTCTTCAATTAATCAAATCAGTTGACCTTTTATGACCAATTTCAGACCTTCTGAACGATTTAATTGGTCCCTCGAAATCGCACATTTGGGGTGCTAAGACCGCGGAGCCCTAACAATGGGTCATAAGGAAATAACGTTTATTTTCGAAGAAATATAATAGGACAAATTTGCGTGGACAAAAATTTGAATATTCCAATTAAAGATCTTATAGTATTTAAAAATGTTTATAATAAAACTGATAACTAAATGAACTTATAAATTAAGTTAATTACTAAAATGCCAGAAAATAAAGTTGAAATCAAAACAATAAATATAATTAATGTTTGTTGATTATTTTCAAAATACCTTAATATATAAAAATAATGCTAATATAGGCTAATCGAATGCTGGTCGCTTTACCCTATTGAAAAATTCAACGTATCGATTAGATTTACTGACAGCTAGATTTACCAGTAGAGATTTCGCGCATGCGTGACAGTATGAAAAGGCCTTTTTTAATTTTTTTTAAATTCTGGGGACCTGACCAAATTTTTATTTTAACTGACCAATTATCAAGGTTTAAAACCCTATTGACTGCTCTTATTATTTTTGTTTTTTTCTTTAGATGATGTGCCAAAATTTTTGAGTGACCTTGAAATTTTTACAAATTTTTTAAAATTTATTTAAAAATTTTCTACTGCTGACCAATTAGTAGGACTAAGTGACCAATTATGACCAATTTGTGACCTATTAGACAAAATTTTTTCAATGTTTAACTTTTTAGATGGTGTGCCAGCAGCATGGAGCCATGTTTACGGGTAACTTTTTGACCCACTTTTGACAGAAGATATTGAAATGAATTGATAGAAATACGATAATAGTCAAAAAATAAATACGGGTAATTTTTTAGTTTTTCGTGCATATTTTTAAATTGCCCTTTGTAAAATTGATCGCTAATGACTGAATGTATCCACCAATTTCTCTGCTGTTTTTGTTTACGGCGACGTCCTCTAACAATCAGCAATGAAATAATAGCCTTTTAAGTCATACTTAATTTTGCCATAATTTTTTCTTAATAAAATGCTTATTTTTAAAGTAAAATAAATTACAAGCCTGTGAATTCTGCACTGATGGAGATTATATAACAAAGTACGTTAAAACTGGACATGTAGCTAATTTTTTTAAAAACCGGCTTCATTTAACGCCTTTTTAATGGCATTATTTATCGCTCGTGTACCCGCGGATCAGCGTTAAAAAACGTCGCGTTAATTTCCGCTCAAAAATTAGGCATTAAAAAACGCTCATGTAGCCGGGGATCAGCGTTAAAAAACGCCGCGTCATTTAACGCTTAAAACTAGGCATCAAAAAAACGCACGTGTAACTCATTAAAAATAATTATAGACTCAAAAATATTTACTCAAACATGTGATAATTAATTTTGAAGCTTCCCGCTTTGTTTTGGATACAAAATGGATGACATGTCACAATTTAAATATGTATAATGTCGCTATCTATCTCATTTACTAAATATTACTATAATTCTATAACTGAATTTTTAAATTTATAATGTATCTATCTATGTGTGTTTATATAAAATAATAAAAATTTGTATATTGTGTTTCTAACTATATGTATTGTAAAAATAAAAAATAATAAAAAAATTGTACATTTCTGAAAACGTTTAAATTGTATGTAAAATACTGCCATCTGTTAAGTATTATTCTAATTAAATTTTCAAATTAATTCTTTTTATTGTTATTATGAAACAAAAGAACATCTTTTTCTATCAGTATTTTGAATGTACTTTCATTTTGCAATATATTGCAAAACATACTAAAAAAGAATATTTGCAAAGGTAAGAATTTATAATATTTTAATTTAATAATTCATGTATTTATTGATAGACATAATTTTCTAAATACATATTTTATTTAAATATTAGTGTTGAGTAAGTATAAAAAGGCTTAAAATGTATATATATTTTAGCGAATTTCCAAAAGTGAAACTGGAAATACGCTATTACAGTAGGTGTCATGACGGGACCTAAGCCCGGGATCATAACAGAAATGTGTTTTGAGGTCCCTAGAATACGAAAATGATATTCACTAAAATTTATATATATATATATATATATATATATATATATATATATATATATATATATATATATATATATATATATATATATATATATATGTGTGTGTGTGTGTGTCGCCACGATAACTCTCGAACGAAACGTCTAATGCTTATGAAATTTTGTGTGCGGACTGGATTCTGAATTGGCTCGGCTAAGTTCGTTAGCCAGAGACGTCGGATGCCCAGAAGTAGGTTTTCTGGCCATTTTTTATCATTCGATCCTATCATAAGACAGTTCGATTTTTATATCGTTGAAAAGGAAAAAAAAATTATGAAGAAAATATTCTTATAATTTTCTTTCCATTTTAAGTATTTTTCGAGAAAATGTAAATTTTCACCATTATATTATTAGTTTTCTTTCTTTGTTAGTCTAATAAGTAATTTATATTTATATCTCAGTTCTTTATGAAGTATAAAAATATTTCACTTTTTTATTAAAGAATTTTGTGAGAACAAGTGAAGTCTATTCACATACATGTGTTATAACACACATACATGTATAGAGTTTTGTTTCTCATTTATTGCATTATAATTAGCATGGTTCTATCTCATGTTGAAAAATGTAAATTAAACAGATTTTCTAAGCTAATGTAATGAAGAATTTTTTTTTTTTTATTGAATTTTTAAGTAAACAAGAAATTGAAGATTATGTTATGATATAATATTATTAAATATGAAACAAAACAAAATATGTACAATGTACATATGTATGCACGGAAAAATATTTTGAATCGATTTTGAAAATTTTTTCACTAATAATTAATAATGTTAAAAAATTAAACCATTTCAAAAGGATTTAAGGTATTTTATGTGAGGTCAAGTTTTCCGGAACCTAAAAAGGCCAGAAATTAATTAACCAATCGATTTTAAAAAATTTTTCACAGTTAGTAAGTTAAAGTATTTGAATTAATTAATTAAATGATGTCCGCAAGAAACTTACGGACTGCCATAAGTTATATGAGATCCTTAGAACCCTTTTCTTACTGTTAGAGTACTAGACTTGTATGAGTTTCGCCAGGATTTACTGATCCCATAATTGTAAAAAATAAACTAAACGACCAATTTTAAAAATTTCTTCACTGTTACAGAGCTAAACTATTTTAGATAGATTTAGAATACATTATGTAAGGTCCGCCAGGGTCCACAGGACCCAAAAGTGTCAAAAATAAACTAACTGACCGATTTTGAAAATTTTTTCACTGTTACAGAGCTAAACTATTTTAGATAAATATCGATTACGTTATGTAAGGTCCGCCTGGGTCCATAGGACCCAAAAGTGTCAAAAATAAACTGCCTGATCGATTTTGAAAATTTTTTCACTGTTACAGAGCTAAACTGTTTTAGATAAACATAGATTCCGTTATGTAAGGTCTGCCAGGGTCTATAGGATCCAGAAGTGTCAAAAATAAACTAACTGACCGATTTTGAAAATTTTTTCACTGTTACAGAGCTAAACTATTTTAGAAAAATATAGATTACGTTATGTAAGGTCTGCCAGGGTCCATGGGATCCAAAAGTGTCAAAAATAAACTAACCGACCGATTTTGAAAATTTTTTCACTGTTGGGGAACTAAGCTATTTTAGATAGACATACATTACGTTATTTAGGGTCCGCCAGGGTCCATGGGACCCAAAAGTGGTAAAAATAAACTAACCGACCGATTTTGAAAATTTTTTCACTGTTACAGAGCTAAACTATTTTAGATAAATATAGATTACGTTATGTAAAGTCTGCTGTAAACTCTGAAAAAATTTTTTCACTGTTAGGGAGCTAAGCTATTTTAGATACATATAGATTACGTTATGTAAGGTCTGACAGTGTCAGTAGGACCTAAAAGTGTCAAAAATAAAATAACTGACCGATTTTGAAACTTTTTTACTATTACCGAGGTAAACTATTTTAGATAGGTACAGGTTGTGTTATCTGAGATCCACAACTGTCCTGCGGATGCAAATGCGGCGTATAATGCTACACAACGGGTTTTCAATATATATATATATATATATATATATATATATATATATATATATATATATATATATATATATATATATATATATATATTACATAAAGTCCGCCTAGAATATACGGTCGAGCTGATTTTTTAATGAGGTCCACCGGGATCTTGCAGATCCGAAAACGCCAGTAATAAGTTATCGAACCGATGCTAAAAAATTTCTCACTGCTAGAGAACTAAATTATTTTAGATGGATACAACTATGCTGCACAAAATCCGTTCGGGTTCTTGGGTCCCCAAAAATACCAAAACTAATTACCCAGCCGATTTTAAAAATTCTTTTACTCTTAGAAAGCTAAACTATTTTAAATAGGTACAGGTCTTAGATGAGATCCGCCAGTGCCCAAGATTTGGAAATTCGCTATGTTATGCAGATGCTGCGACAGGGGTATTTTAGATAAATATAGATTACGTTATGTAAGGTCTGCGAGGGTCCACAGGATCCAAAAGTGTCAAAAATAAACTAACCGACCGATTTTGAAAATTGTTTCACTGTTAGGGAGCTAAGCTATTTTAGATAGATATACATTACGTTATGTAGGGTCCGCCAGGGTCGATGGGACCCTTAAGTGGTAAAAATAAACTAATCGACCGATTTTGAAAATTTTTTCACTGTTAGAGAGCTAAACCGTTTTAGATAGGTACAGGTTGTGTTATCTGAGATCCACAAATGTCCTGTGGATGCAAATGCGGCGTAGAATGCCACACAACGGGTTTTGAAAATACTTTTACTGTTAGAAAGGTAAAATATCCTATATATATATATATATATATATATATATATATATATATATATATATATATATATATATATATATATATATATATGTATATATATATATATATATATATATATATATATATATATATATATATATACATATACCTAACCGATTCTAAAAAATTTCTCACTGCTAGAGAACTAAATTATTTTTGACGGATACAACTATGCTGCACAAAATCCGTTCGGGTTCTTGGGTCCCCAAAAATACCAAAACTAATTACCCAGCCGATTTTAAAAATTCTTTTACTCTTAGAAAGCTAAACTATTTTAAATAGGTACAGGTCTTAGATGAGATCCGCCAGTGCTCAATATTCGGAAATTCGCTATGTTATGTAGATGCTGTGACAGGGGTATTTTAATAGTTATTGTCTTTTTAATTAATACTTTCAGAGTCAATAAAGCAAAAATCCACAAATATTCATTTTATCAGTTCACTATCCCTAGCCTTTATCACACTTTACCGGTTCACTATCAGTTTAGTATCCTACTTTATCAGTTCGCTATTCACTTTACCAGTCCTTTTCGATCGACTATCCACTTTATCGCTCCTATATTAATCCACTATCCCACTTCTGAATTTAATGTGACAATTTAACTCATGTGTATCAAGTCCCAAAATAATATTGTAGTTTTTTAACTTTTACCATGTAAAAAAAAGTTGGGACAGATTTTTACAGCGAAAAAGATGGTACAAAACATTTCATTGGTCATTTTAGTGTAGGTAGACACGATTAAAACGATACAAAACTTCGTATTTGTAAGTTTAATTCATTCCAGAATAATATTATGAATTATACTATTTTATTCGTTAAATTGTCTTACCGTATTATATTTTTTCTAAATAAATTTGTGTTTTCTACAACTCAAATTTATATTCGAAAAAATACAAATCTCTTGTGTAACAATAAATGATTAAATGAGTTACGTCTGGTACGTTAGCTTGTCTAGACGTGTATATTGTTGCAAGGGATTCAATTAACACAAAAAAAGAAAAACAACTTGTTTATTAATAATTCGCATAAACTGTATTTTTCATATTGTTATCGCTTCATTGGTAAGTCGGAATTACAATAGCATTTTATTTTTATTATTTTAATTGAATTATTTTTTCATTTTTAAATTTAAAAAAAATTTTTTTTATTTAAATATTAAAAACACATTCCGTCGTGCAGGATGGAGATGGTCACCCAGGTCTTTCTCGGATAGACCTGGACCCCCTCGATTCCCCCTGCATTTTACCCAATCCTATACAAGAAATAAGTATTTTTTCAGAAAACAATTTGTCCAGTTCAACCCCCATTAATACCATTACTAACGATGAGTCAAATATAAACCCCAAACCAAAAACGGCTTATGTTTATCCTGATAATTCCCGCGGCCCAATTAAAGTCTTTGTAGATTCGACCCAACCAGATACTAGAATTTATCCCCTAACTATTGGTAACCTTTTTATGAAATCTCAAGTCCCTAATGTTTTAAAAGTAGACAGCTTCGGAAAAACGAGTAGACAGCTTGTTCTTTTTAAGCGTTCAAGAGCTGCAAATCAGTTTTTATCCAATCCTATTGTAGGGGAAGGTCGCCCAAAGCGGGTAAGCTAAGATTAAACGCCCAAAAAAGTGACTTCTGACCTCGATAAGCAGATCTTTTTTATACTATCAGATAGAATAGTTATCGAACTTTAAAATGAAACTTCGCTTAAGAAATGTTTATACGATTTTTAATAAAGAAAATACCAAACCTCTGCCAAAACCCGCTTTGCCCGTACAGGTATCCTAAAGCGGGTTACCCCCTTTGGGCAAAGCGGGTAAGTACATTATGTATTTAAATACTGTTATTATTTTTTAATATAAACTTTCTTAATCATATAGAACTTAACAATAATAATAATTAAGTAAAAAAAATTGAAAAAAGACAAAAATAATAAATTTATAACAATTAACTGTAACTTTCTTTACAACTTCCATATTGGAATATATTACTTCAGGTGATTCCACATCAAAATCACCACAAACAAGGCAGAAATATTTTTTTTAAGCTTTTTTCCTCATTCCGTCGTAAAAAGAAGATTATTTATTTTTTTCCTCTTCCAACAGTTTTTTCCATTAAGATGCTTCTACTTACACAAATCAAACCAACTGCGGGGAAAAAGTTACAATTAGTAATAGAAAGGACGAGAAGCTCGCAAAAAAGTGATAAAAATCACCACATCAACAAAAAGAAAAGGATTTAAACAGTAAAGAAGGAATAAAAAGGTCAAGTTTGACTACTTTCGATTATATTAACAGTCATTTTCAAAAACAGCAGACCTAAAAATTGCAGTCAACAAACTCAACATTTAAGAGAACGTTTTGAAATTGTCAATAGTACAGCTACAGTACAGCTACAGCAACAGTACGTCATTGCATATAGTACAGCTCATGCGCGATCGTTTTTGAGTTCCATCTACTTTTTCAGTTTAATCACAAGTTGGCCGGTGTTCATTTGCTGTTCATTTGCTTTACTTTGTGTTACTCATAATCTCATAATGTCGATTTTTTATCACAATTCTTTTTGTTTCTTAATTACTTTATTATTACTCAGTGATATTTGAGTTTTAACTGTGCTTTATCAGTGTTTTTCTTCTAAATTATAACTTTTATTTTATTTTTCAACGTTTTTTCGCATTTTATTTAAAATGTAATTCATAAAAAATTTTCAATAATTCCATTGTCTGTTACTTGGGCATGGTATTTTCGTATTTCTTTGTTTCCAAATCCCGTTTATATTAAAGAATTTAAAAATTTAAAGTGTAATTTAATCTGAAGCTTTTTATCCATTAATTTTCATAAGGATATGGAAAAATTTGATTTTTCACACCAGATACAAATAAAAATGTTTTAAATTTCCAAAAATTTTATCTTTGACAATTTCAAAAGGTTCTCTTAAATGCTGAGTTTGTTGACTGCGATTTTTGGGTTTGGTGCTTTTGAAAATGACTGTTAATATAGTCGAAGTTAGTCAAACTTGACCTTTTTATTCCTTCTTTATTGTTTAATTTCTTTTCTTTTTGTTGATAATTATGATGTGGTGATTTTTATCTCTTTTTTTTGCGGGCTTGTCGTCCTTTCTATTACTAATTGTAAGATGCTTCTATTTGGTCTACCCGCTTTGCCCAAAAAGACTTAATTTTGTTAACTTTGTTAATTTTGTAAAGTGAAAGCCGATACATGTCTACCTTTTTCTACGTTAAAAGCCAAATGATGATAACATAATATGGTAATACCAAAAAGATTACAAATAAAAAGGCTTGTGACTAGTCACAGAATATTTATCGTCAAAACTTTTAACAAAACCAACAAAAAAATTTGATGAAGCTTAACTAGGACATTAAACGACACAAGCGTTCAAGTGCAACTGATTGACATTGGTTGATATTCGGTTAATCTCAGTATACACACCACCTGACAAAAACATTTGATACAACGATATACAAGCGCTTACCCGCTTTGGGCGACCTTCCCCTACCCAAAAATAATTTGAAAGCATTTATCCCTACTCATTGTGTCACAAAGATGGGTATTATTCGTGATATTGACGTACATTTTAATGATGTCACTATCCAATCAAACCTTAAATCACCCTACAAAGTCCTCAAAGTTCATCGACTATCTAGACGTGTGAAACTACCTGATAATTCTTATTCCTACGTAAAAACTTCCTTCGTAGTTGTGACATTTGAAGGTAACAAGTTACCGGAGAGTGTGTCGATCTTTTATTGCCAGAGGGCTGTGGAAATCTAGGTATTTCAATGCTATAAGTGCTTAAGATATGGTCACACAGCTAACTCATGTATGGTAAGAGTACGCCACGCTGCAATAACTGTGCAGAACAACACCTCTTCGCAGAATGTCCTAATTTATCACAACTATAAGTATGCGTTTACTGTAATGGTAATCACTTTTCCCGTTCTCGCGATTGTCCTGAATATCGTCGTCAAGTTGCTATTAAACGTTTGATGGCAACTGAAGGTATCTCTTCCCTCGTACCCACTGTTAATCAACCAAAAATAACCTATATTCCATTAAATGCACCGCAGTCTTTTCAATCACTTCCATCCCAAATTGACAGCCCTACTCCATCGACTTCTCGCGCTTTTCCCCAGTTGTACAGTCATGTAGTTAATTCATCATCTACTAAAAAACGCAAAACCCCACCTTATCCTCCGTCATATAACGACACACCCCTTGCAAAACTACATTTTGTCGACTACATTTTACAATCCGTTTTATTAAATCCAAATGGTCGACTTTCTTCCACTTTTACTACTCCAGTAACCGAATTTCAATTGCGTGATAGTTCAGCAAACAGTAATAGTTCTACAAAAATCACATACAATTTTGAAGAGGCCCTATCTCATTTAATCCCAGACCCAGCTCTTATGCAAAAAGTGACCCAACTATTAAATTTTTTTATATCTAATCATGACCTACAGAGCCCTTCACAACATCCCAAATCTGTCCCTCATCCAATGGAACGTAAGGAGCATACACAGTAATAAGCCAGATTTGCTCTATATCTCCTTACAAATTATTCGATCGGGGTTCCAATTTTATCAGAAACCTGGCTTAAACCCAACGAACACCTTCGAGTTAATAGCTACCACGTCTATCGTTCTGATAGAAATAATGGATATGGTGGTACAGCAATTCTCGTTCGAACTACCCTCCCATCCTATTCAATTAACATCTAATCTCCTTCTGAATTCGTCCAAGTGACTGCTGTCCGCACTGCGGATATATCTGTTATTTCTGTTTATAATACACCTCAACATTCACTATCAGTAGCCCAATGGCAAAAACTAATAGCACACATTCCCGAACCAATTCTCATAGCCGGAGATTTTAATGCACATCACAACCTCTGGGGAAATAATTTTTTCGATAGGGGGGGGGATGAAATTTGTGAATTCATTTCCAACTGCAATTTAACAATTCTCAATAATGGGTCCCCTACACGATGCACTCCTCCACCCTAAAATTGTACGGCTGTTGATCTCAGCATATGTTCTCCTAACTTAAGCCCTTTCATCCAATGGTTCCCGTTGGACTGTACCTATGGTAGCGATCACTGACCAATTATCATTCGAATCGCAAGAGAACATACAGTAATGAGACACGTCACACGTCAGCGCAGGATAACCAAAAACGCTGACTGGGACGCATATGCCAGTCATGTCGATTCGAGCATCCAGAGTACCTTACATTTATCCTCACCTATTTCATCCTATAAAGAGATAACCGACGCAATCAATCATGCCGCAATGCTTACCATACCCCGTTCGCATACACATTTTTCAAAAAAAATTCCCACACCTTGGTGGGACAGTGAATGTAGTGAGCTCATGAAAAAACGAAAAGCTGCAATGAGAACACTATCAAATAATTTTACTCCTGCCACATATATACAATATAAAAATATACAAGCACACGCAAGGAGGGTGTTTAAAGCCAAGAAAAAAGCTTCCTGGAAAAATTTTCGTGAAAACCTCTCCTGTAGCACACCTATAGGGAATGTCTGGAAAATAATTAAAATTTTTAGGAAAAGTAGTACTTCGTATGTACCTACAACGGTAAACAATTCTTGTATGTCAGATTTCATTAAAATCCTTGCACCAGACACTGCTCCCGATCTGTTTAGCATGGAAAACAACCTTACGCTCCTCATGAATCCTTTAGATCAAATTTTCTCTTATGAAGAATTGACTTCCGTACTCTTCTCTCTAAAGGACCCTTCACCTGGTGCTAATGGTATACTATATAGTATGATCCAGAATCTTTCAAATAATAGCAAACAATATCTATTGAATATCTTCAATAATTTGTTTATTGAAAATATTGTTGATGACGAATGGAGAGTATCTTTAGTCCATCTTATGTTGAAACCTAACAAAAACCCAAATTCTGCTTTGTCATACCGTCCCATTACAATGACTTTTTGCATGGCCAAATTGATGGAACACCTGATTAAATTAAGGCTGGAATGGTGGAGTGAACACTACTAGATAATTCCTCCCTTTCAATTTGGTTTCCGTAAAAAAAATGGGTACACTGGACAATCTTGCTATCTTACATTCAGGTATCCTTAACACATACACTAAAAACCACTATCTCATTGCAGTTTTTATATCGACAATTTTCAATAACGAAAAGTAGGTTTTGACAGTCCAAATATGTTCGGAATACCCACAACTTGTTTCGCTTAAGCCTTCAAAAATTTCGTTATTTTTGAGCTACGATGCGCCATTTACGAGATATTTACGATCAAAAGTTAACGTTTATGAATAGTATCGAAAACTAATTTTTTTGAAAATATTTTATTGCTGACCAGGTCAGTGGGACAATGGAGTATAAATTAAGCCACTATAATCAATTTATGAAAAATAAGTCGGTGTCGATAATTTTCGACAACGAAAAGTAGGCTTTAACAGTTGCAATATGTTTGGAGTACCTACAACTTACTTCGCTTAAAAAAAATAATAAAGAAAATAAAAAAAGAAAATAAAAAAAAAAAAACATTTAACATTTAGCCTCACCCATGTTTTAACACTTAGGCCCAAGGTACGTTTTAAGCTTCGACAACAATCACAAATGGTGACGATAAATATACAAAAATTTTTTAAAGATTCGTATTCACAACACATAAATGATTTAATACTATATACCATCAGTTGGGGTGAATCCGTACAGTAGGGGCGAATCCGGACAGAGCTGCCTCTCGATATTTTTTCGTCAGTATTACAATCGCACAAGGTCATACATCAATCTATGCTGCTGAATTTTGTCAGTTATTAACTAGTCGTCGAACAAAAGCGGTGAACGTGACATCTTTATATTTTGTTATTTTACAGGCACATCTTTAATAATTTTTAAATATAACGCATGTTTTGAAATCTTATAAAGAAACTGCTGTACAAAAAAAGAAAAAAACATTTATGTATGTAAAGTAGGGAGTGGCAACAAAATGTTTGGTGTTTTGTTGACAATATATGTACAGTAAATGAAAGCTGTATTGTGCTTAATTTTTTTTTTTTTTTTTTGATAAATTAATTAACTAAAAATTGTTTATAGGTAAGACGATTCCAAACACCTTGGTTGGTCAATATAAAAACAAAGTGGGTATAAACTATATGAACTCTAGTCTAGATAATATAAAATCGGCACTTTTCGACAGGATCGCAACAACCAAGGGAGGGGGGAGATCCAAGGGGTCCGGACCCCCTAAAATTACCTGGATTTCTCATAAAATTACGTAAGTTTTCCCTTTAATTTATTTTATTAACCGACTTCAAAAACGAGGAGGTTCTCAATTCAACCCGTATGTTTTTTATTTTTATTTTATTTTTTTTTTTTATGTATATACACCGATTTCTCCCACATTTCTGGCCCAATTTGCACCATTCTTTTTTTAGTTAGTAGATAAAGTTCTCCAGGTGGTCCCTAAAAATGTTGTTGACATTGGTTAAGTAATTCTTTAACCATCTTCAATAATATGAACAATATGAATAATTATGGCAAATTTAAAATTTGTATATGCAAAAGTATTTATTTTAATATCTATAGTAACATATTTTTTTAATTTATGTTGATCCAATTATCCTAAAAATAATTTTCTGTCAGAACCTAGTTTAAAAAATTCTTTGATGACTTGAAAAATTGGTGGATTTTTATTGATTTTTTATTTTCTTAGTAACTAATTATTACTTTAAACATTATTAATGTTCCAAATTTCAAAGCAAAGTCAGCGAGTGTCCAAAATTATGATTTTTGGACACTGGTATTTTGGAAACTATTCCACCTAAACGTATGAAATTTGGAATTTAATAAAAATATTTTAAAACCAATAATAAAAAATTGTAATGGGGTGTAATTGTAAGCATTGTCACTAAAAGGTATGAAATAAAAGCTCTTTTAAAAAACCAACTTCAAAACGTAAAAAAATAATTAATAGCACGAATTTTGAAGTCAGGCGGTGAGTAGTATAAAAAAAAATGTAGATCCTGAAGAATTCATGAATTTTTCAAGCACATCCAATAGTAATTTTACATACGACGCCCCGCCTGACTTCAAAATTCGTGCTATTAATTATTTTTTTACTTTTGAAGTCGGTTTTTTAAAAGGGTTTTTTTTTATATTACAAGGTAAAATTTTAGTGGTTTGAAGATCAAATTTTCAGAGGGCACATTTTATTATCGAAAAACTGCGTTATCAAAAAATTTGATTACTTAAATTTTTGTTGGATGCCCTATAGATATGAAGTTGTTGCGCACCTGCTTTCTGATATTAAAAATAAAAGAAAATCGCTCAGACAAGTTGCTGAATATTTCCATGTTCCCAAATCGACCTTGCATGATAGACTCAAAGCCAAATCGAAATAAAATTCATTTAGGGGCGAATTCGGATACTATATAACCAAAAAAAAAAAACAAAGTTGCAGTATAAGTTTTGGTATTTTCATTGCTATCCTATATTTAAATTATTTTTTTAGCAATTTTTCGATTAACTCTAAACAATTTATTGCCAAAAAACTGAAAAAAATTGTCCGGATTCGTCCCAACTGACGGAACGTACTTTGATGAGGATATGTCTGAAAAAACTCTGTGTCAGGTGAAAAGTATGGCAGCAAAGAAAATTACTTCGGCATTGTCAAAACACATTTAACGATATGTACACCATAAGGCTCAAATGAACTTCATATTACTAACGTCGTTTCCTTTCTAGTCAAAAAAGCCCTCTAAGGTCAAAATTTCAGCTTTATAACTGTTGGCATTCAAAAGATAATGCAGAAATATGGTTTTGAAAATTTACCATTTAGCCCCAGTCTCCCCTACTTTAACTCTTTTTACACACGACAGTTAACTGTTCAAACATTTTTCCATTTATGTTAATCCGTTGTTGAAAACATTTTTCACAAAAGATTGGATATTGCTTCATTAGTCAAGCAGATTGTCTACAATTTAATTGAAATACCCTTAAAATATCTAAAAAAATAAAAAAAATACATTAATTAATTATTAAATTTTTTAAAATATTTAACATTTTACCTGAATATAGGTTATAAGTTTCACACATGTTAGAACCTTTCAAAATTTTGAATAATAGTCCTATTTCAAATTTTAAATTTGTATTTCACATCGACTCCAGAAAATGTTTGCAAATAATAGTATATTATCCAACGAGCTGGTAACGATAGCTATTACTCACGAAGATGAAATTGCGACACGGGCCAAGTGTCGTAATGCATCTGAGTGAGTATTAGTAATAGCCATTGCAAGCGAGTAAAATACGATATTTTTTCTACGACTTTTTTCTTTTTGATTTAAATAAAATTGAATATAAATTTAAATCAAAAGAATACAATTTTTAATCTATATCTAATTTCATTATGTTTGTATATGTACAAACGATGAAAACAAAATACAAACTACTTTGTTTACTTGCACGTTACTGCGCAACATATCTGATATTAAAAATTGATACATATACACAAAACGAATGCCAGCCTATTTAATAATTGTTAATACGGTGATTTTATTGGTCGAAAGGTATTGAGTAACGATCATTCCTCCACACCTTTGAATAATGCCTAACTTTCTCAGCAAATAACGGATATGTAATGAGTGTGTTCTTCAACAGGAATAGAAAAAAAAATTTCGACAAACTAATTGAAATATAATAGCCACAAAATATTAGAAAACAGAAATTTCCTTAACAAGGAAACAGGCATTCGATTTAAAGAAGTTCAAATTTTAATTGTGTAGACAACTACACTTGTTGTCAATTGTGTAGACAACAATTGAGGGCAACAAAATACGACGCGTACGTAAGTTGTGATGTCTAGATGGCGATTTCCTCAAAGTGGCAAACTTAAATAATAAATAAATAATGTTTTGTTTACTCTATTTAAGAAAAGAATTAGTCAATTAAATAAATGTTAATTTATAATTTATTGAAGTAGTAATTTTTATTACTAAAATTTAAATCTTTTTAACATTGATTTTTTTATTAAATAATCAATATAATTATAACATAGACTTAGGGAAAATTTTGTAAAATTTTGTGGAAGGTTCGAGTTACGGATTAGTTTGAGAAATTATAATCTTTTTCATAGCAATTATACCTAAAGTAACTTTGTTTATTCATTTCTCTTATAGGAACGGATGAACGGATATCAGGTAACTGTAATATTATTATTTAAATTAAAATAAGATGTGAAGGGATCAAAATTATCATCCAGGACCTTGGGACCTTAAAAAAACTTCATACTAAACCGTTGGGCGGATCTCGACAAAATGTTGTGAAAATTAGAAATATGACTGAAATATGGATATTACTTGCTTTTAGTATTAATTATTTAAGTAACTGATTTTGTACAGAATTTCAGAATTTCAGAATATCGAATTGTACAGAATTTCAGAAGTTCAGAATTATCAGAATAAGCTCAAGTAAGCTTAAAATTGTTCTCCAAAACCCTCAAATAGGGATCACATTAAATAGCTGAATTGTTCCTAACAAGTTTCCCCTCAGATACTATTGGAATTCTAGGAAAAGATGAAAGTGTCATTAAAATTGTTATTCCTCAAGAAGGGTTTAAAACTGAAGAATACCTAAAACTATCATTACGGGCATCTGCATAAAAGTCTCAAAGCGTAAAAACTAGCTATTCTTTTGAAACATGAATAATTTTACACAAGTAAAACTGTAGGCTAAAGCTACAAATATAAAAATATATTCCATTGCAAGAAATTATATAAAGCACCAAAATTAAAACAAAACAGACACTTAAGCGAAGCCGCAGGACGGAAAGCTAGTACTTAAATAAAAAACGTTTCTTTTTTTTCTTACTTAAACAAAAAAATTTTTTTTTTACTTAAACAAAAATTCATTTATCAAATTATTATTTTAAATGACTTTCCATTTTAGAATTTCACTTATTACGGCGGATGTCATGGAAAGACCTGAGCCCGGGACTATATGACAGAAATTTGTTTTGAGGCTTCGAGAAACCGAAAATGACCTTTAGTAAAATTTGTATATATATATATATATATATATATATATATATATATATATATATATATATATATATATATATATATATAAATATATATATATACATATATATATATATATATATATATATATATATATATATATATATATATTTATATGTATATGTGTGTGTGTTTGCGCGATAACTCTCGAACGAAGCGAAAGTTGGTGAGAAGGTCAAAAATCTCAAAAGGTTGGACGAGTTCGTCAGCGAGATTCTCAGTCGATATATTCGATTTTTAGAAGTGAAAATTTTGGCCATTTTTCGCCATTTTCAATGGTTTTTTGAAAATTTGGCCAGAATTTAAAATTTAAAAAAATTTTTTTACGCCGTTGGAAAGAGCTTACAAATTACATAAGGCAAGCTGTTAAAACATTGTTTTTAGTATTTCCGTTATTAACAAAAAATAAATTCTGTTGATAAAATATGTATTAATCGAGAGTATTTATAATAGATTTAAGTTTGCAAATGCCCATCGCTGGCGTCAATTTTTCCTCCATACCCTTCGTTCTGCTACTAGGGCTCATTATCGCTCAGACAATCAGTATTATGTAAATATCATTCCCTATTTAACACACCTAGGGGACGAATTTTCAAAAATCCTTTCTTAATTCCCACCTACGTTACATAGGAAACTCCTTTGCAAAATCTCATTCTTCTAAACCCAACGGTTTAGGCTGTTCGTTGTCTGTCGTGTCAGTCAGTGTCTAAAAATTTATTAAATAGATCGATAAGTTACAAAAATTCCAAAATTATTTTTCTTTAAATACTTAGAAACTAATTTGCATCATTTTTATTATAAATTGTCCATAAATAGCTGTATGAAATAATAAAAAATTTACATTTTGTGGTTTCTCGTATATTTCTACGATTAGGCTAAAAAAATTTTCAAAACCTTTTCTTAGCGAGCCTTTACGATCCAAGAGGGACCTGTATACTAAATTTTAAATTTGTATGTACTATAATTCTGAACATTTTTTGATAGGTGAGTGAGTGAGTGAGTGAGTAGTATTTGGCTTTATATATATAAATTGTTCAAATTATTCAATTTATCTAAAACATTCTTGATGTGTTATTTTGTATTATTTAAACATACGATATTTGAAATTGGTATATATAGATAAGCTGCGTAGTTCGAGTAGTGCATTCTAGTAGCTTTTTTTGTCAAGATTGGTGTTTGACATTCGTAGATACTAATATAAAAAGTTGATAAAAATGGATTTAAAAGGGAAAAAATAATAAAAAATTATCAGTGACAAATGAGTAATCTTACGATTTCTATTTTCTAAAAATAACTTTTTTTGATGCATATTATTTTACTCTACGGATGAGATGAATACACTCTTTTTCAAGAAAAGATTCTTCTTAAAAGAATTAGCGCACAGAGTTCTGCCGGTGCTCATTTTTTTCGGCTTGATGGGTTTCATCACATAATGAAAAACAGTTTCTTTTGTCTCTTGTTCCGTACAATTGAGTGATGTAATCAGTTTTTGAAATTTTTTAAAAATTTGACCAAATTGTCAAGAATTACTGAAAATTTATTGTTGTAAGAGTAATTTTTTGTTATTTATTGGTTTATCTTCTGCATTTTTGAGCACGTTCTTAAATGAAAGTTCCAATATTTTTAATTTTACTCAAAAGTATATGTCAAGCCGAAAAAAACGAGCACTCTGTGCGATGATTTTTTTAAGTAGAATCTTTTTTGAAAAAAGTATTCCGGGCCGAAAAAAATGAATATCTCGGAAACTTCTTAATTTTTTTACCCGAAAAAACTTGTGGTTATTTAAGACCCATAAAGGTATACTTTCACCAAGTTTCGTCAAAATTAAATTAATTTTGGAAATGAGAAATATATGGAAATGAGAAATATAAAATGAAATCAAGAAAAAAACAAGAAAATTCGCATTTTTCTTCGAAATCTTGAGGTTATATTTTAAAGTGACCTCTACAAAAGTTGTAGATTTTTTCATGATCTACAACGTATGTTAAGGATTATTTTTTCTTTGACTTCAACTTTCGCCGGAAAATGCGAAAATATAATTTTTTATCCTTTTGGGATCCCCAAATGAGCCCTCCACCTCCCCTGCTCACACGTTTATTTTTTTACGTTTATTATAACCCTCTTTGTCATTTGAACTAGTAAGAGTCCACCCGAGAAAAAATGATTTAGATTTAAGTAAATCTAAACAGATCTTAGTAGATATAAAAAATGGAATTTTTCAGATTTACGTTGATCTCTGTAAATCTAAGTAGATCTACATTGATATACGTTGATCTACGAAAAATTTTTTGACAATTGTTCTATGTAGATCTCTGTTGATCAACTTAAATTTAAGATCTATGTATATATAGTCCTGTAGCTCTATACGGATATATAAAGATCTTGTTTTATTTACGTGGATTTACAGAAATCTACATAGATAAAATACGGTCTAGCTTATTTGATCTCAGTAGATTTACGTAAGTAAAATAAGATCAACTGGGATAAGATAGGCTGCCGCCATAACTGATGACGTCATCGCAAGATATCTTTAATTACTTGACACTACGAAATTAATAGCATCCTGTCCCAGGTACGTTTTTATCACGGAGATATTTTATATATAATTATATAATTATAAACACGTATAATACCATAAGAAATAATTAGAGTAAATACGACTGAAAATAATGAAAAAAATTTCTTGGAAATTTAATTGTAGTTTTTCTTTAAAATTTTCTAATTTTTTCGTATAAATAAATTTCCATTATGGAAATTCAGCTTTTTTAATTGACAATTTAAAAAAAAGAATAGTATCGGTTTAACGTGCCAACATGTGATTATGTATACCATGTATACGTTGCAATTTGTATCAACGTGTCCCGTATATGCCGTTGTATAGTTTCTAACAGAGCTGTAGTACATAATAATTTGGACTAGGGGTTTATGAATTTTATTATTTTGTTGAAAATTTGTATATCTGTTCTAAAATACACATATAATATAAAATGTAGATGGCAACAAAACTATTTTTAAAAAAATATTCAAAATGTTTTTACGTTTTATGACATAAGCAATAAAATTTGTAGCCCCCCAGTTCATTATATTGTATGCTGCGACTCTGTTAGCAATCATTTAAATATTTGTTGTAAATTTATTACATTTATACATGCAAGCAATTAGAATATGCGCCGTAAATACCGCGAAAATAGTAAGTTCAGTTCAGTGTTGTTCTGGGGGTACGATGCTATCATTTCAGCGATTTTAGTGAATTTCGATTATTTCATTTTAGAAAAAGTAAATTGTTGATATTGATATGTTTATTTACTATTGTTTTGATTTGAAATTGTTTGTCTTCTTATGAAATGACATTTAAAACAAACAAAAAACAAAAAAAAAAAAAAAAAAAAAAAAACGGTATTTTAACACAAAATACATCATTGAAAAAAAATTGTTTTCAGGTAAAAATTGGTTTCATAACCAATCACCAAGTTTCATAAAAATTGCATATTTCCCTATGGGAAAATTCAATAAAAACATTTTAAACAGAATTTGTCCATATATTTCAACATGGTCGCCATGTGACTGATAAGGTTAAATGGATCCCACCCAAAATTTGAAGCTTAGGGTATGGGTAGTTAGTAAAAAAAAAAAAAATTGGTACTTTTGTCCAGCATGTCCACATATTTTTATTAACCTTCCTGACTAAAATCTTATTTACTTATTTATTTATTCTTATATATCTATACAATTGTCAATATTTAAACCTCTGGATGTCTATGGATTTCGACTCTGGAAACAATTCATCAGAGTATTTTCGGAAAATGTAATTCTAAATGAGTATGATATCGATTTACATCGCCGTAACAATATTCTAAAACTTCAGTCCCTAGCTTGCAATCAGTTTTCGTCGCCTTGTTTTCAAAATTTGTTCAGGTATGGATGGTATAAAAGTGGATATATTGACCAACGACACGAAAAATTTAAATATCCTATCTCGTATTACTTTTTTAAGAAGAAAGAAGCATCAAAGTGTAAATATGTGGTAAACTGCTTTTATAAGATGTACTTTGTGGGGACAATATTTTTGTTTTGAACATTTTTATGAACAATATCATTATTGTGTAGATTGCAAACCTTAAATTATTGACAATTGTATAGATAAATAAAAATAACTAAATAAGTAAATATTATTTGTATAGATATCAATAATGTATGGAAAGGAGGAGGGGTGCAGTGTATTTTTTCTTTCTAAATATTGTACTTTAAAGTATATGGTAAATTTGTAAGAATTCATTACTAAAATACGAGATTCTTTGACCATATTTTTACTCATTATTAAATCAAAAGTTACAATTTTTCCCAAGATAATATTAGCAAAGGGTGTATTTATGCAAAAAAAATAAAATGATGGGATTTAAAATATATTAATTAAAAATTCTTTTATTAACACATAATAGCTTCCTTATAAAAAAATACCTGATAAAATTAGTGGTTAGGGATGGGGGATGAAACCCCAATGATTTTCAAACTTTAATTTTGGTATCATAATAAAGACCTTAAAGTGCCATTTACAAATATATATAGCTTCCGTACCAAAGTTCTTACTATTTTCAAGATATTTAAAAAAATTGAAAAAAACTCAAACTTTCAGGGGTGAGTTTCACCCCCTTAAATCGCTTATGGGCATGAACGAAATATGGCTCGTGATTAGTTGTAGTGAGATATACAATTCACCAAAGTTTCAAAAATTTTTGAGAGATACAGTTGGATACCTTTCCTTGTTAGATCTTCTTAAATCTTCCTAGATCTAAATTGATCTTCATTGTTTGATCTAATTTGATATCCGTAGATCTATTTCAAAATTTAGATCTAGGTATATCTAATCCATTTTTTCTCGGGTAGGTAATAATTGTTTTTATTTCCCTCTAAATGAGTTAATTTGATAGGTCTAATTAACATTACAAGTTAAATAAAAGCTTTTAAAAATAAATATACATTTTACATAACTAAAGCATTTTTATGATTAAATTACTAAAAATTAGATAAAAATAACTTTTTCTACAATCATAATGGAAAGTAGGCTTTTGCGCTCTGTGAAGAAAGCGTAAAATATCTAGTTGCCGAGAAATGTTACTTTTCGTTTTAAGGGAAAAGTAGTACGTTGTGGTTTGCTCAATATACATATATTTAATTGCAAATCGGGTAGGCTTGTATTTTCTATGACAACAAATAAACAAATTCTAAACTTCATATTATTTTTATCGTAAACAAATGAAATATCGATTTTATTAGATTCAAAATAACTAATAAAATAATAAATTAATAAATAATTTTAAAAAATTTATACATAAGGTAACGGGCCTAGTTTCTGACTTTTTAAGAGTGACGGCTGAGGTTAAACAACAGTAATAAATATAAGTTTAAACTTAAGAGACAATTAATAATTTTATCAACTAGTTTATGGCTTTCAAAATAAAGTCATACAAGTAAAATAATTATTTGAATTGAATTAATAATTTAAATTAATGTTTTAAAAATTGACAAAAAGGACCCAGTTTCTGACCTTCAAAATTTCTCATGTGACAGTTTTTGACCCTGACAGTGGCCTAGTTTCTGATCCTTAAATTTAAAAATACAGTTTTTTAAAATTTAATTTATAAATAATTTTTTATTGATAAAAATGAATGTTTAATGTTATATACGTTATGAAAAATAACAAAAACTAATCGAAGATAACTATAAATAACAAAATAACTAACAAAAACTGGTTAGAATTTAATTGGGCCATACCACTTTAGAAGTGAGCCTAGTAATTGACCCTCATATTTCAATAATAAAAATCATTCTAAGGTATTTTATAAATATTTTAAAATAAATTTTAAACAAATATTAACATGCTCGTATATTTTTAATTAAGTTTTCATACTTACATGATGAATATTGCACAGATCAAAATGAGTACTTTGTAACATAAACTGTTAGGAAACTACCAAAAAAATAGTTTTTACACACATTTTAAACTTAAAATTTTTTTTTTATTTAGTTAATATATTCTAAACTTTTTAAATTGCTGTTCATTAGACACAGAATAGACTACTTTAAATTAAGAATTTATTTTTTTTCTTATTTAAAATATAGTTTTTTTATTAATTTATAACAAAGTTGAAAAGTTCAGAAACTGGGCCAGGGTCAATTACCGGGTCTTTTACCTTATATATTGGCAATATGCGTGAGTGACAATGATTTCTTAAATGCACCTCCAGATATTTCCGAAGCTACAATATTATAACAGTATAACATTAAAGTAAATATTAACATGCATTATTATTTTTTCAAGTACCTATCTTTTAAATAAAAAATACATTGTATAAGATTGTAGAAAAAATTTTGTGTGTAATTCGAGCACAAAATAACATTGCTGCTCTCGTGAGAATGTCAACATTCTCAATCGAGCGGCAATGTATCGCTTTGTGCTCTTAATACATAAATAGCCATTATTATTACCTACCAATTAATTTCTGTCTTTTTCGCATTACTAAAATTCAATAAATCTACGGAAACCGAACTAAGATAATTTCTAAAATTAAAACAACTGAAATCTAATTTAATATACACTACCGTCCAAAAATTTGGAAGCATTAAGATAATTCAATAAAACCATCAGTGGATAGACATTAATCACATTTATTTGGTGTAAAATGTGAATTTCATTTGGACATGTGAATCATATTTAATTAAACTAATATTGCTACAAAAACAAATTTATGGCTTAAACATTAGATTCTAGCTTCATCAAAGTAATCAACTCTTTTACGGATAACTTATTTTACAATTCAACATCCGTTTAGAAGTTTATCAAAATATCTTTTCTCCGATTTTTTCATTCATCTTTTAAGAATACCCAAAGTTGTAGTGCACTAGATAGAGAACAATTTTTCACCAGTTACGCAGCTACTTTAAAAGAACAGTTATCTGTTGTGTCATTAACAAGACGGTAATAAAACACGTGCAATGATCAAAAACAACACGAGAGCTTATCAACAAAATATATAAAAGGTCTTAAAATTTGTAATTGTTCTTTTGGTACTAACTAATTCATTTTAATTACAAACTAATTTACTAAAATATTTGGAAAATAAACTTTGTAATCTGGAAAAATATGTTTGCTTCCAAACTTTTGAATGGTAGTGTACATTTGATTGAATTGAAGTGTATTTTTTCGACCTCTTGAATCGTAAGGTGGCATTTACATAGCGGGTAATTTGTCGCGTAAGCAACACTTGTCTGAGTAATTGAGTAATTTACTTACCTTCCTAGGGACGTAAGTAAGCACTTACCGTCAATAGTAAACTTTTCTATGGAAATATTTTTTGTATAGACGCCTACGATTCATTTTTATTAAAATTGCATTTTCGATGTATTTTATATTTTTTTTTTCAATTTATTTATCATTTTTTTCGGTTGAAAAAATAACTTACTCATACACGGCCCGTAAGTTTTTTGTGGCCATGGATGCTTAAGAATCCCCGACTTTTAGCCTTGGATCCTCATACTGCATCCGAAGCCACAAAAATAACACTTACGGTCCTTGCCAAGTAATATACTATTGTATTTGTATTATTTGAAAGCCAGCCTTCTTACATAAATTATTTTATGGTAAATCGACAATAAATTCTGGTTCTAACATGATGACATTTAATCTTGAACTGAATTTGAAAATAATTTATTATTGTTTGTTTTCCGCATTTTTGTTATTATTATTAGATTTGCACGTTTATCCATAAGTGCGACTCGTTCAATAAAGTCCTACGCATAGAACATACTAATGTTACTTCGGTTAAAAGATCGCCGTAGAAGTTGTCACGTCGGTCAAGTGGTCTTTAGAACTCTCACAATTCTTTTGTAAAGTATGATGTGTCAACCTTCTTTATAGCTCCTTTATCTTATTGGCTAAAACAGGTGTGAATTAATGCTCGTTTAAGGAATAGAAAATGAGGTTTAGAAAAAGAAATAACTGTAAAGAATTTTTTCTTAAAATATCTGATGTTATAATTCTATTGTTCGTATTAATATTTAAAAATTTATTCGTCAGTTCTGAGCATTTATATTTGTAAATATAGAAGTATCTAAAACTGTACATCAAAAACACAAATAAATCACTGAGGTAATCAACAATAATATGTTTAGATGGATTTATCTAATAATTTCATAATTACTAATTACGTTTACAATTTATTTTTGTACATAAATCTACATTGTTTAAATATAACATATACTCCCGGCTAACATCGGGAGAAAAAACTTTCAAGGAAAACAGAGTGACAACTGAAACTTATTATTTTTCTTTTTAACAATATTTATTAATGATTTAAATTTGATTCCCAATTTTTATTTAAAAACAAATACCATATAATTATATAAGTAATCTGATTCTAAATTGGAACAAGTCTCCTCACGTACATTATACATAGATCTCATGCCAGAGTTGGTACTTATTTTGTTATTTTGTCTTTTCTGGAATTGTATTAAGTAAATACGTAAAAATAAATGAATAAAGTGATTTTAATTGTTAAAACAGCTTAAAATATAAATTAAAAAAAAAAAAAAAAATAAATCAAGATTTTTTAACAGACGTTTTTAGAAATGAGAATTCCAATTTTTTTTTTTTTTTTGAACACATGATTAAAAGAAAATTAGCATTTGTTTCAACATGGACTTAGAGATGAGAAGTCTTTTTTTGTAGCATGTAGAAAATATATTGTTTTTAAGAAATGTATGGGGTCTTTATTAAATTAATTTGACACTATTTTTTAATTTATATGCGAAATAGAATTTTATATAATGTTCATATTATTTTGTCCATATTTATTAATCACATAAATAAATTCTTCTATTGTATCATCATACACGCATTTCTCCCATGGCAGCTTGAGACAGTCTTACATTGTTAGCAATTTGCTGGTTCTGATTGTTTACATTTGTCTGTAGTAGTGTTTGATTTTCGGGTGGACTTTTGCTTCTTGGTGGTGGTGGAGGTCTAGGGACATTTAGATGAAGATTTGCAGAACCATTTGGCGGTTGAACGAGTCCTTGTTGTTGCAGCTCCGCAATAACATTCGCTGTATTATTTAAAAGAGTAGCATTTTTTGACAATGTCATAAATTCCGGCTTGCATTTTACTTGATTTTGTAATGATGTATTCTTTGGTAAAGTCATACAGTGCTGATTTAGCAATACACTAGGGCTCGGTGGCGGTGCTTTTAAAACATTAGAAATTTGCATATTTTGACTACATAAATGTTGGTTTTTTGTTAATGTGTTTTCTTTTTGTGTATTGGCTTGCAGTAGCATTGCAGACGTATCTTGTTCTACATCCACTATGACACTAGCACCTTGTGAGTGTCCCATATGATAGTGAGCATGCTTAGTTATTGTATCAAAATTGGCCTGGTTTCTGTTTTGTTGTTGGAGAGATTTTACTTCTAACCGAGTCTTATCTCGCTGATAATACACGCCAGCGAAAATTAAAACATTCAAGATTAATAATGAACAGCCAATGGCTATTGTAACGCTTAACGCTGTACTATACGCCGCAAAACCAGCAGCTTCCAGAGTGGCAAACGTATCGGATGAAGTGTTAATATGATTATGAAATGATGGAGGTAGGTTACTTTGTTGAAAATTAGTACCAGGTATGACGTTTATACAAGTAGTGACTAATGTGTCAACAGTGGTAGGTGATTCTAAAACTTGAGTGTAATTCGGACTTCGTCGGCGGTATTCGGGACCTGGATCGTAGTAAGAAACCCTTGATAAAGGATCTGGTCGTACAATTCCATCATACAAGTCTGCATCATTATGATTTCTAAACAAATTGTGTCGGGCAACAACATCTTCCATTCCGGCTCGGTGTAATTCAGGAATTAAGCGAAGCCATACACTTAGCTGATGTGCTCGAAAATGATTTTTCATTCTCGGCTTCATACCTAAAATCAGATATATTAGATTCGTTTTATAACAGTACAATAATATTTTTCTGGTACTGGCTTTCAATTATGTTTATGACAGTAGTTTATAGAAGTTGACACAGATAAATATTTTTTTCTTTTTAAAGAAATTAGTCAAAGAAATTATCAAATTAACCAGTAATGTAATTCAAAACCGTAATATAATTTCAAGAGAAAATTGAGAATGTTTCTTATTGTATTGTTTATAATTTTTTTTTTCGGAAGTCTTTACCTTACCATTTTTGAATAATTACCATTAAAAAAATCTTTGAAATGTTTACCTATTTCTAAGTATTTTTGATGAACAGAATCATATTCATCCCATACGAGTGATCGAAACCGATTTCTCTCACGGGACGCCGCAAGTACAGGCTCTTGTTTTTGATGTTCATTTGGATTTCTAAAGAAAAGAAAAAGACAATTGTAGTAAAATTTATTAGTTGTGGAATAATATCTATAAGAGCTTCAGTGATAGATTTCATAAAAAAAAAAAAAATTTGTACCTAAAAAAAATATAAAAATTTTAATGGGAGAAATTTTTATAATTATAAAATGGTATTTTTTGAAAACAAAAGTATACTACAAAAATGTAAAAAACTACAAAAATAGGGCCAATTAAGTCTGTTATAATATCTATTAGTTAATACGTAATTTCAATGTTAATTTAATATTTACTTGTTAGTCGAATTTTTCCTTGAAAAAATTAAACTAATACAGTCTATACGACAAGAACGACGAGAGGCGAGAGTAGGGGCGCTATCCGTTTTCGGACCCGTAGAACACGAATATGTAGAAAAAAAATGTCTGATATATATATATATATATATATATATATATATATATATATATATATATATATATATATATATATACATATATATATACATATATATATATATATATATATATATATATATATATATATATATATATATATATATATATATATATTTTCCCGCTACCTTTTAATATGTGTAGGGCCCCCCTATGGAAGTTAAGAGCTCAAATTGGGTAAATGGGGCTCATTTCGATGCACAACAATAATATCAAAGTGGGGTCAAATTTTGGGCAAATTTTGGATCCGACCCAACTTTTAAGGGGGGTGGTGGGGGGGGGGGGCGGAAAAGCAATAAAACTTTTCCCAACCGGTTGGAAGTAATGTTTCGGTCAATTATCTACAACATATCCAAAATTCAGCTTCCTAGGATGATTTGGTGGGAGTACAGGGGGAAAAAACGATTTTCGCTGGATCTAACACGCCCCCAGCCCTCCAGAATTAACGTAGAGCCCGTAGAGGGTTAAAATTTGGTGTGTGGATAACGTTCGTACCTAGGTTGTGCTTTTTGGAGGTTTTAACATTTTACCCCCACCCCCTCGTTAGTCGAATTTTCTCCGAAAAATTAGACTTATACAGTCTATACGATAAGAGAGGCGAGAATAGGGGCGCTATCCGTTTTCGGACCCGTAGAACACGAATATGTAGAAAAAAAAATGTCTGATATATATATATAGTTATGTAACTATCACATCCGCCCTAACACTTAATTAATACATATTATATTTTTATACATTTAATCAATATTTCTGTAATATTAAGAATTGTACAATGTATGTAGACAATAAGTAATAATTCATCCCATAAGGAACTCATATAAATAATTATTTAATTTTTCATGTATCTAAAAATAACAAAAGCTTAATCATCAAAAACTACTAAATAATTAAATACAATGTATTGAGACAAAGGAATTGCAATGATATTATTTTACAGTTACATCTTTCTCATTTTTGCTTATTCAGCAATCTCTTTGTCTGAATTACTTATAAATAAGGTAACTCAGTGAGTTATCTGATTTTTGTTCGATCTAGCTAGCAATAGTAACACTGGAGTACTCCAGTGATATCATTGTAAAAACAATTTTGTATTTTTAAACTTAAAATAAATTTTTAAAAACTAACTTTAATTGTTACGAAACGTAACTGGCGCAGTCGTTCGGATTGTTGTAAGCATTGTTACCGGTATTGGTGATATCGTGAGTTGTGGAATTGACGGTTTCTCAAGGAAACAATTTAATCTTAACGGCATATTAAGAATTGTGGTACACTCTGGTTAGCAGTGCGTGGATTTCAATCCTTCATACAACAACGGATCTACGAGGAATGGAAATTTACTGGAGCATTCTGTAAGTAGAGTAAATTGCATATTTTTCGCTGCTTATATATTTTTTGTTCCTGCTTTTTCCTTTTCGTATGTCTTTCATCGTAAAATCAAAATTGTTTAAATTATCACATAGACCATATCCTAGATCGAAAATCCCTCAACTAAACGGCGCAGAAAACGCAATAGTTGAGTCAAACGTGAGCATATCGGAGGATACGATAAGCAACGTTAATTTAGATTTAATTAGTAATAGTAATATTGAAACAGTTCAATCAAATAATTTAAATACAAATACAAATAATTCAATTAGTTTAGAAAGTTTAGATTTTAATAAATATTATAACAGTACAAAAATGCAAGTAAACGAAAATTCAGTTAGTGGCTTCTCACAAGTGCTCGAAGCATTTAGAATACCGGATCCAATTAAATTCCTACCTGAATTTAATGGAAATCCGAGAACATTGCATGATTTTATCGAAAATGTAGATGAAATCATAGCATGTGTAAGTGTCGATTGGACACAGGGATACGGTAAATTATGGATACGGGCTATCCGTAATAAAATTGTAGGAGAGAATAACGAAATTTTAAACATGTACGGTACTCCGACAGATTGGCAATCAATCAAGTCAAATTTAATTTCACATTATGCGGACAAACGAAACGAGACAAACTTAATTAGGGAACTTTATAGTCTAAAACAAAATCAAAATCAGAAAATGGAAGAATTTTATGCGAAAGTAATCGAAATAATTTCCTCATTAGTTAATTTCACCAAATTAAACGAAAATGATTCCATCGCAATAAATTCTAAATTACAATTATTTAAAAATTTGGCAAAAGACGTATTTTTAGCTGGGCTTAGAGAACCTATTGGGTCAGTCGTACGTGCAAGAAATCCAGACACGATTCAAAATGCATTTGAATACGCTATCAAAGAGCAAAATATTCACTACCATCAAAAATCATATCAACAAATTACAGTTAAACCTCCAATATCCGCACCTGTACCGACTAGAACACACAATTTTCATAATCCTCTACAATACCAAAGACAGATTATTACACATACACCATTCAATACACAAAATAATATGCAACAAACACGACCATTTTACAATCAAAATAATATACAACAAACACGACAATTTAACACACAAAACAATACAAAACAATTACCGCGACAAACACCTATGGACTTAGGCAGTAATAGGTTAAGCATTAGACAACCTAACACACAACAGCAACAATCACGCCCTAATTTTCAACAACAACAACAACAACAACCATTTAGACGTAATATTTTCCAACCCCAAAGTAGACCGACTTTTGCTTCAAACGAACTTTTTAATACAGAAGCATCAGGATTTAGTTCATTAGACGAATACGTAGTTGACGAAAATTATGACGAAAACAGTTATTTGGTAGACGAATATGAACAGACAGACCAAAATAATCAAAATGAGATCGATGATCAAAATTTTCGGTTAATCTTGGACAACAATTTGGATACGTAGATTTAAATCTTCACGAATCTACTTTACCCTATATACATATTACTGACCAAAATGACTGTGCACCCTTAAAATTTTTAATTGATACTGGTTCTTCAAATTCTTTCCTTAATCCTGAATTAGTTCATCCAGACCTTACAACCGAAATTAAACCTACCACTATTAAATCACTTCTAGGATCATATAATGTTACAAAAAAGGCAAAATTACCCATCTTTAGTGAATTCAATCAAGACGGTACAATAGATTTTCTTCTTTTACGATTTCACGGTTATTTTGACGGACTTATTGGACTTGACATACTTAACCAACTTCAAGCTCAAATTGATATTCCCGGTAAACGATTAATAACACCATTTTCTACAAATAGATTGTTGTTCAAACCTAACATCACAAGTGGCGTACACATAATTGAACCAAATTGTAAACAATTAGTCAAAATTCCAACAGACGTACAATCAGGCGACGTATTAGTACATGACATAAAAATTCAAAATAAATTTTCGATTCCTTCTGGCGTATACAATGTTAAAGATTGGCATATACTCGCACCTGTTTTAAATCACACAAACAGTGCACAAAAATTTTTAATCGAACAGCCACTGAAAGTAGAAATTTTAAATCACGAAATTATTGACTGTAACTTTAACCAATTTCAAACTGATAACGACACGGAATTACCCCCGATCGAATCTCTTATTAGGACCGAACATTTAAATAGCGAAGAAAGACAAGCTTTGTTTAAACTTTGTCGTAAATATGAGGATGTTTTTTATAAAGAGGGTCAAGATCTTTCATTTACGAATAAAATTAAACATGAAATAAAAACCACTGACGATCTACCCGTTTATACCAAATCCTATCGGTATCCTTATATTCTTAAGGATGAGGTTAAGAAGCAAATTGATAAGATGCTTCATCAAGGCATCATAAGACCAAGCTATTCTCCTTGGAGTAGTCCAATTTGGATAGTTCCTAAAAAACTAGACCAAAGTGGAGTACGAAAATGGCGATTAGTGGTGGACTATAGGAAACTTAACGAAAAAACTATAGGGGATAAATATCCAATCCCAAACATCACAGATATACTAGACAAAGTTGGTAAATGCATGTATTTCACTACTCTAGACTTAGCATCTGGTTTCCATCAGATAGAAGTTCATCCTAGGGACATTGAGAAAACTGCTTTTACTGTAGACCATGGACATTTCGAACATGTTCGCATGCCATTTGGACTAAAAAACGCTCCATCAACTTTCCAAAGAGTTATGGATAACGTTCTAAAAGATCTACAAGGTACAATTTGTCTTGTATACATGGATGATATAATTATCTTTTCCACTTCGCTTCAAGAACATATTATTAATCTCGATAACGTTTTTAGCAGACTAAAAGACGCAAATTTAAAAATTCAATTAGATAAAAGCGAATTTCTAAAACGGGAAGTAGCTTTTCTGGGACACATAGTATCAGAAGCAGGTGTAAAACCTAATCCTGATAAAGTAGCTGCTATTAGGAAATTCCCTGTACCAAAAACACAAAAAGATATTAAATCTTTTCTGGGACTTCTTGGATACTACAGGAAATTTATTAAAGACTTCGCTAGGTTAACAAAACCAATGACCAAATGTTTGAAAAAAAGTGAAACAGTTAAACATACACCCGAGTTCCTTAAATGTTTTGAAACATGTAAAGACCTCTTGACAAACGACCCAATCCTTGCCTATCCAGACTTTAACAAAGAATTTATTTTGACAACGGACGCAAGCAATGTAGCAATCGGAGCAGTCCTTTCCCAAGGACCTATTGGTAAAGATAACCCAATATGTTACGCTTCTAGGACCTTAACCGACTCAGAATCACATTACTCTACTATAGAAAAAGAACTTTTATCGATCGTATGGGCAACTAAATATTTCAGGCCTTACTTATACGGACGAAAATTTACCATAATTACTGACCATCAACCACTCAGATGGCTCATGTCACTTAAAGAACCAAACAGTAAATTAGTAAGATGGCGACTTAAACTTGAAGAATTTGACTACAAAATTATACACAAACCAGGTCGACAAAATACTAACGCAGACGCCCTCTCACGAATTATAATTGACAGTAACCCCCATACTAATGACGATTCTACACAAGATACTTCTACACAAGACACTTCTACACAAACAGTACATAGTGCATCAGAGGATGATACCTCCTTAATTAGAATCTCGGAAAACCCCCTTAATGATTTTAAAAATCAATTAATCATATTAAAAGATGAAAACATTCAAACTGCAACTAAACGCAAATTCCAAATTCTTTTTAATACACGTCGACGTATTACAATTACACTTTCTGCTGACGACGACGATATTTTAATCTCAATTATAAAAGAAAACATTCCACCGAAGGTAACTTTAGCTATATACTGTCCTGATGACGAATTATTTATTAAAATTCAAAGAATATATTCTGATTATTTCTCTCAAGGTAAACAGTACAAAATTATTCGAGCAACTAAACTATTAGAAGACGTTTTAGAAGATGACCAACAAGACGAATTAATAAAAAAGTATCATGACTTTAGACATACAGGAATTAACGAAACTTTTAACCATATTAGAAGAGAACATTACTTTCCAAATTTAAAATCAAAAATTTCTTATTATGTTAATAATTGTAAACTGTGTAACGAAAATAAATATGACAGACGACCACCAAAACAAAATTTTGAATTAACAGAAACACCGTCACAGCCACTCGAAATTGTACACATTGATATATTTTATTTGGACAAATTAATATATTTAACAATTGTAGATAAATTTTCACGTTTTGGCCAAGCATACCCAATCGAAACAAGAAATACATCCCATATCCTTGAGGCTCTAGCACAATACATATCCCAATACGGTAGTCCTAAAAATATTGTAGTCGATTCAGAAAAAGGATTTGACTCAATACGTTTTCGACAATTTTGTGACACGTATAGTATTAATATCCACATAACAGCTGTTAGAAGTTCAACATCAAATTCTCCTGTAGAGAGATTCCATTCTTCTATCCTTGAAAAATATCGTATCACACATGCAACTGATAAAAGCAGCTCAGCTGATTTAAAAATGCTACATACAGTTTTTGTTTACAATAATTCAATTCATACCGCGATTAAATGTACACCATATGAATTATTTTTCGGACGTAAATATGACATTAAATTAACTGCCGACCCAGCAATAGTACAACAAGAACGCGAAAAATTTCAACGTGAATCTTATCAGAACCAAATTCAACAAAAAGAAAACAAAATTAATATTCTAAATAGTAATCGCGAATCCCCAATTGATTATAAAGAAAAACAAACTACATATTTTCAGGAAAATAAACATAATTCCAAATTACACCCAAAATTTAAACAAATTACAGAAAAAACTAATAATAAGGTAACGGTAACAGACGATAAAAATCGTAAAATCCCAAAACAAAAATTAAGACGACCTTTGTTACAGGGCAATATTAACAATAATGACAATGGTGACGACACAGAAAATCGAGATACGCGACCTAACGAACAACCCGGGACTAGTGGCTATAGAAATAGGACAAGCGAAACTTAACTAGGAATTTAAAACAAATTTATACTCAAAATTAATCTTTAGTTTAACAAATCGTGAACAAAACTTTATAAATTCAATACAACGTGACTATCAAATAATTTATAATATCGACCTCTTTTATTCACATTTGATTCAACTAGCTAAAGCTCTAAATTGGCAAAACTCAATGTACTTTCTACCTTAATATTAACCCCTGAAGAATTAAACCATTAACCACTAAAAACAAATCTGTAATTCCCTATCCTGTTATCCTAAGCGGAAAATATGTAAGTTACTTTTCACAGAAAGAATGCTCACGGCTAAATAAAATCTACATCTGTGACAAAGAAGATCTAATTAAGTTACCTACATCAGATCACTGCTTTAACCATGCAATTCGTGGACAAATTGGAAGTTGCATCTACGAGGAATTCGACGAACAAACAATGGTCAAACGTTTAACACCACAACACGTTATATTGAAAAACGTAAAAAATCAATCAATTTCAACTACTTGCGGTATTAACCAACGGTTCGTAAAAGGAACAATACTCATCTATTTTCACCAATGTGAAATTGTCATAAACAACGTCGTGTACAAAAACCAAGAACTTAATAAAACACAACAACTTCATATATTATCTCTACACGAACTCCAAATTAAAGAACAAAAATTGTTACCTAAAATCAACCTGCAAAAACTCAATTCCTACCACATCGAAAATAGACAAGAAATAGAAGAATTTAAATCCAAAACAACCCTACATATATCCGGGGTATATATAGCATTCGGCATCGTAATAGCAACATTTATTATATTCATTGTGATAAAATATATCAGAAATAAATGGATATCGAAAAATTCATCACCTACAACACAAATAAATTATTTGCCGTCTGGCCATCCCAATGAACCAAAGCTCATATGGTCTAGGCCAGAAAGTCAGAGAGGAGGAGTTATGTAACCATCACATCCGCCCTAACACTTAATTAATACATATTATATTTTTATACATTTAATCAATATTTCTGTAATATTAAGAATTGTACAATGTATGTAGACAATAAGTAATAATTCATCCCATAAGGAACTCATATAGATAATTATTTAATTTTTCATGTATCTAAAAATAACAAAAGCTTAATCATCAAAAACTACTAAATAATTAAATACAATGTATTGAGACAAAGGAATTGCAATGATATTATTTTACAGTTACATCTTTCTCATTTTTGCTTATTCAGCAATCTCTTTGTCTGAATTACTTATAAATAAGGTAACTCAGTGAGTTATCTGATTTTTGTTCGATCTAGCTAGCAATAGTAACACTGGAGTACTCCAGTGATATCATTGTAAAAACAATTTTGTATTTTTAAACTTAAAATAAATTTTTAAAAACTAACTTTAATTGTTACGAAACGTAACTATATATATATATATATATATATATATATATATATATATATATATATATATATATATATATATATATATATATATATATATATATATATATATATATATATATATAGGTAGTTGCAAAGTTTCTGAGCGACTAAAGTCCACTTCCAGTTTTACTACAGTACTCCGTTAAATAAATGAAACTAAGGGTCTACACCATTAAAAAAAACGTATTTATAAATACCAAAATATGTTATTATTACTATGTAAGGGTATTTTTCATAAAAAATTTTCCTGTTAGTATTTAATATTTTAAAATTGGTAGCATTAAGTCGGTTTGAAACATTAAATTTCTTATCATAGGTATTTCTAGTTTTAATTATATTACATATTTCTTGTAGTTTAGAAACGTTTAATTTTTAATATTTTATACTTTCTGAACAATTTACTAAATATTGCAAATAATAAAACGGTCTACAATTTTCTCTTTTAAAGTCTGTACTTTTCAGTGGTTAATTAATTGAAATGTATTCAATTTTATTGAACTACCTGATACAGTCATAAAACCTGCATAAAACCTACCTTTGTAAATATTGCTATTATTATGAATTTTTCAATAAAATCTGTTTATTAGTTTTACAAAATTTGTATGTTTACAAATAAATTTGTAATTTTTAGAATCAGTACTTTTACTTAGCTTTGCTAGTCAAGTGCTTTATCTACGAGATACAATTTTCGATATTTTAACAATTTTTTTTTAACTTATCGTATTCTTGATTATTATTATACTTTTTTATACCCTCTATTTTAATCGAGTTTTTATCTATTGATATTTAATTAATTTAAATATGGAAATGAATACGAGTATTAAAAATAAAATGTTAATTAAGTCCACAAGCAAAACTTATCATTTTAAATGTGTTAGTGTTTATGAAAAGTGAAAGTGATGGTGTGAAAATCCCATTAACTCAAGTTAAAAATCGTGTTACTGCAGCTACGGGTATATCGCTGGCAACTTTAACTAGAATAGCTAGTGAAGCAAAAAAAAAAAAATGATGGATCGGAAGCTATTTTTGCTGAAATAGAAAGAAAAAAACATGTAAAACATAAAACAGATCTGGACAGCTTCGATAAGGGAGTACTTAATAATATTATACAAAATATTTTTACGACGGAAAAAATTGTTCCCATATTGAAAAAGATTCATAGGAAATTTATTTAATTTAAAATTACTTATTTAAGTAGGTACATCATTGCATTACTATATAAATAAGCAAACTATTTCAAATTCGATAACTTTTTTTTACAACGTAGTGTATTTTATACATTGTATGTATCGTTCAATATTACCTGAGTGAGAGATATAACAACTAATAGGGGGAGTTTAGACATAATTACTCTATATCCATCTTTATTGCAAAAGTATTTTATCTTCTTAATATAATAAAATATGTATATCTCTTACTAAAAATACATCTTTCCTTTTTGTTGATACCTCAAAAACTGATACCTCTTTCCTTTGATACCTCAAAAACTCTGCAACTAGTTATATATATATATATATATATATATATATATATATATATATATATATATATATATATATATATATATATATATATCTATATATATATATTTTCCCGCCACCTTTTAATTTGTGTAGGGCCCCCCTATGGAAGTTAAGAGATGAAATTTGGTAAATGGGGCTCATTTTCGAGGCACCTCATACTATCAAAGTGGGGTCAAATTTTGGCCCCGAGCCGACCTTTAAGGGGGTGGTGGGGGGCGGAAAAGCAATAAAACTTTTTCAAACCGGTTTTAAATAATGTTTCGGTCAATTATGTACAACATATCCAAAATTCAGCTTCCTCGGATGATATGGTGGGAGTAGAGGGGGGAAAAACGATTTTCGCTGGATCTAACAGGCCCCCAGCCCCCCAGAATTAACATAGAGGGTTGAAATTTGGTGTGTTGATAAAGTTCGTACCTAGGTTGTGCTTTTTGGAGGTTTTAATATTTTACCCCCACCCCCCTCATTTTTAAGCTACAATTTCATGCATTTTCGACGTTTTCGAAGTTTGTACCACTCGCACAGGTCACCCGAATAAACCTAGAGGGCTGAAATTTTGTATTCGGATTGAGTTAGTATCAAGGGGGTGCCTTTTGGGGGTCTCGACTTTTAACCCCTACCCCCACCATTTTTATACCCAAAAGAACATGATTTTTCTTGTTTTTTAACAGTTTCGTTCGGGTCAAAATCTCCCCAAATAAACCTAGAGGGCTGAAATTTGGTGTACAGGTTAAGCTAATAGCCAGACACTGTTTTTTGGAGGTTTCAACTTTTAACCCTTACCCCCACAATTTTTACGCCAATATTTCCTTAATTTTTTTGCTTGTTTTCTAACACGTCTAGAGACTCCATAAGGAAACCTAGAGGGCTGAAATTTTGTACGTCTATTCAGTTAGTATCCAGCTAGTACCTTGTAGGGAGTCCACATCACTTTTCCCCCCACTTCTCCCATTTTGACATCGGAATTGAATACTATTGTTAAATGTGTTTTAAAAGCATTATGTTTATTCTAAATACAAGTAGGCGAATAGTAATTTTAAAAAATTTAAAAAAAAAAAGTGAACTTACTTTTATGACAAATGAAATACATACATATTAAGTAATTTAAAAATGTTATTAAAGTCACTGTTTATTTATAAATTAGGAATTTTGGATTTTTAGTATTTATAAAATAGAAATTTTGGATATTTTTGGAAAGAAAAAATATCTTTATAAAGGCCTTCCAGTTTACTATTGAAGGTCCTTTTTAGTCGAATTTTCTCCGAAAAATTAGACTTATACAGTCTATACGATAAGAGCTGCGAGAGGCGAGACCAGGGGCACTATCCGTTTTCGGACCCGTAGAACACGATTATGTAAAAAAAAAGATGTCTGATATATATATATATATATATATATATATATATATATATATATATATATATATATATATATATATATATTTTCCCGCAACCTTTTAATATGTGTAGGGCCCCCCTATGGAAGTTAAGAGATGAAATTTGGTAAGTGGGGCTTATTCCGATGCACAACAATACTATCAAAGTGGGGTCAAATTTTGGGCAAATTTTTTTTCTGACCCGACCTTTAAGGGGGTGGTGGGGGGCGGAAAAGCAATAAACTTTTCCAAACCGGCTTTAAATAATGTTTCGGTCAATTATCTACAACATATCCAAAATTCAGCTTCCTAGGATGATATGGTGGGAGTAGAGGGGAGAAAAACGATTTTCGCTGGATCTAACAGGCCCCCAGCCCCCCAGAATTAACGTAGAGGGTTGAAATTTGGTGTGTTGATAAAGTTCGTACCTAGGTTGTGCTTTTTGGAGGTTTTAATATTTTACCCCCACCCCCCTCATTTTTAAGCTACAATTTCATGCATTTTCGACGTTTTCGAAGTTTGTACCACTCGCACAGGTCACCCAAATAAAACTAGAGGGCTGAAATTTTGTATTCAGATTGAGTTAGTATCAAGGGGTGCCTTTTGGGGGTCTCGACTTTTAACCCCTACCCCCACCATTTTTATACCCAAAAGAACATGATTTTTCTTGTTTTTTAACAGTTTCGTTCGGGTCAAAATCTCCCCAAATGAACCTAGAGGGCTGACATTTTGTGTACAGGTTAAGCTAATAGCCAGACACTGTTTTTTGGAGGTTTCAAATTTTAACCCTTACCGCTACGATTTTTACGCCAATATTCCCTTAATTTTTTTGCTTGTTTTCTAACACGTCTAGAGACTCTCTAAGAAAACCTAGAGGGCTGAAATTTTGTACGTGTGTTCAGTTAGTATCCGGCTAGTACCTTTTAGGTAGTCCACATTACTTCCCCCCCCACTTCTCCCATTTTTACATCGGAATTGAATGCTTTTGTTAAATGTGTTTTTATTCTAAATAGAAGTAGGCGAATAGTAATTTTAAAAAATTTTAAAAAAAGTGAATATAATTTTTTAACAAATGAAATACATACATATTAAGTAATTTAAAAATGTTATTAAAGTCACTGTTTATTTATAAATTAGGAATTTTGGATTTTTTTGGAAAGAAAAAATATCTTCATAAAGGCCTTTCAGTTTACTATTTAAGTTCCTTTTTTAATATTTAAAAATAAAACGCAAAGGCAATTGGCGGATAAGCATGGGTAGAAATTCCCTCGTACGAATTGTGTTGGCATTTTCCCTGTTAACTGCTATCGGCACAAAATTGAAATTTACTAAGATTCAGCCCTTAAAAACTTAAAACCTTTTTTTAAAGCCCCGATCAACCGGACACTCATCATCAGTTTTGAAACCACCAAAATGACAAATCGCTTGTGGACTTTCAATTACATTTCGCTTGTAGACACTCAATACCGAAGATGAAAGGAAAAATTCGACTTCCGTGATGGGGCTCCGCTGCTCACGGCGTTTTTTAATTAAATATTGAAACAGTTCATCTTTATTTGTACATATTAAAACTCGTACAGTTCCATTGCATAATATTTAGTTGCATAATTAGTCATTAATTGTTAATCAATTGTTTTTAAATTCACGATAATTTAAGCACTCTCACTTTTTATTTTTGACTATTTGAATATTTTAGTTTTAATTTTTTAACAGTTTTGTTTCCTAACCTGTACCTCATATTGTGTTATATTTGTATCTCTAATATGCTTGTATTTATCTATTATTAATATTTCCCTTTCTTCAGATTTTTCGCTTTTCGTGATTTTTTCTGTTCCTTTGCTCTCTTCACTTTCGATCGCAATTTTCTCTTCTAATAATTCCACGTTCTTTTCTTCGTTTCGTTTATTTTGGCGTCGTTTTACAATAATTCCGTTTTGGTTGTGTATGTCAGCTTTAGTGATTATTTCTCTTTGTGTTGTTTCTTCAAGTTCAGAGTGATTGTTTTGATTCTGTTGTATTTTTTAATAATTCTTCTTTTTATGTGTCATTTTCTTTTCGGTACTTGTGTTGATGTCGCTCCTTGAACGTTTCCTCTGGGAAGATTTTGTAATTTCTTTTTGCTATTTTATTTTTCTTGTTGTATTTGGAAACTGGTGGGGGTTCATATCCAGGTATAGTGTTTGTTTGATTTGTTTTGTGTAATTCTGGGAATTCTTCATTATATTTCTCTAGTATATCAAATTTGTTAGACGTCCTAACTGAGTATAGAATTTTCGAATAGATGGTATTTCTATAGAGGCTTCATGATAGCTGAGGTTTCTCTCTGCCATTAATCTGTTAATATTATTATGTCGCAATTTTTCTAGATAGTCTTGATATGTAGCTAAATGCTCTGGTCTACAGTTAACACATGTCATAGATTCTTCATATTCTTGCATTTTATGTATTTTACTGCTGCAATTTGCATATTTTTCTTCAGAGCTGTTGCATTGTTGTACAATATGTCCATATCTTAGACAATTGTAACATTTTTTAGTCTTCCTCATGAAAGGTTTACAGGTAAAACTAAGATTCCATATATAGATGTACTTTGGTAAGTCTTGACCGCGAAATAGTAATTTCACGCTTTTTGTGGCAATATATTCAATATTTCCATCTTCTTATGATTTTTTTAGTCATTCTGGTGGCTAATTTTAATTTTAATTGTCGTGCGTCAGTATTTTTACTGATATGTTCCATGGTGTATTCTTGATCGACGTCATACATTAGCGCTCCTCTTGCTATCAAAAACGTTGGTATATAAGCATTGAATTCATAAGTTTTAATTCCACATTTTCAACAAATCGCTTAGCAGTACAATAGAAATAACTTTATTTCTGGACACCTTTTTTACTTTTGATATATTAATTCCACTGGTAATTTTATGTATTATGTGAGCTACCTTGAGAGCACTAATTGATATAGATTTTTCTTGTTGGTTTGTGATTTTTTTGTACGAAGACCTTGTGCTGTATAGGATTGTGCTGTATCCATTATAGTATATTTGTTTACTTAGTCATCTGGAAGGTTGGGCGGCTTTTTTTTAACATGTTCTTCCATCACTTCCTTATTAGTCATGCTCTTAGGCAGGACGTTGATGACTGTTGGCACTTTTTAGACTATAGTCTATTTTTTTTTATGTAATTAATTACTGTAGGCAAATTGGATTAATAATGCTTTTAAAATTCAACAATGCAATTATTTAACTACTCGAAACAAATGCTCTGAGTCAACTGTAATATCATTCCACCTAATATTACGCTAGTTGTTATCTGCGGCTTCGCTGGCGTAAATTTCGTAATTTGGTAAAGGTAATTCCTCCGAGGTAATTTGCTATTATTTTTATTATGGCTTCAGTGATAAGCTTCATTTATTGATAAGCGGTACTTCCAATCCTTTTTATTTTTGATTTTTACCTTTGGTTAGTGTTATAAGCTGGGTTTATTATTCAAAATTTAAATATTTTATATGGAATAAAAGTAAATCTTCTTTTTCGTTTTGACCGCTACCCAAAGTAATGAGGATTACAGGATTTGTGTAAAAATTTAACAAAATCCATAAAAGAATTTTGTTTCGTTTTGTTTTGTTGCACAGTTGGCGCCATTTTCAAAAACATACATCTACAATATAACAATAAAAACATTTTAACAATTTTAAAAGTAAGAAAATTTTTTTATAGAAATAGTTCTAAAAATAATTTACGTTAATGTCAACTTATATTAATTGCTATTCTGTCTGTTTTTGGGAAAGGCTACCTTCCAGAATGGGTTTGAATTTAACAAGATACAATTTTCAACTTTAAATATCAAAAATAATTAATAAGTAGTAGAATTAAAATTTAGTTAATGATTTCTAATTTAATTGGAATGCTACTTTTTCATTATCAGAATTATGAAAGTATGATTAAATTTGATTGTTGAAAATGATTCAAAACCTTAGAAACAAGATTCATTTTGTTAGTATTGTCTCGATACTATTCAGGACCTTTGTTTAAAATAAACTGATATTAATTGAGCAAATCTTGTTTGTAATGAGTAAACATCAAACTTTCTGGATGTCTTTATTACAGTATGACACGTTGCTTGTTGTATAGCTTAATTAATGATATTTACTAGAATGTACCATTAATTTATTAATTACGTTGTATTGTAACTAGCAATTATTTAAATGATTAAGAATCGGTAAATAAGCATTGTCCAGTTCTAATGATTCTATTTGTTTGTTGCAATTATGGTCATTGAGTTTAATGAAGAAGCCTCCACGTAGAAGTCTTTTTTCTGTAATTGCCTTCTTTATCAAGAATTTTTGCATTTCTTCAACTTCTATTTCTAATGCTGCTGAAATGTAGGTACTGTTCTGAAGAATATATTTTGAACTATCTTATTTTATTATATACTGTTAGTGATTCGATTGAAAATTTATTAATCGATCTGTGTAAGTTGATTTTCTGTGCCAAACCGTTGATAACTTATTGTTATTATCTTTCTTGATAAGAGCGTCCAGAAACGCAATCTGGTTATTTTCTTCTAATTCAATAGTGAATTGTAAAGTCGGATGGTAGTTATTGAAAATTTCTTTTAATTTCATCTATTAGGGAATGTGGGGCACAAGAAATGATGTCGTCAACATATCTGTAATAACATGTTAGTTTCCATTCTTTTATCTTCCCTATACAGACAGTTCACAAATAGACCATGGCGTAAGACGCAAGTATAGGACTCAGGTTATTACCCATGGCGCAACCGAAAGGTTGTTTGTAGAATTTTTTTTGAAATTTGAAAAAGTTATTGTCAACTATTAATTCAATTCCTTTTTTTAATTATAATTTAAAATTTTTAATTATTTGCCATTGCTTTTTAATGATCGCTATGGCTAATTTGATAGGAATATTATTGAAAAGTTATTTCACATCTAACGAGAATAGTTTTTCATTCGAATCATTAAGTTGTATATTTTTATTTTATTTACAAATTCGAAAGAATTTTTTATCGAAAATTTGATACCGAGCATAATTATGTATACGTGGACGGTGGTATTATTCACGGACGTTCGCATCAAATTGGAAATTATGATGTGATCCATTCGCGCGTACACGGGTAATCACTCTAATGGTTTATTTAAAGTCTCTGCCACACAATAAACACGTAGAGCTGATCACTCGCTGAAGATGATTTCCACGTAACGGGTTCCGAGGTGGAAGATGGGATTCCTTACAAGGAAAGGTTCCCAAGTATCCGCCTCCGATTTCAATGCTGCTGAAATATGTTATTCTACGTCGAAATCTAAGAGACACGTAATATCTCGAAAACAGTAATAGATAGAGCAAAAGTTTAAATTGGCCATATTGCTCTTTTTTTAAAAAGCTATCTATTGATATGCAATTTGTCCAAATTACATCAACAGGGGTGGTTGGGGGTTAATTTTGCAAAAAGGGGGTGAAAATAAACAATATAAAAATTTTGTTTACATCTATATGGTGTGTTTTGTTGATATTGTTTAATAAAATATTAACTATTTTTTCTTTTATTATTTTTTGATTCTCTTTCGGAAGTTTATCTTATAAATGGCACCAACTGTGTCGAAATATATTGAACAAAACGAAATAAAATTCTTTTCTGGATTTTGTTAAAAAATTTTAATTTTTACGTAAATCCTGAAATCCTCTTTACTTTTGGTAGCAGTCAAAACGAAAAATAAAATTATTGTTTAACCCAAAAAAGAAAAATCTTCATTAAGAATAAATCTAAATTAAAAAATTGTAAGTTGTTACTAAAGTAATGCGTATATACATATTCTAATCGAAGGAACACTTGCATAAATAAATACATACATAATTTATAAAATATTTCTTATATTTTAATTTAAATAGATTTCTTAAGTATTTGAACATGTAGGAAACGATCTTAGACTAAATATTGAAGCGACAAAGCCGTCGATGATAAGTTGTAAATTAACACAAGAAATAATTGTTGATAAGGGTTTTGTCACGGAAATTTCTAGAAGAAATTTCTAGAAATTTATAGACAAGGGGAGTATGAGGTGAAGGGTGAAACCAAAACTGAAAATGAAAACGGTAAAAAAAAGTCGTTTAGGGGATTTGAAAGTGTAAAGAAGTCTTATACGGGTTATTAAGTTATAGATAAAGAACCCCTCCGGATAAAATAGGTGAATCCGACTAAGTCCCAACCTGGGTGGCGAGTACCATGGTCGCGTTCGTCCTTGCACATGTATTCCATAGCTGCAATATTAGGTCAAGGTACGTTTGCGTTTTCGAGTTATACCAAAATGTTCAATTTTGGACTTTTCCCGATGATTCTTCATAAGACAGTGCATGCAGTTCTCTAAAACACGGTGTTTAGAAGAAGATATTTGCAAAAATTTCTAAATAACCTCTAAAAAGCGACCTTGGACCAAAATGAGACATAGATTTTTGAAATCTACGCCTTTGAATTAGTAAATACCAGTGTTCATTACCAGTGTTTTCATCAGTGTGGAAAGGTCTCACAAAATATCATAAATTAAAAAACATGACTTCCGTCACAAAAAGGTAAACTGAAAAGTTAAAAACAAGTTGTCCTTGAATTCTTATCGCAGTTCTTGAACAATTTTTTCTTAAGAGCACATGCTTCTGAAGGTTCCTTACCTCCAAATTATCTTTATACCGATATGATGGGAACCCTTTCAAAAACCCTTTAAACGAGTGTAATAATGTGTTTTTTAGATTAACTGCTACTGATGTAATCGTTTACAACAAGTTACTCAACATTTTTGTACTGACTGTGATATCCTGGTCAGAATCGACCCCTTGTTAGGTGATAAACGGCAGCAACTACATCTGAGCCGATTTAAACGTCTGTTGTATAATTAGAATCCTTACGTTACTCTGAGCAATATGACGTCGTGCTACGTGACGTCGTGGAAAAGCCAGTGTGGTACACAGACAAGTACTGCCACTAAAAAGCATGGAAAAGCATCAGAAACAATTTAGATGGGGGTGATATTGTTAAAATTTTTACTTTACTCTGACTAACATAGGCTAGGCGACATAATATAGCTTGGAATTAGTAAAAAAAATATCAAAAAATATGTGGCAATGTTGAGGCAAACTAGATTTGTGTTTTCGAGTTGTACCAGGGCAAGTTCTCTGTGAATGCAAGGAGCTCTTGACACGCGGCTTTATAGTCATTTTAATGACTTTATCCAGCCATAGGAAATCACAAAGCTTTTCTGCCATTTAATGAAAGCACGTGTTCTGTGCGTGAGAAAATCTCATAACCAGTGTTTTCTGCTGGAAAGGTTTTCTTCAGAACATCAAAAATTCTAAAAAAACACGCTCACTAGGTCCTTGCCCTACTTCCTGGACAATGACATGGTTCGTTAAGTGTGGATAAATTGGGGGTAAGGAACTTTCAGAAGCATGTGGCCTTAGCAAACTGCTCCTCAACTGCGATAAAAATTCAAGGATAACTTGTTTTTAACTTCCCAGTTTACCTTTTTGTGACGGCGGTCATGTTTTTTGATTTATGATATTTTGTGAGACCTTTCCATACTGGTGAAAACACTGGTAATGAACTTTAATCGCACACGCTTGCTCTTTTTAAGGGTGAGAGGAAGGCGTCGCCATATTTTATGGCTAAACAAGCCCACTAAGACAGCTGCAACACCGAGTGTTACTAGAGCGCCTTGTATTTAAAGCCTTAAATTAGCCTTAACTGGCCCAATTTTGCGAAATATTTTTAGACATATATTTACTAATTTAAAGGCGTCGATTTCAAAATTTTTTATCCCATTTTGGTCCAAGGTCGCGTTTTGTGTGTTTTTTTTGGTCATTTAGGATTCTTTGCAAATATCTTCTTCAACACCGTGTTTTGGAGAGCTGCATGCACTGTCTTATGGAGCTCTTAGAACCCTACATGCATATATATGAACTTGGAGGGAAGCAAAGTGGAAAATCGGAAAAGCCCAAAATTGAACATCTTGGTACAACCCGAAAACGTAAAACTACCTTGACCTAATATTGCAGCTATGGAATACATGTGCAAGGGCGAACGCTACCATGGTATTCACCACTCAGGTTGGGTCTTAGGCAGGTTCACCTATCTTATCCGGACGGGTCCTTTGGGTAATTTTGTATTAAGGCTTTTTTGTTGTTTGATTGGGTGATACAGGGATTGTTTTTATAGATTGGGATTTTGAGAACTTCGAGTTTTGGGTGTTTTCTTTAGTAAACCGGGACAATTTTACGATTATTGTAAATTTTTTTAAGTGTCATAAACTTGTGGGGAGTAATGTTAAGTATTGTATAAGTGTAAAGTGTAGTTTTATAGGGAACTAGTATTATTGTTTTATTTTCTTTTTTTTCTTTAAGGAGAAACCGGTGAGTACCTATGTAAAATATTTTATGGTTCATATTCTTTTTATTAAAGAAAACCTTAAACATCCATTTTTGGGACCAACTAGGAAAATAACAATAATTACAGGAAACAGCGGGTACAAAGGGTTAAACTTTAGTTATCAAGGGTATTGAATTTTTTGATAGTTGAATGTAACAATGGGTTATTCAAATGAGGTTTGAAGTTTAATTTATTTTATTGCGTTTTAGATTATTTAAAAGATCGGGTCATAATAATTTTGTATGAAGTTGGGTAGATTGACTATTTTTTAATCATTCGTACGTGACCAAAACTGTGATTTTTGTACACTAGTATTTTGGAAACTATTCCAACGAAACATATGAAATTTGGTTGGGAAAGTGCTTCTATTAACCTCAATATGCCTGAGATAGTTTAATCTTATAACGTAAATAGCCTCGGAGATTGAGGCGGTCGAAAATTTGGATAAGTTCTAAATATAAATACATAAATAAAAAACGCCGTGAGCAGCGGGGCCCCATCACGGAAGTCGAATTTTTCGCTACATCTTCGGTATTCAATGTCTACAAGCAAAAAGTGATTGAAAGTCTACAAGCGATTTGTCATTTTGATGGTTTCAAAATTGATGGTGAGTGTCCGGCTGATCGGGGCTTTAAAAAAAGGTTTTAAGTTTTTAAGGGCTGAATCTCAGTAAATTTCAATTTTTTGCTGATAGCAGTTAGCAGGAAAAAAGCCAACACAATTCGTACGCGGGCATTCCTACCCATGCTTATCCGCCAATTGCCTTTGTGTTTTATTTTTAAATATTAAAAAGGACTTTAAATAGTAAACTGGAAGGTAAACTATGAAGATATTTTTTCTTTCTAAAAAAATCCAAAATTTCTATTTTATAAATAAAAATCGAAAATTCGTACTTTATAAACAACCAGTGACATTAGTAACATTTTTAAATTACTTAGTATTTATGTATTGCATTTGTTAAAAAAAGTATGTATTTTTTTTTAATTTTTAAAAAAACTATACTCCTGCTTGTGTTAGAATAAAGATAAAGCATTTAAAATACATTTAACAATACTACTAAATTTCGGTGTAAAAATGGGAGAAGTGGGGGGAAAAGTAATGTGGAATCCCTAAAAGACACTAGCTGGATACTAACTCAATACATGTACAAAATTTCAGCCCTCTATGTTTCCTTAGAGAGTCTCTAGACGTGTTAGAAAAAAAGCAAAAAAATCAAGGAAATATTGGCGTAAAAATCGTGGGGGTAAGGGTTAAAAGTAGAAACCTCCAAAAAGCAGTGGCTGTCTATTAACTTAACCTGTACACAAAATTTCAGCCCTCTAGGTTTATTTGGGGAGATTTTGACCCGAACGAAACTGTTAAAAAACAAGAAAAATCATGTTCTATTTGGTATAAAAATGGTGGGGGTAAGGGCTAAAAATTGAGACCTCCAAAGGGCACCCCCTTGATACTAACTCAATCCGAATACAAAATTTCAGCCCTCTAGGTTTATTTGGGTGACCTGTGCGAGTGGTACAAATTTCGAAAACGTCGAAAAAGCATGAAATTGTAGCTTAAAAATGAGGGGGTGGAGGTGAAATATTAAAACCTTCAAATAGCACAACCTAGGTATGAGCTCTATCAAGACACCAAATTTCAACCCTCTGTGTTAATTCTAGGGGGCTGCGGGCATGTTAGATCCAGCGAAAATCGTTTTTTCTCCCTCTACTCCCTCCAAATCATCCAAGGAAGCTGAATTTTGGATATGTTGTAGATAATTGACCGAGACATTATTTCCAACCGGTTTGGAAAAGTTTTATTGCTTTTCCGCCCCGCCCCCCCCCCACCACCCCCTTAAATTTTGGGTCGGATCCAAAATTTGCCCAAAATTTGACCCCACTTTGATAGTATTGTTGTGCATCGGAATGAGCCCCATTTACCAAATTTGAGCTCTTAATTTCTCTTAATATATATATATATATATATATATATATATATATATATATATATATATATATATATATATATATATATATATAGACATTTTTTTCTACAGAATCGTGTTCTACGGGTCCGAAAACGGATACCGCCCCTACTCTCGCCTCTCGCCGTTTTTATCGTATAGACTGTATAAATCTAATTTTCAAGGAAAAATTCGACTAAAACTAGTGTAATTTGGTCTATCGACGTCCAATTGTATGGAACCCTAATTGTGCGAATCCGACCGATTTTTTGGATAATTTTTCAAAAACAGCAGAAGCTATATTTTGGATTTATTTAAAGTTGAATATCTCAATAGGCAGGGCCAGATCTACGCTAAGTGGCGCCCGGGGCACCGTAAAAATTGTGGCCCCTGTCTTTCCCAAAAATGTAATTTTTTAATTTTTTTCACAAAAAAACATGTGACGAGCAAAAAGAATCTCGAATTCAACATTTTGGAGTCTCCGAACTTACACTTTTGGCGCCCCCAAAACCTAGCGCCCGGAGCACGTGCCCCCCCCCCCCGTAGACACGACCCTGTCAATAAGGACCGAGTGTAAAATTCTGAAATTAATACAGGTCACACTCCTTTATGATATAATTATGATAGGAATTTAATCACTGAGAAGTAACACTAATCAACTGACACTCACCGATTTGAAAGAAAAACATACTTATTAAACATCGAAAAAGATTAAATACGTGTTTTTTTGTTTCGGCTGAATGAGCTGTTTAGGGATAGAAAACACCCTCAGCTCCTGAAAGTGGAAACAATTACCTATAGCTAATTATTTCCGAAACGATACATTTTCTGACAAAGGTACTTACGACCAAAGTTGTAGAGTTCAAAATGATGCACTTGGTGGTGTCTTTGAAGTCGACCTTGTGGCCAATGGTTTCCACTTTCAGGGATTAAGGGGTGTTTTCTACCCATAAACAGCGTATTTAACCGAAAAAAAATACGTATTTAATATTTTTCGATGTTTAATAAGTATACTAAGGTCTCATTCAAATTGGTGAGTGCCACCAATCAACCATCAGTTCTAAAGTTACATAGTCTAAGCATATTAGGAAGTCCCAGTCCTAATAACCTTTATGTTTTTTGGTTCGCTGAAAACTAATTTGAGGTTTGCTGACAGATATTTTGCCCGGAACATTGATTATTTTGCGAAAAAAGTCAAATTTTTGTTAATTTATTAGGTTTTTGACCTTTTAATCTTGGTAAATATGCATTTTCTCGGAAAAGTTGTTCTTTAAAAAATTAAACCAAAGGGCATAGCCGGGTAAGATAGGGATAACGGCCTTTGACGCAAAATTGATTGTTTTTATAGGAAATAATACTTCTTAGCCCCAGATACATTCCTGCCCAATTTCAACCCTCCGAGGCTAATAGTTTATGAATAAACAAAAAGACAAAAAATTTCAAAAAAAATTTTTTTTAACGATATTACTGAGCCGATTTATTTGAGTTTAATATATATTGTGTACCCACCTTAGGCAAAGCAATAAAAAAAACATTAACGTTATACCCCTTTATTATACAAATTTTTTTAAATTTTTTAAGTAAATTTTTTTTGGCACTTAGCGACTTAGGGCCTTAGCGACACCCACCATTTTTTGTTCAATAATTTGTCTCTTACTACTCTATAACATATATTTTTATGGAAAGATTTTAGTTGGTAGAACATAATAATATTTAAATACATATGTATGCCATGTTCGGTACTACATATATTACTTATGTATAAAAAGGACTATAAAATAAAATATTTACCCTATTTCTAAAATAATATAATTACATACGTTCATAATTACGATAAATTAGTTTAAATTTACAAAAGTCCAACATTATCTGCTGTTTGTCTTTTTTAGCGAATTTCGAAAACTCGAAATTCAGCTATTACAGTAGGTCTCATGACGCAATCTGAGCCCGGCACTATGGCAGAAAATTTTTTCACAGTTAGTAAGTTAAAGTATTTGAATTAATTGATTAAATGATGTCCGCAAGAACCTTACGGACTGCCATAAGTTATATGAGATCCCTAGAACCCTTTTCTTACTATTAGAGTACTAGAGTTGTATGAGTTTCGCCAGGCTTTACTGATCCCATAATTGTAAAAAATAAACTAAACGACCAGTTTTGAAAATTTTTTCACTGTTACAGAGCTAAACTGTTTTAGATAGATATAAATTACATTATGTAAGGTCCGCCAGGGTCCATAGGACCCAAAAATGTCAAAAATAAACTAACTGACCGATTTTGAAAATTTTTTCACTGTTACAGAGCTAAACTATTTTAGATAAATATAGATTACGTTATGTAAGGTCTGCCAGGGTCCATAGGATCCAAAAGTGTCAAAAATAAACTAACCGACTGATTTCGAAAATTTTTTCACTGTTAGAGAGCTAAACTGTTTTAAATAGATTTAGATTACGTTATGCAAGGTCCGACAGCGTCAGTGGGACCTAAAATTGTCAAAAATAAAATAACTGACCGATTTTGAAAATTTTTTTACTATTACCGAGGTAAACTATTTTAGATAGGTGCAGGTTGTGTTATCTGAGATCCACAATTGTCCTGGGGATGCAAATGCGGCGTAGAATGCTACACAATGGGTCTTGAAAATACTTTTACTGTTAGAAAGGTAAAATATCCTATATATATATATATATATATATATATATATATATATATATATATATACATATATATATATATATATATATATATATATATATATATATATATATATATATATATATATATATATATATATATAAGTCCGCCTAGAATATACGGTCGAGCTGATTTTTTAATGAGGTATACCGGGATCTTGCAGATCCGAAAACGCCAGTAATAAGCTACCGAACCGATTCTAAAAAATTTCTGACTGCTAGAGAACTAAATTATTTTAGATGGATACAACTATGCTGCACAACATCCGTTCGGGTTCTTGGGTCCCCAAAAATACCAAAACTAATTACCCAGCCGATCTTACAAATTCTTTTACTCTTAGAAAACTAAACTATTTTAAATAGGTACAGGTCTTAGATGAGATTCGCCAGTTTCCAATATTTCGAAATTCGCTATGTTATGCAGAGTTTTTTCCTTTGTAAGACATCAAGTGAAACTTTGCTAGCTCGTACACCACGTCTTACGACATCAACAATTTCATACAAAGTTTATTAGCTGTCATAATAGTATACCAGCTGGTCATTTCGTCATAATTCGTCATGATCCGTCATAGTGTTAACAAAAGAAGTCTAGGCTTGTTTGTCGTAATTATGAACGTATGTAATTACATTACAGAAAAAATCCACTTTTTGCACACTCCAAGAAGTGCAACAAAAACATCAAATGAGAGGGGCGAGCTACATGTTGCGTACAAATATACGGTTCATGTATCTTCAAGTTATTTATATGTACATGTAATTTACCTACATATCTTTATAACTACAAAAGGTTTTAGCCGGGTTATTGTTATTACTATACATTGTTGAAGTATTTTGTTGCAGTTTATTTATTAAGTTAATGTTTAGTATTATTAAAATAATATAACATTTAAAACGTATTATTGTTATTATTATTATCTTTATTTAAATAAAGTTTCTAAAACTTATAATTTTTGTTGAGTTAGATGTAATTTTAATAGTAAGTATGCTGGGATAATTTTATTGTTTTCATTCAAATATTCAGATTCATGGTAAAATTAACCTTGAAAATTATTTTTTAACAAGTTAAAACATATTGTTTATAACAAGTCAAAATATATATATTTTTTAGACCGTCACAGGAACTCCAAGAACTGCAACTCAGGGGGGAAGGGAACATTTTGTTGCACTCCTTAGAGTTCTACTGTGTTTTAGAAATAAGGCAGATGCTTTACTTTATGGTCCTTTTTTGACATAAACATAAGTAATATATGTAGTAACGAACATGGCATCCATTTATATTTAAATATTATGTTCTACCAACTAAAATCTTTCCATAAAAGTATATGTTATAGAGTACATAGAGACATATTATTGAACAACAAATGGTGGGTGTCGCTAACGCGTAAGTGCCAAAAAAAAATTTACTTAAATTAAAAAATTTTAAAAAATTAGTATAATAAAGGGATATAGCGTTAATGTTTTTTTAGTACTTTGCCTAAGGTGGGTACATAATATATATTAAACTCAAATAAATCGACTCAGTAATTTCAACAAAAAAATTTTTTTAAATTTTTGTCTTTTTGTGTATTCATAAACTATTAGCTTCGGAGGGTTGAAATTTGGCAAGAATGTATCTGGGGCGAAGAAGTATTATTTCCTATAAAAACAATCAATTTTGCGTCAAGGGCCGTTATCCGTATCTTACCCGGCTATGCCCTTTTCTACAAGTTTTGTACATATCAATTCTTTCTACGACCAAACGTTAAGCCAGTAGAGCGCGCTGAAAAACAGGCAGAATTTTTAAAAATAAAAAAAAAAAACGTCAACCTTACTATTCTACTTTTGATTTTCATAGAAACGACCGATGTTATGACAGTTTTACCCATGTAACTTAACGAAATAAATCTAAAAATTAACAAACTATTGGGTCCGCTGATTATGAACCTCATCTAAAATAAATATTTGTCTAATATCAACTTATTTACCAAGATTAAGGTCACAATCCTAATAAATTAAGAAAAATTTGGTTTTTTTCGCAAAACAATCAATGTTCCGGGCAAAATATCTGTCAGAAAACCTCAAATTCGCGTTCAGTGACCCAGAAAACATAAAGAATAAAAGTAATTAGGGCTGTGACTAAGCTTTTCGCTAACTGGCCTTTTTTATACAAATTAATTCTAACAGTGTATTGTCTTGATATCTAAAATTAACAGATTTATTATATATACCATATTTTCCGGCGTATAACACGCACCAGCATAAAACGCGCACCCCAAAATTTTGAATAATTTTTTAGTTTTTTTGTATGTTCGCCGTATAACGCGCACCCCAACTTTGATAATAAAATAATAAATCATATATAGATTCACAAATTGGTTCTGACCATAGGGTAATAGAGACGTCATATCTATCTCTATACTACTGGAACCAGTGTAACCAGTAAGAGATAGAAAATATGTTATATACGTGCACGGTGCTTGCTTTGTATTGATGCGATATTGTGTATTTGTGTTAGTAATCATTGGTAGTAGCGGCCGTCATGCGACCGTACTTCGCATACATATGTATGATACTACAATGCTCCGTGTGGGGACGTAACAATGCCAATAACAATCAAATCCATTGTCTTGTAATTGACCTGCACTCATCGAGTGCCAGTGAGAAAGTGACTACTAAGTTGCCTAAGGTACACAAAAATGCACACTGCAGATTTCATGATAGAGATAGTTGCTGTGCCTCTATTACTCTAGGGTTCTGACCGTTTAAAGTCCAATTCTATTTGTTATGTATCCTTTTTTATTGCATTAGTACAATATCAATATAACATAGTATAACAAAGATAAGAAACATGTTTGGTGGTCCTTTTGTTGTACTATACCTATTTAAAATAATTTTAATATATAAAATTATTGGATGAAATAATTTGAAAAGAAAGCAATAAGTTATTAAAACCTCATCTTATTAAATTTGTATTGGGGGACATCCATTAATTAATGAGCTGTTTTTTATTCAGTTCAGACTCCCTCCTTAGGTGAGATTTAATGAGATTTTTTTATACCCCCTCTCCCCCTTATATGAGATTTATTTTTATTTTTATTTTAAAACTCTGTTTTTTTTTCCTTTTCTTTTACTCTTAAAATAAATTATTTTAATAATAGCAATGAGATTTTTTTAAGGGGATAAAATGAACAATCAAAATAATTTTTTTTATAATCTGTAAAATATAATAATTTATATTTTTTGATAGTTGACGTGAGATTGTCGATTATGACCCCCCCCCCCCCCGATCAAATGAGATTTAATGAGATTTTATCGGCTCCTCTCCCTCATTTTAAGCTCGTACGTGTTGAATGGATGCCCCCTTATGATTAAATTTTCTTTTATTTTTTTACTTATTTGATAAACCACTTACTTTTGACAGAAGAATATATAAGTAATATTAAAAAAAAATCCTCATTACTTTTACAGAACTCAGTTTTATATTTCCTGCGTATAACGCTCACCACGAAATTAGGACCATATTTTTGGTGTTCAAGGTGCGCGTTATGTATCGGAAAATACGGTAGGTGCATACCTGCTCAATACTTGTTTTCAGTTGAAAAATGCTTTCAAAAGAACTTAGAATGGACAAAAAACACAAATTTGAAATTTTTTTTAATCCTCGTTTTGCACTCACCTATTATTGGTGTATAACTGGTAAAAAAATTGAGAAAATCAAAAATATTGAATAATATGGTTTGGTGATTTCTATTGGTTCGACTCGATAGTGTATTTTAAAATGCAAAATAACTTTTATGAAAGCAACCGGACATTTCAAAGGTGAAAAAAATTACAAAAGGTATCTATTAAACTAATTTAATTGTAAAACGCCTATCTACATACTAGAACAATATATTTCCATTTTTACTACAACAAATCAAATTTAATTTAAGAAAACTTACCCCGTTCTAGCAAAATTAGCCCAATACACAATAATAGCTTCAGATAATGCCACTTCCGACTTGGTGTAGTTCCGTGGAAAATGATTAAATCCGTCAACTAATGGAGCACCAAACATATAAGGCAGTTCTTCCCCGTGAACTGTTCCCATTCTCTGTAAAAAATTAGAAAATCAGTTTAAAATTTCCATATTTTGTTATTAATATTGAGTAAAATTATAAAATCAGTTTAAGCTTTTTTTAAATTATTGATTAATGATTTTTAGCAGAGTAAATGTTTGAGTTAATATTATTTTGTATGTAAAGTTTCAGAACAATTGTAGAAAAAGAGTTATTATAGAAAGTACATAATGAAGATCTTTATCAACGAGCCGTGTTTATAGAAGAGCGAGCTTGCAAGCGAAGCCAATAAAACAAGGAGAGTTCATAAAGACTGTGCAAGTTCCTAAATTATGTACAAGTTGCATACAAAGCCTTATGTTCGACTACAAAAATATCTTAGTCAATAAAAATCGAATTTATAAATCTGACGTCTTTACATTAGATAAAAAATTTTTGTATATATAATGTTGTGTGTTGGGGTGTCCCTGTATCTCTTGGAAGGATGATACACCAGCTCATGCCTGACCAGAATATCAAAATATCGCCTGGTAAAATATCGTTACTTTTCAAGATATTCGGGAAAACTGACAATTTTGATTAGAGAACCACAGCTAAAAGATTTGATTTTTTCAAATTCTAATTTTTAATACGCGACTTTGAAGGGTCCTTTTGTAGATCACAAACCAAAGTAAGAGTAATATCTTGGGAAAAGTAAAGCTTTTTTGTCGATTCATAAATAAATCTTTTTCTATTAGCTAAATTTGACCCTTCATACTGTATAAAAAATATACCACCCTACCTGGGCAAGTTACGTAGTTTTTAAAATAGTATAACATTTGCTTCATTTTGCTTTAGAAATTTGACATTTTTTATATGTTCATATATGAACTGCTAACTGCAGAAAGGTAACAAGTCCATAAAATAAAATTTTACAGGAGATGAAAAAAACGTTTTACTTGGAATCCTTCTTACAAACTAATGAAATTTTATTTTTTAAATATTGTTAGTGATTAGCTGATTAACCTTTTGTAAAAGATTTAATTTTTTTATGCGTAGTTATTTAAAAAAAAAAAAAATGTTTTGTTTTTGGACTTGTTCCCTTTCTGCAGTAAACAAAATATATGTTTAATAAAAAAAGCTTTTTATGAAATAAACAATTTATTTCTTATACAAAAATAGTACATGATAAAATATAATATTTAACTAAAATAACCTATCTCGTAAAAATAAATTAAAACAAAAAGGGCCATAAAACTTCTTAAAACGGTATTACACTCGGTCTGCTTCCCTTGTTGCAGCTACGGTTACCGGCCAGGGTAGCGATTCTTGAAAAGTGAATTAAAGTGAAGTGGAATGGAATAGCTGAGAACGGAACCAACGGAAATATGTATATTTTTATAAGTTGGTAGGTGTACATTATTGTGATAATGGGTACTCTATCGACGAAATTGATTACTAATAAGAGGAGGTATTATTTATGGTACACAATTTTCATTTCCGGTTACATATTATGTGGAATTTAAAAAATGAATTTTATAAACATTCATCATTTTATTGCCATCTTTCACTTTTTTTCTTGTATTTTAATTATTTTTTATCTTTTATTAATTTTTTTAATTTAAATTATATTATATTTTATGGATATATTATGATATATTTTCCTTTTTATAATAGTAGTTAATAGTAGAAATAAAATTTCGACATAACCTTGTTTTGTAGTAGTGGCGTTTGTTTTTGTTTATTAAGTAATTTTATTTAGTTTTTAATTATTATTATTTTCTTTTTTTGTAATTATGGCCCACTGAGTACTAAGACAAAGAAGGAAATATGTCATAAATATTCTAAAAATTTGTATTATAGCCAAAAATATTTCAAGCCGGTTCCTTCTTGAGTGTGCTATAATAATATTTTTTAATTTTATTGCTTAAACATTGATCTTACATTAGCTAAATGAAGTTAGCGCCGCGAAATTTTTTTTCTTTTTTGATGTTTTTAATTTTTTTCTTTCTAATTATATAAGCTATATAATTAAAAAAAAGAATTTCACGCTTCGATGGGGCGAAAGAAAATTTTCGAGGCGCCAACGTTGCGTAGCTCCCTACGTTGATAAAGAAACAGTTCAATTAACCCTTTTAAACAAACCATATGGTAAAATTTTTTTGTCTCAAAATGCCGGCCTTATTACTGCCAAGTGATAAGTACAATAGATAAGGCTACAAGAAAAGAAAAAGAAAAAAATTAAAGATCCCAACATTAAAAAAGTGAACCCTAGGAATTTATAAAAAATAAATTATACTAAACTATGTTGATAAAATTGAACATTATTTAGAATTATACCGTATTGTCATAGATGGCGGCACCTGTACCAGTGGATATGTACATATGACAGCATTTTGAGCCGCCATATTGCAGGACGAGTTAACTCGTCTTACTCATTTAAAGAGTTAATAACGTCAGCAAAGACAAGAACCATAATGTTTGAAAGAATTGTGAAATCACATAACGTCAGTAAAGACAGCAACCAATGCTACATTCATCGTAATGAAAGAAGCTATGCGACGTTGGCGCCGTGACAATTTTTTTTTTCTTTTTTAAATCAACTTCTAAATTAACGTGTGATAGCTAAAAAATTACTTAATAAACAAAAACAAACGCTACTACTACAAAACAAGGTTATGTCGAAATTTTATTTCTACTATTAACTACTATTATGAAAAGGAAAATATATCATAATATATCCATAAAATATAATATAATTTAAATTAAAAAAATTAATAAAAGATAAAAAAATAATTAAAATACAAGAAAAAAAGTGAAAGATGGCAATAAAATGATGAATGTTTATAAAATTCATTTTTTAAATTCCACATAATATGTAACCGGAAATGAAAATTGTGTGCCATAAATAATACCTCCTCTTATTAGTAATCAATTTCGTCGATAGAGTACCCATTATCACAATAATGTACACCTACCAACTTATAAAAATATACATATTTCCGTTGGTTCCGTTCTCAGCTATTCCATTCCACTTCACTTTAATTCACTTTTCAAGAATCGCTACCCAGGACGTTAAAGCCTATTTTGTTAGCAGGAATGTAGACCAGAGTCAATTTTGGAACTTAAGATAATAATAACTAAGTCATTTAAAAATATTTGAAGCATAAATTCAACAATACTCGATTAAAGCTCACCAATGTGCATGCGTAGTGCAAGGAACGTTATTAAATTATTATATGGGGATATATATAACTATACTAACTACATAAAAAAATTAATAAAATTAATTAATTAATCAAACTAAGTAAATAAATACTTGTGTTAAGAAAAGTCGATTGAATGTGTGTAATATTTATATTTTTATTATTATTACTATTATTATTATTATTAAACATCTGTTGATAGTGTTAGAAATAAATCCTATTACTATTCTATTATATTAACTATACTAGCGGAAATAATTAAAGGATCAAAAAAAAATTTCAAATTTTCAGCGATTTTTCGAATGGCTGTATCTTCGTGAAAAATGGTCGTATCGGAGTCGTAAGCAAAGCAATTTAAAGCTGGAAGTTTCTAGTTTTCAGATCTTGCGATAAAAAAATTTTCAAAGCAACGTGTATCGCTCAATCCTAATAAGTACACTGAAAAAAAAAATTCCGAAATTTTTTCGGTTTCTTTTTTTGGTCCACGGACTTGAAAAAAAATTTTCCGACTTAACCACCATATGGACCGGATAACTTGTTCATTCAGCTTTAATTGGCTTTTTTTTAGACCTTTATACGACCACTTCTCGCTGAGATATCGGACTTTGAATGGAAAAGGATCGTTTCGTCTTTGACCATCGATATCTCAGCAACCAATGATCACACAGAAAATTGAAGGTGTGTTTCCAAAACTCGAATAAATTCTCTACTAGGATTAGCCATTGTTTTTTCAGAAAAAAGTTTTTTTTGCATACTCTACATGAATTTGAAAAATCAAGAAAAAAAGAGCTTTTGGGGGCTTTTTGGAAAATCAAGCGCTGAATTAAAAATTTCGACAAAACCATAAATGTTAAGTGTGCCTTTTACAGTTCAACATACCCACAAAAACCCCACCGAGTTTCAATTGAATCCATCCAGCCGTTTTTTTGTTTCATTCGATTGAATTTTTGAAAAAATTAAAGGATCATTTTTTTACTCTTAAACTTTTATAATCTTGAACAAAATGAAAAAAAAAATTTTCTCAGCTTTTTTCACATTTTTATAAACAACAGTTTTTAAATTTATAAAAAAAAGAAAATTTCTTAAAAAATTTAAAAAAAGTTTTTTTTTACGAATTTTTCGAAAAATTTTTTTAAAAATTTTCGTAAAAAATTTTAGAAAAAGTTTTGTTTTTGAAAATTTTTTAAGAAATTTTCTTTTTTTATAAATTTAAATATTGTTGTTGATAAAAATGTGAAAAAAGCTGAGAAAAATTTTTTTTCATTTTGTTCAAGATTATGAAAGATTAAGAGTAAAATAAAAAAAAATGATCCTTTAATTTTTTCAAAAATTCAATCGAATGAAACAAAAAAAAACGGCTGGATGGATTCAATTGAAACTCGGTGGAGTTTTTGTGGGTATATTGAGCTGTAAAAGGCACACTTAACATTAATGGTTTTCTCGAAATTTTTTTAATTCAGCGCTTGATTTTCCAAAAAGCCCCCAAAAGCTCTTTTTTTCTTGATTTTTCAAATTCATGTAGAGTATGCAAAAAAAAAACTTTTTTTTTTCTGAAAAAACAATGGCTAATCCTTGTAGAGAATTTATTCTAGTTTTGGAAACACACTTTCAATTTTCTGTGTGATCATTGGTTGCTGAGATATCGATGGTCAAAGACGAAACGATCCTTTTCCATTCAAAGTCCGATATCTCAGCGAGAAGTGGTCGTATAAAGGTCTAAAAAAAAGCAAATTAAAGCTGCATCAAGAATCCATAATAATAAAATTTTCCCCTTAAGGACCCACAAAAAATAAAAAATATAAAAAAAAAATTCGCTAGACCGGTTTCGACTACTTTTGTAGTCCTCTTCAGTAGCATAAACAATAAATAACCATAAAAATCAGAAATATCATAAAACTAGAAAATATAAATATAGGAAATCAGAAATATAAATATAATAAAAAATAAAGGATTAGGAAAAATATTTTCCTTCGTTAAAAATACCTAAATAAATATAAAAATAATAATAAGTAGAAAGCAAAAGGTTTGTAGAAAAAAATAGTTAAAAAGTAACCTTTTGCGCTTTATGAAGAGAGCGCAAAACATGTATGTACCGAAGACTCTAGTTGCCGAGCAACCAAATACTATTTTTCGCTTTAAAGCGGCAAAGTAATACTTTGTCGCTCCCTCAACCTTTATTTAATTACAAATCGGGTAGGCGTTGTTTATATTTTCTATGGTAACAAATAAACAGATTCTAAAATTATTATTTTTATCGTAATCAAGTGAAATATTAGTTTTATTAAATTTCAAAATAACTACAAAATATTAATTAAAATAATAAATAACTATGATTAATAAATAATAAGAATAAAGGTGGTGAGGGCACTTATAGCAGCTACCCTTGGCACCCGTGAGAGATATTTATCCCCCATTGGTGTCAAGGAGGCTAAGGGTCCCAGGGGTAGTTTATGCGCAATACAGTAATCTTCGGATTCCATTAGCCTCTGACTACCCAAGATCGGCACCGTTCCTTCTCGAGGTACCACCGTTTTCACAAAAGATGCCGGATCTAGAGGAGAAATCCTCGATCGTTCATTTTTTAACCTTCGTTTTTATTTCTTTTCGTTTTTATTGTTTTTGTTTTCGTTATTTTTATTTCTTTTTGTTTCAGGTTTTCTTGTATCTTTTGTTTCCTTTTTTTGTTTTTGGTTTTGTTCTGTTTTCGTTCTTCTTTGTTGTCCCAACTTCAAGTCATCTTCGGGACCCACACTAGCTCGTGTGTGGCTTAGCGGCGTTGCCTGGAAAAGGGGATCCTGGTGACTGAGGGAAGCCGTTACTTGCGAGTTCGGCGGAACAACACGTCACTTCGGCCCTGGCTTCAGGCATAGACCGTGGCTGCGGTTATGCACCGGCCGCAGTAAATTCGAGCGCCCCGGGGTCGTGCGTGTCACTGGGGCAATGGGCTTCGTCCCTAGGGCCCCTCACTCCCGTATCCCTGGCGTGGGAGTCCCACGTCCCTTATGAGGCTCCGTGGAGGGTGGGGAGCGGGGTGGGGGTTTATTTGTGTTACGTTTTATGGGAGATACAAACTTAAATTCAAAGGGCGAGTCCGGGCCCTCCAAACCGGACGCGAACCCAGCTCCACCAACAACACCTGGTGTGAGCAGTAGTAGCACGGAAGCGTCCAACAAACCTGCTACTACCTCCGCTGTAACCCCATCGCATGCCGGTGGCGCGGTTACGGAGAAAGCCACGGGGGGTAACCCTCCTCCCTCAAAAAAGCAAACAAAAGGGAAATATCGTGGGCGTCCAATGACCTTGGACACCCCAAGATTGGAAGCTAATTTTATTAAATTTTTAATTTTAAAGCCGACAGAAGCGGACTTCAGTAAGATAAGTCCCTTCTTGTTGGCTAAACTAGTTCGTGAGTATATAGGGCAGGTTAAGGATGCCAAACTGTCGGGCAAAGGGTTGCTCGTGGAGGCATTCTCTCCGGCACAGAGCGAAAGAATCCAAAAACTGAAGACCTTAGGTGAGTACGCGGTGGAGGTGACACCCCATGGGGTATTAAATTACTCAAGAGGTGTCATTATGCACCCATCTTTAGCGTACTGTACCCTCGACGAGATCGTGTCGGAGATGTCTCCACAGGGGGTTATAGAAGCTAAAAGGCTGAAATTCAACAGGGGGAATAAACATCCCGAATCCCCCCTGATACTACTTACCTTTAACAAAACTACTCTACCAAGGGAAGTAGTAATCGGCCTATTTAATAAAGTGGACGTGCGTCCGTACATACCAGCACCGATGAGGTGTTACAAATGCCAAAGGTACGGCCACGTCTCACAACGATGTACAATTGAGCAACAGATCTGCGTGTGTGGTCGGCCGTTACATGAAGGACGGCCATGTGACGAGCCTATCAAGTGCATCAACTGCGGGGGCAATCACTCGGCTAAGTCGAGGAATTGCCCTATCTTCAAGCAGGAATCAGCCATCCAGGAGCTGAGAGCTCTGGAAAGACTAACTTATCCAGAAGCGAGACGGAAACTTCTTGGCAATACGCCCCGTCGCTCCGCTCTGGATGGCTATGCACGCGCTGTTGCAGCCCCCGCCCCAGTAGCGGCTGAGAAAACAAATGAAATTAAAGAGATCAAGGAAGCCATGAGACAGATGCAAGTAAATATGCAAAAAATGCAAGAGTGTCTCATGCGCTCTGTGGGTGTAGCTGGCCCTACTCCCACACCAGCCGCAGTGCCAGCCAAGGTCTCTGAGGCCAAGAGGGTGCTGACAACCACCCCTCAGGGACCTATTGTGAGAACTGTGACGTCTTCTCCAAAGAAGTCACCGAAGAAATCATCGTCAGGCAGAAGACGTCACAGCGAGGGGGAGAAGGAGGTGGCCCAACAACGGTCCCCGAAAAAGGGACCAACCACCTCCACCTCGGAGGCAGAGTCAATGCTGCCTCCACAAACGACGGCTCCGCTGCCCCAGCGGCAAAAGGCGCCGTCCCGACCGGGCACACCTACCCGCCCGGTCTCCTCCCTCCCGAGTCGCTCAATACCAACACCAGTGAGCGACTCGGATATGTCGACCGCGTCGGTGCGGACGGGCGTTAAACGTCCTACCACCGACGCGTACACCAATACCTCGGCAACGGATTCTGATAACTCCGACGCCGAGGTACAAGTTGTCAAACGCAAAAAAGGCTGGCCCAAGGGGAAACCTAGGAAGTAGCCACACTTCCTAGGGAGCAACTCAAGTAGTAACAGAAATGGCTATCGTACAGTGGAACTGTAATGGTGTTAAGCACCATTACTGTGAATTGCAGATGCTTCTGGCTGAGCACACGCCTATGTGCGTGTGCCTCCAAGAGACACATTTACGGCCGGCGGAACAATTTACCATCAAATACCATAAAATCCGCCGGCACGACGTACAGCCAGACATCAGGGCGAGGGGGGGTGTTGCTATCATCATCAAAGATGGCGTCCCATTTCGGGACCACCCGTTAAACACCCCCCTACAAGCTATTGCAATACAATTTTTAAAACCGCCCCAGTTCACAGTATGCTCGGTCTACCTACCAGATTTCGACTGGAACGTCGAAGATTTGACCGAGCTTACATTACAGTTACCACGTCCATTTTTGTTACTAGGAGATTTTAATGCTCACAGCCCCATGTGGGGCTGTAGCACAAGAGACGCCCGTGGAAGACTCATAGAACGGTTTCTAGATGAGTCTGAAGCGGTCTTGTTGAATACCGGTCAAGGTACTTTCATTAACGCAAGAACCGGTGAGCTGTCGGCTATCGACTTATCATTTGGCTCACCGGTAATGGCACACCGTTATGAATGGACGCTGGCGTCTGATTCATACGGTAGTGACCATATTCCCATTATATTGAATAGTACCACGCCGATGACTCCACAATCGTCTTCGCCGAGATGGCGTCTCCGTCAAGCTGACTGGGACATGTACGTTGATTCATTCCGTACACCCGAGCTGACCGGAGACGTAGAAGATGATGTGGAGCAAATGTCCTCCAGTGTCATTGAAGCAGCATACAAGAGTATTCCGAAGTCGTCCAGCATTCCACCCAAACGTCAAGTACCATGGTGGAATGAAGTCGTGAGTGTAGCAGTTGCAGAGAAAAAGCGGGCGTATAACGAACTCAGACGTCGCCCCACGCAGGAAAATGTGATAGCCTACAAGCGTGCTCAAGCACGCTGTAAACGCACAATTAAAGAACAAAAGAGGCTATCATGGGAGCAATATGTTTCGGCCATAAATACCTCCACGACCACCTCAGAGGTATGGAGAAGAGTGAGGGCCATTACAGGGAAATATTCCCGTTCACCTATGCCCTCCCTTCTCGTCGTCGACGGTCGGAACATCACTGAACGCGCGGAAATAGCTAATTGCTTAGCTAAGCACTTTGAGCGCGTCAGTGGCTCCCAAAACTATGACCCGGACTTCCTGCGGATCAAGATCGAACAGGAACAAAACGATCTTGATTTTTTCTCAGATGAATCCCTCCAGTATAACCAACCGTTTTCTATGCAAGAATTACTGGAGGCGCTTCGAGGATCTGGGGACACATCCCCTGGACCTGATGACATCCCCTACGCCATGATCCGGAACCTGCCTTATCCTGGTAAGTGTAGGTTACTGGATCTTTACAACGAAATTTTTAGGCAAGGCGTTTACCCTCCGCAGTGGCGGAAAGCTACCATCATTCCGTTGCTAAAAGAGGGTAAAGATTCGTCGCAACTAACGAGCTACCGTCCAATATCCTTGACTTGCTGTTTCAGCAAGGTATTGGAAAAAATGGTGAACAACCGTCTCGTCTGGTGGCTGGAATCCCACAACCTCATACCTAAACATCAGTGTGGGTTCCGCCGATACCATTCGACAACGGACCATCTTGTTCGCCTCGAGAATGCCATTCAAGACGCCTTTCTCCAACGAAAACACCTTGTGGCAGTGTTCTTCGATTTGGAGAAAGCTTATGATATGACCTGGAGGTATGGCATTCTCAAGAAGCTGCACGACTGGGGTTTAAGAGGTAACCTCCCTCAGTTCGTAAAAAGTTTTCTGACTGACCGTTCCTTTCGTGTCCGGGTAGGTGACACTGAGTCTGAGGCCCACTCCCAGGAGAATGGTGTTCCTCAAGGCTCCACCATTAGTGTCACCTTGTTTTCCATCGCAGTCAGTCATATTGCAGCTTCAGCCCCAATTCGTCGTTGCTTGTACGTTGATGACCTCACCATATTTTACGCAGCCGATTCCATCGAGGATATTCAACAACGGCTGCAACAAGGCATCAACGAAGTGGTGACTTCTGCAGAAGCTCTTGGTTTTCATTTCTCTCCACAAAAAACATCGGTGGTTCACTTCTGCAGAAAGCGCAACGCACATCCGGATCCTGTTCTCACATTGAAAGGATCCAACCTTCAGTGCGTTGATAGCGTCAGGTTTCTAGGACTTATTTTTGATAAACAACTTACGTGGCGCCCACACCTCCAAGCCTTAGCTGCGAGTTGTCGTAGGACAATAAACATGCTTAAGTGCTTGGCTGGTGCATCGTGGGGTGCGGGCCGGGAGTCGTTGCTTCGCCTGTATCAATCGCTGGTTCTGACCAGGATTGATTACGGCAGCATTGCTTACTCCTCCGCCCGGGCGTCTGCGCTTCTACTCCTAGATCCTGTTCACCATGCAGGCATACGACTGGCTACGGGAGCATTTCGAACGAGTCCTTCTATGAGCCTCTGCGTAGAGTCGGGTCTTCCTCCGCTGCGATTGAGACGTGAGCGTCTCTTGCTCAATTATGCGGTGGGGATATATGCAACACCTTCACATATAAACCACCCAACTCTATTCAGATACCGTTTACAGGGGCTCTATGGTCGACGTCCCACCGTAAGTCGACCAGTGGCCGTTCGAACGCAGGAGTTATTAGAGAGTCTGCACTTACAGTTCGCCAAGGTACTTCCCAAACGTCCTATGGAAGTACCTCCTTGGCTGATCCCTAACGTAAGGTGTCGTTTCGACCTGACTGGTCTCAACAAGGAGGAGACCAGTTCATTCGAATATCGATCCCGCTTTTATGAGATCATTAGCGAACTTGACTCTCTCTGCATATACACAGATGGTTCCAAAACAGCTACGGGTGTGGGAAGTGCCATCGTCATTCGTGACGATCCTCACGCTTGGTCACTTCCTCCCCAGGCCACTGTGTATACCGCGGAATTATTTGCGATTTTGCAAGCCCTGCGATTCTGTCGAACATCCGAAGACAGCGCATTCCTCATTTGTTCCGACTCGTTGAGCGCGTTGCAAGCGATCTGCCACTCTCATACCATCGATCCACTGGTGCAGAACATCCGAACGTGTCTCTACATGCTCCGCCAAAAGTCTATCACCTTCTTTTGGATTCCCGGACATGTAGGGATACCTGGCAATGAACTCGCCGACCAGGCAGCACGTCATGCAGCCGAAGTCGGTGAGCCACAGGACATTGCCATACGCCCAGAGGATCTAAGAGTGTGCATTAGATCCGCGATCGATCAGAAATGGCAACGTGAGTGGAACAACCTCACGGCTAAGCTCAGACAGGTGAAACCTGAGGTCCGAAGAACTCCGGCACCTGTAAATCTGAGCCGGCGAGAGAGTGTGGCCCTGACGCGTTTACGCTTGGGCCACACGGCGTTAACACATCGTCATCTTCTCGCCGGTGAGGATCAGCCGAGGTGCGCCGCCTGCGGGACGGCGCTGACCGTGAGGCATATAGTTGAGGAATGCGTAACCTTTGAGCCTTTGCGCCAGAGGTTGCAGCTCCCGAATAATGTAGCTAATGCTTTAAGTTATGATACTGTCTCTGAAAGAAGGATGATTGAATTTCTCAGAAATTCGAACCTTCTTCAGAGACTGTAGGGGCATTACATCTCTAAATTTTAGAAAGTCGTCTCTTTTTATCTCCCCCGACAGTAAATTTTATTTCAGCGATTTTAACTTATGTGTACTAAAATTTTTGTGAGTGTTTTATTTATTAACGATACCCTGTTCCAGCTGGTCTGGCAGGGTACTTTTAGTCTTTGGTTATGCCACTAAGGGCCTTTACACCCTTAGTGGTACTGTTTGTTATACATACCTGTTTGTTGTTTCCGTTATTGTTTTTTAACGATGTACCACCAAGGGCTCTTTACACCCGAGGTGGTACATCATTTGTTCCTTTTATCTGTGATATTTTGTTATGCCGCTGTAGGCCTGTTGTTATGGCTCTACAGCGGTATTGTTTTAACCCCTTATTGCTTCACTGGTCGGCCTGTGGCCTCCCAGTGACGCAATAAGTTTTTCTGTGATACTTACCTGTGATATTTTCTCTAGTCGTTTTCTGTGTATTGTCTAGTCAGGTCCCTCCACTCCGGGGTCCTTTGCGCCTCGGAGGGAGTTCCAGCGATGGCTTCCAGGCCTTGGTGACCGGACGCTCTGTCTAGTACTTATCGTACCGTCACCAAGGACTGTCCGCTCTTTTTAAGCCCTGGGATGGCAGGGCCCATCGATGGATTTTATTATGTGTGTTTGTCCGTTGTCTAGTGCATTTATGTGTCCCTGTCTTTATGTGTTGTTTTTATTTATATCGTGTTTGGCGGCGCATGCCCTCCGATGGCGATGCCGCCGGGTGCTGCTGACCGCGCCATCCACCGGCTGCAGTACCCCAATTTTAGTCAAAAAAAAAAAAAAAAAAAAAAAAAAAATAAGAATAAAAAATTTAAAAAAATATGTACGTATATGATGGAAATATGTAATAGTGACAGTGATTTCTCAAATACACCTCCAGATATTTCTGAAGCTGCAAAAATTATCATATTAAAGTAAATAAATATTAACGTCCATTATTATTTTCTCAAGTATCTTTCAAATACAAAATACATTTTATAAGTTTGCAGAAAAAATTTTGTGTGTAATTCGAGCACAAAATAACATTGCCGCTCTCATGAGAATAACGCGTTCCGCCTGGTGGCGTTGCGCGTCAACATTCTCAATCGAGCGGCAGTGTATCATTTTGTGCTTTTAATACACAAGTAACTATTACGTATATGTCTACATATTAAAATAATTATGTTATTTTTTATGTTTTTTAAGTGCAACATTATGAATCTTACTGTACGCAATTTTTTTAATATCGTTTTAAAACAATTTTAACTAAAATTGTCTTAAAATGGTTTCATTAATACGATACATTTAAAATCAAATTAACATGATTTTAATTAAAATGGTTTTAAGCACATTTTCATTAATAATGCTGCAAAATTTTAAACAAATTATGACTTTAAATATGGCACAAGTGGAAACTGAAGACTCCTTTGATACCCCTCATGTAATATTACCTGTATCTACCTAAAATAGCTTAGCTCTCTAGTAGTGAAAAAATATTTAATCAATTGGATAGTGTACTTTGATCCCTTTGGGTGTTCAGGATTCTGGTGGGCCTCATATAACATAATCTGTATTCATCTAGAATGGTTTAGTTTTCAATGAAAAGATTTTCAGTATCAGTTGTGTAGTTTATTTTTGGCACTTTTAGATCTCCAGTAGCTGGACCAAATATTTTAATAAAACCTATATCCATCTAAAGAATTTGTTATTTTAATGGTCGAAAAATTTCTAAATTCTTTTGGATAGTTAATTTTTCGCGCTTTAAGTCCCCAGACCCCATTTAATTTAGGATGTGGCTATTTATACATACAGTATGTATACGCAATTGGCTATTTATACATACAGTATGTATACGAAATTGGCTATTTATACATACAGTATGTATATGGAATATTTTGTTTAAACATGCAGTATGTATACGCAGTTGACTACTTATTCAGAATTACCGTAATTTCTGATGTATACTGCGCACATTGAGCACCAAAAATATCGTCCAAATTTCGTGGTGCGCGTATTAAAATGGACTTTTCCACTGGTGACAGTAAAATAACTTATAATAACAAATTTATCGATTCTAATAATAACGAAATTCTCGCGTACCACCGATTGAATTTTGTATAATCTTTTTAGCTTAAGAACGGATTTTTGGCGACGCGAACCGGAAGTTGCATATCTGAGGACTAAAAAAAGGTTTCTTTTGTTATGGTAATAAAAAATTAGAGGCAGATTCTGATAGAATTTGATCAATGGAACAAAAAAGGAAGAACAAATTTTTTCGATATCCTGTTTAGTTTTCGAGATAATATGTGTTGTATTTCTAAAACTTACTATAATGAGATAATGAATTGTATATTACACACATACACATATACGTAGTATCAATTTTTACGGATATAAACTCAGTTTTAAATATAATTTTTGAATGGTATATTTTGTTTTTTATTCATAGAAATTAGTGAAAAATGAACGGGACATCACCAATGAAACCTCATTCTTGGGCAAAGGGTAATTATTTACAAATATATCTCGACGTTTAATGACCTCAAAATTATTTAATTACCCTTTGCCTGAAAATGAGGTTTCAATGATGTTGTCCGGTCCATTTTCCACTTACTTCTGTCAATAAAAGCCGTAATATACCTACCGTAATTGTCTATCCAATATAGTAAGCTTTTCAAATTTGACACGTAATATCACGAAAACTAAGCAAAATATCGAAAAACTTCATTGTTTCTTTTTTGTGCTACTCACCAAGTTCCATAAGAATCGATCTTTAATTTTTGTTGCTATGGTAACGGAAAACATTTTTTAGTAATCCCTAGGCTTGACATTCGAAGGGTTGAAAAATACACTTCCGGTCCTCGTCGTCAAAAATCCGTTTAGGGGATAACTTCTTAAGCCAAAAATATTACGTAAAAAAATAATTCAGCTCAATCGGAGATATTCGGTTATTATAATGGTGCAGTTATTAAAAAAATATTAATTGTAATAATAGCGCATTCAATCAGTATGTATAAGTAGCCAACTGCGTATACAGTTTAGCTTTAGGTAGTACATAACTACATACTGTAGGTTTAAATAGCCAATTCAGTATACACATAATTATGTATAAACAGCTAATTTCATATACACACAATATATGTATAAATAGCCAATTTTGTATACATACCGTATGTATAAATAGCCAATTGCGTATACATACTGTATGTATAAATAGCCAATTAGTTATACATACTGTATGTATAAATAGCCACATCCTTTAATTTAATCTACATCACTCTAAAATAGATTACTTTTGTAAGATTTTCGCAGTACGCAACGAAGGTTTAATTAGAATCGACTAATTTACAATGTTAATTATTTTTTTATCCTGATTTTCTAAGAAATCATTTTCCTACTAATTCAGTTATTTTATCATTACACAGGTACTTTATTTAAGATGTCATTATGAAAATTTACTTAATTTGTTAATATTTTCTAACATAATACTTATTAATTAGTTTTATCTATAGATATAGAACGCAAGTAGTTATCTGACGCCCAGTGATATGTGACGCAATATAGTATATGTTTAATTCTTGTGTGATAATGTTAAGGTGTTCTAAAAATGGATTTGTAATTCTTTTGAGAATCATTTTTAGTTGTTTTTCTGTTTTCATGGTTTCTAACTACTCAACTGGTTTTGAAAATCTTTTCACTCTTAGAAAAATGAATTATTTTGAATGGTTACAGGTCTTAGATGAGATTCGCCAGTGCCCAATATTTGGAAATTCGCTATGTTATGCAGATGCTGCGACAGGGGTATTTTTTTTATAAGGTCAATTTTTCCTTGCTTCTGATTGGTAAAGTGATCGAAGATGCTACCTTTAAAGTCTGAAGTTTTGTAAATATTGTTCAATAAATGTTTCTTCAGTTAACAGCTCTAGCCTCAAAATTTTTTATTACATCCAAACACTGATATTATGCACTTTCTGACTTTTTTATCTGTTTAATAACCAATTGACCTTTCAGTGTTAACTAAGAAAAGCTATTAAAACATTGTCATTTGAAACTTCAAAATTCATTTTTTTTAAATATGTTTTAATGAAGTTTTTAAAATGAAAAGGAAAAAAGAAAACCTAAAAACAACTGAACGCTTAAAAATAGTAAAAATTAAAAATCAATCAAAATCAATAAGCACATCTGATAATATTTAATTAAAATTATATAGATTTGGTATAGATATTTATGTGAAGTGTAAAAACTCATAATACTCTTTATATGAAATTCTAAATTTATATCACTTTTATCATTCATAACGTCGCAACACAAATTCCAAATTGGATATGATGAAACCTTATGTTTTCCTAACAAATATATATTTTATATCATAAATAAATAATTAACTTTAGGGCATATTTTTTTATATTACCTATATTTTGAAAAAAATAAACAAATAAGTGATCATTAGAAAAGGTAGGGCGGAAAAAACTGTTTGCTTATATGGAATTTTATAACAATGAAAATCAAATTTAAACAATATTAATCCAATAATCATTATTAACCATAGAATCATACGTTGGTCTACGAGAAACGTTAATCATACATCGGCGTCATTTTGACGAATGAACTTTTTACGGAGAGTCTTAGAGTTTATTTGCAAAAAAAAAAACATTTTTTTTACATAATGCTACAAAAGCGAACAAAATATTTAAAAAATTGCATTTGGAAAAATCTTTTAATATAAATATTTATTATTTTTAATCTATTTATCAAAGCATATTTTCATTATAAAAATTAAAAAATAGATAAATACATCAATTGTATCATAAGACATGTCTTTCAAATAATTAATTTATGAACTATTATGAGTCGGTGGACATGTGTGACTTTACAGAATGTGAAATTTCTCGGTCACAAAATAATACCGTAGATATGTAGTTATTTTCTTGTTAGGCACATTTGTAAATTTTCTAAAATTTGTTAGTATTTTTTCGGATAAGATCTCAAAAAATAATAAAATTAAAATATTTTCCACAAAATAAATTGTTAATCTTTTATTAAGTCACTTGGAACGCATTCTTTAGTTTTCGATCCAATATATTAAAACTTCAGTACTATGTCGTCTATATAAGTCAAACAGCTGTAATCATCTTTCACATTATCATTGTCGTTGAATAAATTAATTATAACATCCATATCTTTAATAAATTTTAGAAAAATTAGGAAAACATTTATATGCGAAGTACAAAATCTTTAAAAAAAAGATACGTTAATCATACATCGTCGTTCTTTTGACGCACACTATTTCAATATAAACAAAACGACGGCAACTATAAACAAAATTAATACGTCTATTGTGTTATAATAACAAATAAATTAGATAACAGAAGTTTTACAGCAAGCAAGCAACGACAAGTTGTATTATTGGAGCAGGTAGAGAAGTTCGTTCGTCAATTTGACGAGTACGTATGATTCTAGGTTCAAAATAAAACGCTTATCTATATAGCTTTTATATCGTTTATAGTTTAAGTTTTTATGGGTGATCAATGTAAAAATAATCAAAATTCATAATACTTGCATTTTCTCACATAATATAAAATTTGTAAAGGTTCTATGATTAGTATTATGTATGTATTCCCTAACAAATAACAAAAATATATAATATGTATTCTGTAAAATATATACATATTCTCTAACAAAAACTACATTGCTCTGACAAAGATGTACTTATGTAACATGCCATTAAAAAGAAAAAGAAAAATAAGGTAAACAAGTCTATCCTGAGCCGTTAAAATCTATGCACAATTATGTATCATCAGTGAAGAGAGACGGATATAGAACTTCAATCCTGTGTTAAATTTTTGGACAGTTTTAGAGCACCCCAAACCGCGATGTTGGCACCCCATCTACAGATGGCAGTGCTATGCAGGCAAGCAGTACGCACTGTTATGTCCTGATAATTGTACTTTTGAAACAAGAAATTTGTTTATAGAAGAAAAATGGAAATATACAAATTGAAATATACGTTCTCTACCTCTTCCTGTTAAACTGAACCTCCGCCTGACAACTTAAAAACGTCTGGACCTCGATCGTTCTGCCATCTAACAGAAACAAAATTGACTAAAATTTTCGTCCACATTGGCCCATAAGAATTAAACTTCTATTATACGTCTCTCTTCACTGGTATCATAGTGTGTTGATAATGCTCGCTTAACATATGCGCCATAAGCTATGTATAAGTAATAGAGATGGACTTATATCATTTACAATTGGAAGAAAAAGGATAAAGATAAAGAACTAGACATATTTGAAAACGTCTACTTTTAGATTCAATGCATTGTATGTATATGCTTTATTACTTGTAGAAATGTGAGACAATGACACCTAAGTAGTTTGAAATAATAAAATATACTACCTATTTTTGATATTGTGATAATAATTGACAAATATTTAAATATAAGAGGAATCAATTTTTGTTAAATTAGAATAAAAATTTGTACTTTTTTTCTTATTTCACTTATGTTTATGCTTAAATAAAAAAATTTGTAAAAATAAGAAAAAAACATGGTTCACTTTGTAAAATGTAGGTAGACAGTGTCTACCCTGTCTATTCCTACGCTACGCTACTGAACCATCAAAGTTTAGAACAACGATAAATATGGAGAAATGCTGACGTAAGAAATTAACATACGTTACGTAGGTGGCCGATTGTTTAAATGTGATTTGTCCTAAGTTTCAAGCTTTTTTAATAAGTGCGCCATCTTATACGATCGGTCGTGTAAGAGTGTGCATTTCCCATTTTGTAATTTTTTCAAATTACTGGATCGGTATTGAGTTTATAATAAAAATCCTTTATCACAGCGTTAACTAATCATTAAAATACTAGAATAAATATAATTTACTTCTATAACGTTTTCCGTTTTTTTTATAGCCACCTAAATGTTAAGTGCGCCGTCTTATACGACCCTACCTTAATTATGTACTAAAAAGCGAAAAAGAGAATTGCTTGAAAGAAATTAGTTAAAAATTGTACAAATACGTATATTGTAAAAACTAGAGACAGCTTTCAAATAAAATTAACTTGAATGAAAGGAAAAACTTTTACGATTTAATATATTGTAGCATTACTTAAATTAATATTTAATTAATTATTCTCTATAAAATTTTGTTTATTTAATTGAACTGACCGCTACTCATACAAACAATGTTTTTAGACTTACTCATTATGTAACTGTAATATTTTGTTGAGTATAATGTTGTTTATTTAAATGGTCAGTAAATATTTCAATACATTCACATACATATATCTATATTCAAATTGTGTAAGTTATTTTTATTTTAATTCTTCTAGAACATTGCTTACGCGCATGCGATGAATATTTGCTTTGTATTGGATAACTTTACTTTTAAAGATCGAATTCGTACTTAAGAGATAGAATAAAAAACCATTGTCGTCTTCGCATCCCTTAAGGACGTTTAGACTTTATTTTTCTTTTTTCAAATTTCATTTAAAATGTAAAACGACCATCACTGGCCATATATCCCTTCAGGATATGGAGTCCTTATATTTCTTTTAAAATTTTAATTAACAATGTAAAGTATAATTTCAATTAGGAGTGTTCGGTAATAATTTCAATAATTTATTTTTGAAATTTAATTATTTATTTTCATTTTTGTTAAATTGTTTAAATACGTTTGAATAATTTCTTTTGACACCTATTATGAATTGGTGAGAAATTTTTCATTATCTTACATTATGTTCGGTTTTCCGATGATCTTGTTTTGTATTTTTTGTATTATTAAATAATTTAATAGTTCTTTTTGACGCAATGCAGTTTTGGTGAGTTCTATTAAATTTTACTGACTTTATTTGCCTTTTATCAGTTGTGTGTACAAATAGTACTTTTTCTCCCTGATAATTAAGTATGTGCAATTGATTGTAGATTTTAAAGCAATTATCAGCTGTGTGTACTAATAGTGCTTTTTCTCGTCGATAATTGTATCTGCAGGTAGTTGTACAAGGTAATTGTCAATTTTATATTTAATTCTTTTTGAATCATCGGACACTTGACATTTTGTCACCTAGTGGTTGATTCCATCTTAATTTAAGAGTATACTTTTAAATAATATTTTTTTTCACGAAGAATTTTTTCAACCTTCTCCCAAATTGCGTGGACTAGCTTTATAGAAGGATGGACATAATGAAACCAATATCTTCTATTTCATAGCTTTTCTTTATTAAAATTGCCAAAATATTTTCGATATGTTTAATATCATCTTCAGTGGCAGAAATTATCTAAATTTCAGATTGTCATTCTTGGATAACAACCAACCATACCAACAATCCATTAGAACAATTTAATTAGTTTTTTTGCATTTCACATGGAAATTTGTCAATCGAAAAAATTTTTTATAAAATAATTACTTTAATTTAAAACAATTAAAAAAGTCAAACATATTTAAAATGTAAAATCAAAAAAAATTTCAAGAGAATTTTTTTTAAATTATCACAGTTTGTACTCTTTTTTAAATTATCACTGTTATTCTCTTGAAATTTTTTTTGATTTTACATTTTAAATATGTTTGACTTTTTTAATTGTTTTAAATTAAAGTAATTATTTTATAAAAAATTTTTTCGATTGACAAATTTCCATGTGAAATGCAAAAAAACTAATTAAATTGTTCTAATGGATTGTTGGTATGGTTGGTTGTTATCCAAGAATGACAATCTGAAATTTAGATAATTTCTGCCACTGAAGATGATATTAAACATATCGAAAATATTTTGGCAATTTTAATAAAGAAAAGCTATGAAATAGAAGATATTGGTTTCATTATGTCCATCCTTCTATAAAGCTAGTCCACGCAATTTGGGAGAAGGTTGAAAAAATTCTTCGTGAAATTTATATATCCCAAAAAAAAATATTGTTGTAATATTTTTTTTTATTAATACGTATACGTTTTCCTGGTGAAGTCAGTTTATATAATTATTTATCTTTATCGAAATTCATCATCTCGCACTCCTGGTGTTTCAACACCTTTTACCATGTGTATACAGGTAGATTATTTTATTATTCAACCTTTGTAAATTGTATTCACTTTACGGTATAACCAGTTTAATTTCATTAATATTTTTGATAAAAATTAATTTTCAGATGTTACGGTAAAATTTCTGTATCGTTCTAATTTTGTATTTTGTATTTTATTTTGGCAAATCATCAATAGTCTAATATTGTATTTAGAATTTGTGGTTTAAACTGTTATAAAGTAATTTATGGATAATAATTGAGCATTGTGGCTTTTACAATTAATATCATTTTTTTGATTAAATGTTAACTCGTAATTTCATTTCTAAATAAGTGTAACTTTTAAATTTTATACTGCGCACTCTGTCAAAATACATATTGTCTTCAATATCTAATGTTAATAAATGTTTGTAATAGTTGAAATAATTGAAATATCTTTCTACTTAATCCTTTTAAAATTTTCAGCATAAATTGTGGAATTTTAACAAAAAAATTATATCACCAACAATTAGTTTATATACAATTAGTTTAGTATATATATATATATATATATATATAATATATATATATATATATATATATATATATATATATATATATATGTATATTTGTAATATAAAACCACAGAACATATAGAAGAAAAACAAATACAATAGTGTAGTCGGCAGTGTGCAGAATATACCCATAAATTTTCTTTCTTTTTTTTGCACAACTTTTCTTATCTTCTCTAATTTTTTTTGATTTATGGCAATAATAGTCTTTTTGTAATAGCTAAATTTAGTCTACATTGTTAAATATATCTATTCGTTTTTGTATGACGTCATAAAAATTTTAAATATTGTTATTCACGACAAACATTTTTAACAACTTTTAAATTAGTTGAAAAGAAATGCATAAAATTTTTATTGCGATAACTAAAAAAAAGCTTAAAGAACAGTATGCCTATTTTTATGCTAATTTAATAACAATGGCAGCTATCCATTCTTACATTCTTGCCCATTCTTAGCTTAAAATATTTATTATGTATATAGAGAAAAAAATATATAAATGAAGGGTACAGGAAGAGAACTTTTATTATTATTTTTTTTTTTTTGTTAAAGAATTTATACGAGAATCAAAAATTTTAAATTGTATTAGTAAAATTTGTCGAAGACTTTTATTATTTATTTCTCTTACCATTTTTATACTTCAATTTCGTTTGGTATAAATAAAAATCTCCACATATTTCATTATTTACAACTGTGAAGCATGTTAACTACAGAACTACTGGGAACGTGAGAACTACTCAAGTATTTTCATTAGAAGAAACAAATATGTAATTTAAATCCAAAGTATGAATACAATTAGCATTAAACAATTTTTTCTGGAACTACAAAATTAAAAAAAAAAATGTTAAAATATCGTCTTCACCATAGAACACTAGAAGGAATACAACTATCTCTTTTCTGTAATCACTCATGGACATTTCTGGGCACATTAGGCTACTTAGCAGTCATTCATTCGGTAGCACTCGATGAGTGTGTTTCGTGTGTTTCAATTGTTGTCATTGTATAGTCAAATTGTCATCGCCGTATTAACACGGTATACATACCACATTAGGGTGTGCCAAAAAAAAAAAATCGCTCTCCGCTCAAAATATCGTAGGATACGCTTAAAAAAACATCCTCACCAAAGCGCAGCTCAAAATTCCAATTTTTAGAGGTGTATCATCGAATCTAAAGTTTTCCCATTTAAATAACACAGGAAAAACGATTTTTTGTCATTTACTCCTGCAAACTATGAAGAAATTATTTTTTCATAAAATTAATCAAAGCACCTTATTAAGTATTTTAAATTTTAGACAAAAAATTTCATTGAGTGAAATTTCTATCACCAATATTTCACTTTCTACAGAGCCTTAAAATTTAAATTTCTTGAAATTTTACTTTTTTTACATTTTTAAGCTAAACTATTATAGATAGGACAAAAAGTTAAATGACAATTTTGTAGTCCTACTGACGCTTTACAAAAAAGTTCTTTACAAATTTTTCGTATTACAAACAGTTACAAAGTTACAGACCATCAAAATTTATTTTACTTTTTTTTCTCCACAATGGAAATTCAGCTGTTACGAAGCTGTTGCTAAGATTATGACAGAAACTTGTTTTAAGGCCTCGAGAAACCAAAAATTACCTTCATTAAAATTTGCATATATATGTTCGATTTTTGGAAGCCCAAATTTTGGCCACTTTCGCCATTTTTAGTGCTTTTTTGCAAAAATTGGCCAAATTTCAAAAATTTTTAAATTCTTTTTACACCATCGAAAAGAAATTTTAATGGTCATTTTTGGTTTCTCAGGGTCTCAAAACAAATTTCTGTCATAATCTCAGGTTCAGATTTTTCACACCAGCTGTAACAGCCGAATTTCCATTTTGGAGAATAAAAAGTAAAATAAATTTTGAGGGTCTGTAACTTTGTAACTGTTTGTAATACGAAAAATTTGTAAGGAACTTTTTTGTAAAGCGTCAGTTGGACTACAAAATTGTCATAGCTTAAGAATGTAAAAAAAGTAAAATTTCAAGAAATTTAAATTTTAAGGCTCTGTAGAAAGTGAAATATTTGTGATAGAAATTTGACTCAATGAAATTTTTTGTCCAAAATTTAATGCTTAATAAGGTGCTTTGATTCATTTTATGGAAAAATAATTTCTTCATAGGTTTCAGGAGTAAATAATGAACTGAAATTTTTATGAAAATTGTAGATCCAAAAAATGTTGTAAAAAAAGAATATTAAAAATTCTGTGACAAAGAGAAATTTACTCATCATATTACTGTCATATTACTCATATGACAAAATTTAGACCAAATGGATTCCCACAATTTCCCACAAATTTGAACTTTTTTGTTTATAACATTAATATTTGGATCTTCTACTTCCTATATAAGCTAAAAAAATTTCATTAATAGTTCTCAAAAAAAAAATTCTCTAAGAAAAATGTTATGCATGCAATTTGTATCAACATGTCCAACGCCACATTCGTATTCGAACACCTTACAATTTGATATATATTTTTATATGTTTCAAAAATGAATTACTTTATTTTCAAATTTAGAAGTATATTTACGTAGGTAAGTATCTTTATTTTAAATAAACATAAAATTTAATAATCCTTAAGGTCAATTTTTTCATATATTTACTGGAAAATTAAAGGAATTTCAATAGAGTCCAAGAAATCGATTATTGATCTATGCTACCAAAATAAATTCTACGGAAAGGGCTTAAATTGTAAGTAGGCGACTATTTAACACTTAATATGTCAAAAATACCACAAACAGTATAATAAATTAAAAAATAACTCTTGAAATATGGATAAAAAAGACTATATCTTGTTCTAAATTGTCATTTTTGAATGAATAAATTAACAAAAATCCATAAAAAAGTGATAAAATGGTCAGGATTAAGTGAATGGTGAGGATTAAGTGAAAGGATTACTTAACAAAGTATTTTTGTGCTGGAAGAATTTCTCGCGTTATTGAAAGACGTGATATATACCGTGGGAATGTAAGTGGTAAGTAACATAAATAAATAATGAAACTTACATTGCGCTAAAATGTACGAAAACAAGGATTTAAGGACAAGGTCAATGATGAAAATCTTAATTTTACGTTTATCTGTGAATATTTTGTTACATCGAGATTCGGAATCGTTATTTACGTAATTTCCAGAACAATCTATCTATCTTTGTTTATATCTGTTATTTACATACATTTTTTCCCACGGTATATATCGCGTGCTTTAATAACGCGAGAAATTCTTTCAGTGCGAAAATTCTTTGCTATGCAACCCTTTCACCTTATTTTGGCCATTTTAGGGCTCTTTGGTGGAATTTTGTTAATTTATTCATTCAAAAATAACAATTTAGAACAAGATGTAGTATTTTTTATCAATATTTCAAGAGTTATTTTCTGGTTTATTATCCTGTTTGTGGTCCTTTATGACATATTAAGTGTTAAATAGTCGCCTACTTATAATTTAAGGCCTTTCTGTAGAATTTATTTTGGTAGCATAGATCAATAATCGATTTCTTGGACTCTATTGAAATTCCTTTAATTTTCCAGTAAATATATGAAAAAATTGACCTTAAGGATTATTAAATCTTATGTTTATTTAAAATAAAGGTACTTACCTACGTAAATATACTACTAAATTTGAAAATAAAGTAATTCATTTTTGAAACATATAAAAATATATATCAAATTGTAAGGTGTTCGAATACGAATGTGGCGTTGGACATGCTGATACAAATTACACGCATAACATTTTTCTTAGAGAATTTTTTTTTTTGAAAACTATTAATGAAATTTTTTTAGCTTATATAGGAAGTAGAAGATCCAAATATTAATGTTATAAACAAAAGGTTCAAATTTATGGGAAATTGTGGGAATCCATTTGGTTTAAATTTTGTCATATGAGTAATATGACAGTAATATGATGAGTAAATTTCTCCTTGTCACAGAATTTTTAATATTCTTTTTTTACAACATTTTTTGGATCTACAATTTTCATAAAAATTTCAGTTCATTGTTTTATTTTCCCTCGGGAATGAGATATTTTGTTGTGATAAAAAGTAGCTTGCATCTTTCTACGCTACCTCAGTTCTCGCTACACAACGTTTCAAGTCAGCTGGTTAAGCGGTTAGTACTTAACTAAGTAAGTATACCAAATGCAAAAATAGAAAATCCCAACATTACTAAAACTCCTGGTTAAGATTTTTCCAATACCCTAACAGTGTACGTTTATCTACAGTTAGGTACATGGTGATTTAATACCTGCTCTTTCTCCACATTTTTTCTTGAGAATCTTTATAGTTCTCGAAAACTGTATATCTTTCCAAATATTACTGTACAATATTTCAAGTTGATTGGTTAAGCTGTTGAGACGCAAAAACGAGATAAATATTCTCGCATAAATAATATTAGTATGATTGTATTAACTAAGTATACCAAACGTAAAAAAAGAAGATGCTAACTTCACTAAAAACTTCTGGTTAAGGTTTTCCCAGTACCCTAACAGTAATCGTTTTTCTATAGTTGCAAGGTGATTGAACACCTGCTTTTTCTAATAAAAATTAATAGGCCAAGAGCCCAACGTAAAAAATAAAGTTCATTTTAAAATAATGCAAAATTAGTTGTTTGGAAATTTCTCGAGGAATCTGATCCAACAAGGCAGTCCCATTTTTAACATAGGCAGGTTGTTTGCTGTTCGGGTCAATATAAGACGTAAGGATCCCTCATAAAATCGATCCAAATTATAAGGAAACTGCAAAAAGTCGAAAACTCAAAAACTTCTGAAAATTTATCAATATGTAGAATTGTAGAGGGTGGCCAAAATCGGAACACAGAAATTTAAAATTTAGTAGAAAATAGACGAGGAAAAGTCTTAGTAAAAATGATGGAACTAAACAGATTTGTGGTGTTAAATGGCAGAACATACGGAGATATTCCAGCTAATCCTACCTGTGTAACATATAACGGACTTAGTATAGTTGATCTTTATCTATAAATCATTAATAGGCACATTGGTTAGCAGGCACATCTGCCTGAATATAATTATGTATTCACATACGCAAAATTTGAGAAATACTTACAATTAGTTTGAAGTTTTGTATAATATAAGAACAATCAATACAATATTTTTGACATATTAAAAAGAAAAAAAATTAAGAATTAAGAAATTTTGCCCATTGTAGTTAGAAAAATTCATATGATTCTAGTTTTGATTATAGGATTAACGGTGATTTTTAGTTTCCAATTCAGGCTTCAGTTTTAAATAAATTTTACAAATTTTTAAAAGTGGTAGATGGATAGGCTTTTTTAACACTTATCTGATTAGCTAACACACTTACAAGGAATGTTACGGAAGTGTACCCCTGCGATTTTGTTCATTTTAAGATATATTGTAGTACTTGACAAAGTAACAAACATATTTTAATTATACGTGCCCAATCCCATATTTAGGGGGTAAAACACGCCTTCAAAAATTTCCTGAAAAATCATATTTTGGTATTTTTCCCATACTAGCCCTTAAGCAATTTTGATGAAAAGTGGTCAAAAGATTTAGACTGAGGTTACATTACTACAGAATTTTTTTCACTGGGGTCACTTCATTTTTAAGGGGTGAAACACCCCTAAGAGTGGGTTTTTAAAAATTTTTTTAGGGAAATCATAGCTCAAATTCTTTAAAATTCTGTAAAAAGGCTACAGGTTATTAGTTAATAAATAATACGTGTTACTCACTGTAGTGGCGCGGAGAAACTGAGGGGCTATGGGGGGCCCTGTATGAGAACGAAATTTTTAATAAAAATTAAATATTTTGGGTTTTCCTCACTATAAAATTTATAAAATTTTCAAGATTAATTATCAATAAATTATTTAATTCTTTACTTTATTTTATGGCTTGTGGACCTTTTCAAAATGTGAATAAAAGAAGTTTTTTTGCCAAATACCGGTAAAAAAAGTGTCCTTTTAGTAGATTCGTGGAGTGTAAATTGTCCGATTACCATTAACGAATTAACATCTACAGACAAAGAAATAACAGTCATGATAATACCTAAAGGGACTACAGGGAAGATACAACCACTAGATGTATACGGATTCCGAATATGGAATAATTTTATCAAGCGGTTTTCGGATAGTATAATGCTACTCAATTACGATATCAATCTTCATTCTCGTAACAACATAATAAATCTGCAATCACTGATTCATAACCAATTTTCTTCTCCTCGATATCAAAAATTATTCCGTTATTCATGGTACAAAAGCGGATACATAAGTAAGAAACCAGAAAAATTTGAGAATCCAGTTGCCTTTGCTCTCCAAGAAAATTTGTCCCCCAAATGCAAAATTGAAGGTTGTGAAGAATTATCTATTATAAGATGTTGTTGGTGCACTGTTATGTATATATGTATATTTGTAACATTAAAGTATATTATATAAGTTATTTATTAACCAGAGTTAAAAACAAGAATAAACCAATTGGTTATATATGATTTTGTAAATACTTTTAATTGAATAAAATCAGTTCCGTTTAAGCAGTCGTATAGAAAACTTACCTATTGTTCCTAACTTACTACTACGGATACAACAGTGCACGAATTCGCTCTGCTTAAGACACTTCTTTGAAGAATATCATTACTGCGTAAATTATTACCCATAATTCTAAATAACATTTTTTAATACTTCTATAATATTTGATAAATACATTGTAAAATACAGGCATACTGAAGCACTATTCAACATCTACTCAAAATAATAAATAAAACTTAAATTATATTTTTACTTGTATATTCTTCCACTATTCTTCATAACCCATCACATTTAATTACAAGCTACAATCGAAAATTTTTTTTCATGATGCTATTTCAGTGTTTCAGAACTATCTATTTCAAGTCAAGGAGTTTGCCAGTTAACCTTATTTTTGAGATTTTATAAATTTTATAGCGAGTAAAATCCAAAATATTTAATTTTTGGTAAAAATTTCGTTCTCATATAGAGCCCCCCATAGCCCCCCAGTTACGCCGTGCCACTACAGTGGGTAACACGTATTATTTATTAACTAATAACTTGTAGTCTTTTTATAGAATTTTAAAGAATTTGAGCTATGATTTCCCAAAATTTTTTTTTAAAAACCCACTCTTAGGGGTGTTTCACCCCTTAAAAATTAAGTGACCCCAATGAAAAAAATTCTATAGTAATGTAACCTCAGTCTAAATCTTTTGACCACTTTTCATCAAAATTGCTTAAGGTCTAGTATGGAAAAAATACCAAAATATGATTCTTTAGGAAATTTTTGAGGGAGTGTTTTACCCCCTAAAGATGGGATTGGGCACGTATAATTAAAATATGTTTGTTACTTTGTCAAGTACCACAATATATCTTAAAATGAACAAAATCGCAGGGGTACACTTCCGTAACATTCCTTGTTAGTAGATCTAGAATTAAAAAAGGTGCGGTTCTCTCTTAAAAAGGAAAGGATTTCTTTTTCACTATGCTGCAGCGCTTCCTAAATTAAGAGTTCGAAGCGAAATTCTGAAATTTGCAAAATTTGCAAAATTTGCATGCTTGGGGTCATCGACTTAATACTTACCTCGCAAAAAACCTTATGATGACGAATGGGGTTATGAATAAAAAAGCTTAGGAAGCGCTGTGTCCTAGTATTATTTCGGCAATTCGATTAAACATAAAACATCCGTAATTAATTCTGACATAATATGTAGAGAAATTATTCAAATATCATAACCATCATTATAGTCTAAGCATATTAGGAATGTTAAGGGAAAGTTTAGTCACAGTCCTAATAATTTTTATTCTTTATGTTTTCTGGGTCGCTGAACACGAGTTTCAGGTTTACTGACAGATATTTTGCCCGGAACATTGATTATTTTGCGAAAAAAGTCAAATTTTTGTTAATTTTTTAGGTTTTGTTAATTCTTTCTACGACAATCCGCTACGCCGTTAGAACGCACTAAAAAACGGGCGTAATTTTTAAAAATAAAAAAAACCTTAATCTTACCATTTTTCTTTCGATTTCCCTGGAAATGACCCATGTTACAATAGTTTTGGCCATGTATAATAAACTTAGCAAAATAAACTTAAAAATTAATAAACTATTGCGTCCGCTGATTACGAGCCTCGTCTAAAATATAGATTTAAAAAAAAAAATCTAGAAGAAAATTGGATACAACTGAGTTAAAAACCAATTTTTAATTAAAATTACTCAGTTGATACAATTTCGAAAAAACGGCTAGCCGTGTATTTTTTGTTGGCATTGTGTCTTGTTGTCTCGATTAATAGTAACAACCAGTGAAAATTTAAACCAGATCCTATCCGTAGTTTTCTGGCAATTGACGGCAAAAAAATTTTTTTGTTGAAAAAAGCGCCTGTAATACATCATTTAAAGTCAAATTTTGGGGAAAACGGCTAGCCGTGTATTTTCTGCTGGCATGGTGTTTTGTTGCTTATTATATTAGTAATAATCGACGAAAATTTGAACCAGATCCTATGCGTGGTTTTCTGACAATTGACGGCAAAAAAATTTTTTGTTAAAAAAAGCGCCTATAATACATCTTTCAAAGTCAAATTTTTCGAAAACGGCTAGACGTGCATTTTTTTCTGGAATGGCGATTTGTTGCTCATTATATTAGCAATAATCAACGAAAATTTGAGCCATATCCTATGCGTGGTTTACTGGCAACTGAAGGCAAAAAATTTTTTTTATTAAAAATAGCGCCTATAAAACATGATTCGAAGTCAAATTTTGGGAAAAAGGTTAGCCATATATTTTCTGCTGGCACGGAATTTTGTTGCTTATTATATTAGTAATAACCAGCGAAAATTTTAACCAAATCCTATGCGTGGTTTTATGGAAATTGACAGTCAAAAAATTTTTTTGTAAAAATAAGCGTTTATAATAATGATGATTTGAAGTCTAATTCCGGGAAATCGACCAGCCGTGTATTTTCTGATAGCATGGCGTGTTTTTGTTTATTATATTAGTAATAATCAACGAAAATTTCAACCAGATCCTATGCGTGGTTTTCTGGCAACTGACGGCAAAAAATTTTTTATTGACAAAAACAAGTCACAATTGGCAATTTTTATTTTTAAAAATTACGCCGGTTTTTAATGCGTTCTAGCGGCGTAGCGATTGGTCGTAGAAAGAATTGTTATCTACAAAATTTGTAGGAAATTTTGTCTACTTTAATTTTGTAAAGAACAACTTTTTCGAGAAAATGCATATTTGTCAAGATTAAGGTAAAAAATCTAAAAAAATTAACAAAAATTTGATTTTTTTCGCAAAATAATCAATGTTCGGGGCAAAATATCTGTCAGCAAACCTCAAATTCGTGTTCAGCGACCCAAAAACATAAAGAATGAAGATTAGCTTTTTTTTTTAAATAAATTGACTAGCCTATTTAATAATTGATTAGAAGTTTTCTTTTAAATAAATTGACTAGCCTATTATACTTGATGTGGATCTGTCTATACCAAAGTATTACCTGATTCTGATCCTGTTTGTAATACGAGCTCTTTTATTAGTCGAATTTTTCCTTGGAAAAATTAGTTTGGAAAAGTTTTATTGCTTTTCCGCCCCCCACCACCCCCTTAAAGGTCGGGTCAGAAAAAAAATTTGCCCAAAATTTGACCCCACTTCGATAGTATGAGGTGCCTCGCAAATGAGCCCCATTTACCAAATTTCATCTCTTAACTTCCATAGGGGGGCCCTACACAAATTAAAAGGTGGCGGGGCTATATATATATATATATATATATATATATATATATATATATATATATATATATATATATATATATATATATATATGTATATATATATCAGACATTTTTTTTACATATTCGTGTTCTACGGGTCCGAAAACGGATAGCGCCCCTACTCTCGCCTCTCGCAGCTCTTATCGTATAGACTGTATAAGTCTAATTTTTTCAAGGAAAAATTCGAATAATAAAAGTATTAAGTTCTTTTTTTTTAAAATTTTTAAAATTATTATACGCGTGGTTGTATCAGAATAAAAATTAACATTTAAAACACATTTAACAATACCATTGAATTCCGATGTAAAAATAGGAGAAGTGGGGGGAAAAGTAATGTGGAATCCCTAAAAGGTACTAGTTGGATATTAACTCAATACAAGTACAAAATTTCAGCCGTCTAGGTTTCCTTAGAGAGCCTTTAGACCTGTTAGAAAAAAAAATCAAGGAAATATGGGCGTAAAAGTTGAAACCTCCAAAAAGCAGTGGCTGGCTATTAACTTATACACAAAATTTTAGCCCTCTAGGTTTATTTGGGGAGATTTTGACCCGAAAGAAACTGTTAAAAAACTAGAAAAATCATGTTCTTTTTGGTATAAAAATAGTGGGGGAAAGGGTTAAAAGTTGAGACCCCCATAAGGCACCCCCTTGATACTAACTCAATCCGAATACAAAACTTCAGCCCTCTAGGTTTATTTGGGTGACCTGTGCTAGTGGTACAAACTTCGAAAACGTCGAAAAAGCATGAAATTGTAGCTTAAAAATGAGGGGGGGGGGGAATATTAAAACCTCCAAAAAGCACAACCTAGGTACGAACTTTACCAACACACCAAATTTCAACCCTCTAAGATAGTTCTGGGGGGCTGGGGGTGTGTTAGATCCAGCCAAAATCGTTTTTGTCGCCTCTACTCCCTCCAAATCACCGTAGGAAGCTGAATTTTGGGTATGTTGTAGACAATTGATCGAAACATTATTTCAAACCAGTTTGGAAAAGTTTTATTGTTTTGTTGGCACCTACCACACCCTTAAAGTTTGGATCGGATCTAAAATTTGCTCAAAATTTGACCCCACTTTGATAATATTGTTGTCCATCGGAATGCGCCCCAATTACCAAATTTCGTCTCTTAACTTCCATAGGGGGCCCTACAGATAATTAAAGGTAGCGGGAATATATATATATATATATATATATATATATATATATATATATATATATATATATATATATATATATATATATACATATACACAGAGGCGTATCTAGGGTGGAGCAAGTAGGGCACGTGCCCTGGGCGCCTTTCAAAGGGGGGCGCGCAAAATCGCCAATTATTAAATTTAAAAATCAAAATCTAGCACAATTAACTAATTCATATCAAACAATCTCGTTCAGGGTTCCCACACTTCGCGAATGAGCGAGAGGGAGTGAACGTTGTGCTCAATTCAGGTGCGCTGAAGAGCTACTTGAATTTATTGTGCAGTATGGAGATAAATTCATATTTCCGGATTTGTGCATTTCCATTCAAATTCTGCTCACAATTGCAGTATTCATCGCAAGTTGTGAGCGATCTTCAAGTAAGTTAAAATTAATACTTTTGTATTTGAGGGCTACAATGTAGAGCGAAATTAAACGAAACATCGGAAACATCACCGATATGTTTGCGTCGTAGAAGGCCAGGGTAGCGATTCTTGAAAAACGAAGTCAAGTGAAATGAAATAGCTGAGAACAGAACCGAAAGAAATTTATTTTTTTAAGTTGGTACACGGAGAGAAAAATCCTATAATTTTTGTAGAGAAAATTTCAGAAAAATTACCATGCTTCCCTATAATCCGTGCGCGATCGACGACCAAAATAAAAAATATGTGCTAGCATGGTAAAATTTAATGTGGTGCTAACACAACTTTTATCACACTCTTATGCATGTATATTATAGTTTAATTCTTGTTGTCGTACTCTTTCATTTGCGCATTTAACTCGCGACCTTATATTGGTTGCACTGTACCTGTAAAAACATGTATACAAAAATGATTGCCAACAACATATTCTAATACATATATTAAAGATAGGTAAATAACAAAAAGATGAATTAAACGATGACATCATCCTAAGAGAGTGTAAAAGCAACTGACTGCTAGCTGCTTGTAACACAGTGATAAATCAAGGTGCTTGGTGCGAACTGTCTGACAGTTTCTTCCACAGTCCACACCTATGGTTCGCACGTAACTCGCCTAACTGGCTGGGTGAGGTACATTTCATTACAGCGTTCCCAACACAACCAACCTTCTTTCTGTTTTTTTTCTTTCTATTATTAGCATGTTAGCATGGTAATTTTTTTAATAAACACAATTAAAAATTATTTTTTTGTCGGTAATGGAACTTTTTACTGTGCTGTTTTACAAATTTTACGGAGATAATATTACGAAAAGAACATTCCATCCTTCAAATTTTTTATGATTAGTTATAATCTTTATATTTTTACCTTACAGAATTTAATATGTTCGCCTTTTACACGTCGATTGTAGTGCTGAGCACAGTAATTTTTATAGGAATTTTCTCTCCGTGTACGTACGTATACATTATTGTGATCATGAGACGAAATTAATTACTAATACAGAGGGGGATTATTTATGGTACCCAGTTTCCATTTCCGGTTATTTTCAAATTTTGTGGAATTAAAAAAAAAATTTAAAAATTGATCATTTTATTGCCATCTTTCGTCCATTTCGTTTGCGTTTGTTGTGATTTTTGAGTAGCTAGCTGTTATGGAGCTGATATATATATATATATATATATATATATATATATATATATATATATATATATATATATATATATATATATAAGTATATTTATACATATATCAGACATCTTTTTTTCTTCATAATCGTTTTCTACGGATCCGAAAACGGATAGCGCCTCTACTCTCGCCTCTCGCCGTTCTTATCGTATAGGATGTATAAGTCTAATTTTTTCAGCGTACCTAATTTTAAACTATACTTAATAAAAAATTTAAAAAAAAAATCCATCTTTTTTATTTACGTTCATCCCTAACAATAAATCAAACTAATTTTTTAGTGGAATTTTTCCTTGAAAAAATTAGACTTATACAGCCAATACGATAAGTACGGCGAGGGGCGAGAGTAGGGGCGCTGTCCGTTTTCGGACCCGTAGAACACGATTCTGTAGAAAAAATGTCTGATATATATAAATATATATATATATATATATATATATATATATATATATATATATATATATATTCCCGCTACCTTTTAATAAGTGTGGGGCCCCTCCATGGAAGTTAAGCCCTGAAATTTGGTAAGTGGGGCTCATTCCGTTACACAACAATACTATCAAACAATACTAACCTTTAAGGGGGTGGTGGGGGCGGTAAAATAATAGAACTTTTCCAAACCGGTTGGAAATAATGTTTCGGTTAATTTTCTACAACATATCCAAAATTCAGCTTCCTAGGATGATTTGGAGAGAGTAGAGGGGAAAAAAGGTATTTTGGCTGGATCTAACAGGCCCACAGCCCCCCAAAGTTAACGCAGAGGGTTGAAACTTGGTGTGTTGATAAGGTTCGTGCTTAGGTTTTGCTCTTTCGAGGTTTTAATATTTTACCCCCACCCCCCTCATTTTTAAGCTACAATTTCATGCTTTTTTGACGTTTTCGAATTTTGGTCACCCAAATAAACCTAAATGGCTGGAATTTTGTATTCGGATTGAGTTAGTATCAAGGGGGTGCCTTTGGGGGTCTCAGCTTTTAACCCTTATCCCCACTATTTAACTTATACTAAAAAGAACATGATTTTTGTTGTTTTTAACAGTTTCGTTCGGGTCAGTCTCCCCAAATAAACCTAGATGGCTGAAATTCGGTGTACAGGTTTGAGCAATGTTGGTATTTGATGGCCGATTTTATTATGATGGGAATATATCTGCTAGACAAAACACACACAAACATATTATGTACATAGTACAATTATCACTATTATCAGTCACATTTAAGTCTTTTTAGGGTTCCGAAGAAAAATTTAAAAACTCTTATAATTGCTTGATGTAGGTTGGTTCTATTTGTATTAGAAAGTGGAGATTAAAATTAAAACATTTTTAAAAATTACCTCATTGTATGGAGTATCGCTAGAAATTATTCGTAAAATAAAGGTTTCTTTTACCATTTTTTATTAATTTTTAACTCTGTTTACAAAATGCTGAGGTTAAAACTTTTTTTTTCTTTCTACCGAAAAATGTTAAATTGGTTATTCAAAAAGTCAGAAAAATTACAGGCACTAATATTTATTAAAAACACTCAATTAAAATTATTTCAGCTAATCTGTCTCAATAAGTTGTCAGAGATATAAGCAACCAAATTTTCGAAAATTTAAAAGTAATTTATAGAAAATGATTAACAGTAAATGAAATATTTTCCAAAATGCAATTCTAATAGAAATACCCTGTGGCGCAGGATAGTGTTAGAAAGATCTTTTAAAATGAAGTTATGGTCCTTTTAACAACTATTGTACACCAAAGTTTATGTATTTCTTTAAGAGACATAGCGAAACGAATTACACGTAATTATTACGTAGTAACACACGCACAAGTAACATTGTCTAATATATTTATCATTTTTTTTTAAATAATCTGTAAATAATGTTATGTCCTATATTTTATCCTGAAGTGAAAATCATTAATCATTAAAGAACCCTAACTTATAGCGTATGTAATACACACTTGATGGATTCATCACATATATGTACATATTCGTATTGCCTTCTCCATATAGGTACCTAACAAAAATAAACATTAAAATTTTTTTAAAAATAATTATTATAAAGTCAGAATTAAACTAGCATTTTAAAATTTTCTTGAAAAACAGAATAATAATATATTAACACCTTAATAGTAGTAGATGCTGTAAAGAGTCAAATGGAAATTGACTAACTGCCACTAACACTGTACCGCATCAATAATTCCATATAAAATGTATTAACTAATTGTTAAAATAGTGTACTAACTGGACGTTTCGTCATTATAAGTTATGACCGTCAAACTGCTAATCAGGTTTTAGTTACCATGTATATTACAATTTGATTATACAATCACAAATCTTTTACATTTTAATTTTTGTTATTGTGTACATTTATAAATTTAAATAGTTAATAAATTGTTATCATATAATACTGACTTTATAATAATAAGCAAACAAGATTTTATTTTATTTTATTCGTGCAATGCTATATGTATTGTTTATATTATACACGCACACATAGATCCGATACTTACTTATGTGTGTATGTGTATGAAAGACATATTTTTTTTATTAATGGTCGAGTGTTGATGAATGTTGAATTGATGATCAAGCTCAAGCCTTCGAAAATTTTTTTTAAAGTTTTAACAGTAAATAACTTTTATGGCTTTTGACAGATACTGGTGTCTTTCATTGTCAGATAATATATTTGTCTCTTTGTTTCTTATTTTTTATTTCATAGCGGGCAAACTATGTATGTATGTGTATTGTGTTGTACGTATGCGTATAATAGGTTAATAGCTACTAATACTATTTTTATTACATTTATGGACGCAACAATTAAAATTCATTTTCTCGTCTGTTGATAATCAAAAGAAAAATGTTTTTGATTTTTAAAAAGTTACTTACAACCAAAAGGAATTTTCTTTTGGGAAATTGTAATTTTTCATCTTTTTGTGTTTTGAATTTTTAGTGCAGTTTATAAATTTTGTTTTTAATGTAATTTGTTTGTTATTATTAAACCGATTGATGGAGGATGTCAAGTAAAACTTGATTATTGTGACACTATGCTCCATGCTGTACCATGTTTAGTTTTCTATATAAGTGTATAAGTGGTTAAAACAGTGTATCAATTGGCCATTTAGTTAAATTTTTCGTGATTTTCGTAGCGCTAAACAATATTGTGTAATGTTGTTTTTATATTGTCAAAGTTATGTTTTTTGTAACAGTCGTAATGTTGTTTTGTGATATCAAAAACTATAAAAGTGCAAAAACCTAAAGTAATATTTCATAAACATATTTTAATCAGAAATTGTGAAAAACTGTGTTGACCTTTTTTTGGACGATGTGGTACATATTAGTTCAATAGACAGTAATACGAGTAAATACCTACAAATGTTTACACAACCTGGTAAAAAAAAAACAAGATCTAATTTTCATTTTTTTTATTATTTAAAAAAAGATTACTATACAGGGTGTGAATAACTGTAGTTTGGTCAGAGGCGTATTCAGGGAAATTTATATTAAACGACGAGCTAGCTGGGATGCGATTTTTTCAGATAGCGAATTCCGAAAAAAAATTATGTCTTCGGCAATTATACACCGAGATAAACCATCTGTTAAAAGGAAGAGAGTTATTTACTTTACACCCTGTATATGTATAATGAACGAAATCGCAGGGGGACACTGCCATCACATTCCTTGTAAGAATTATTTTAAAAAAATATACTTTAAAATGTAAAGATGACAGTATTTCGTATTGCAGTCTTTGGACTGCAGACAGCTATCTAATATCGTCAATCGATAGTGACTTGGTTATGGACTATATCAAAATATATATATATATATATATATATATATATATATATATATATATATATATATATATATATATATATATATATATATATATATATATATATATATATATATATATTGATATAGTCGATAACCAAGTGACTATCGGTTGACTGCAATACGAAATTAAACTAATTGAATCTCTTCACTGTATAATGCCTAATAATCCATACTTTTGGTACACTTACATACCCATTTTATAAAACTTTACAAGTTTACAATATACTTTATAAAATATTACTTCGCATTATTTTAATGAAATATGTAAACTAAATTCTGACAGGCAATATATTATCTTCTTTATTTAATTATATTTTGTGGCATTGTTTCAATTTACATCTTTACACCTTTTATATTATAAATATATTAGCTCAGTATTATTTGAAGTAGGGGATATATGGGGTACCTTTATTACTAACTTGCTGCAGAGCCTGGTTATTTTTCATGCCCTATTAAAAAGAGTTGAAAATATTCAGAAATTTGTAACACTATTTATCGCTCTTGTTCAGTGTAATTAAAACTACAACATAATTAAATATAAATTACCTACAAATGTTCAGTCAATTATAAATTACATTTATTGTTTTGAAAAATTGGTACTATAATATATTATTTGCTTATAGGTTCAACTTATAAAATTCAACTAAAAACGAATGCCTAATGTTACCAAGCCCATAAATTTTAAAAATACCGCTGTCGCAATATTTGCATAACAGCGATTAACGAATTTCCAAAGATTGGACACTGGCGGACCTCATAGCAACCTGCACCCATCTAAAATAGTTTAGTTCCCTAATAGTAAACAAATTTTCAAGATTTCAGATATAAATATTATTATTGTAATGACAAAAACGATGAAATGTTTATCGTAAAGAAATTCAGCAAGTCTCTTAATTTTTTTCAAAAACTAGTTCACTTAGAACAATGCTTTAAGAGTTTATCTTATGTAATTTTTTACGTTCTTTTCGATGGTTACAACGACTTACATGTGGCAGGCAATTCTGCTTGCCGTTTGTTATGACGAATTTTCCTAACGACGATCGGATTTTCTTGCTTTTTACGGGATGCCAGACAATAAATTATCAATTTTGCGCTGAGTGCAAATGTTAATACTCGGAAATTTTGCTACGTATGAGAGGTTTGGATTCCAACCCAAAAGTCGAAGGCATTCTTCACCAAATAACCAACAGCACTTTCAATTTTAAGCAATTTATTCAGTTAATTTGAAAATAAAAGATTTTACAATATTCGATAACAATTTCTATTTAACTTGAATTGCGAATAATATCTTACGACGACTAATTTCGATAATGTTTTGCGTAAATAATATTTTAATTAATTTTAATATTCGACGAGACGATAAAGGATTTTCGATAAGTGATTGCAATAAGTTTTAATTTAAGTATATTAGCTTACGATGCACGCGAACCGATTTTGCGAAGTATACGTTATGAAGTTCCAAATTGCAATGAACCTATGAATTTATCTTTTAACCCTCAAGCTCATGACTGGGGTCCAAATGCACCCCATTCAAACTTTGGACTACGCTCCTGAACTAGCGAGCAATAGTACCGACTCCTGGTGTGAACTATAATTTAGTTCGAAGGTGTCTGAGCAGTGTCAAGACAGTCGCACTTCTAGTTGTTGGTTAGTTGTTACGCAGTGTGTTTACAAATTGTGTGTGGGGTGTGTATGAACCCCAGTCCTGAGTGTCTAAATAAACATACTTTTTTAAGAGAATGAAGTGACCGTAATTTTTTTCTATAACCTGAAGTCTCCTCTTCAAAACGCCGCGCGCCGTTGAAAATTTTAAAATTGCTTGAGCAGTTGGAAAGTTACAAATTTTTATTTGAAAAATGAGCTTTTTGCTGATTTTTTCCGGTTTTTAATGTTCTAATGGTTTTGTTTATGACCTGAATTTGCTTAAAATTAGATTTTATGTGTACCATTCTCTTTCTTATGAAAACAGGAAGAGAATGGTATACGATAATGCCGGTTTATCAGTCACAGAACCGACTTATTATCAAGAAAATAATGGGGTGCATTTAAACCCCAGTCATGAGTTTGAAGGTAAAAAAAAATGAGTCATGGGCTTGAGGGTTAAAAATATATAACGTATAAAATTACTTCTAGAACATTCTAAACAAAGATAGACTCATAAGGAAGAAAAGGATAAAAATTATATTTTGTATTTAACAAACAACCAATTTTTAATACTCGCATCGTCCAACACAATAGAGTCATAAATAAAGCGAGGATTCTATAGAGCAGGTCATAAATTATCCTGTCAAAATTGCCGAAAAAATGTATCACCATTCGTTAGAAGCGGCACATAATCTATTTTTCATAAATACATTTACCAAGTTTTTCTAAATGCGTTCTATAGTTATTGTGGTAGGTATGGAAACGATGACATTCAGGTATATTTTGTTTATACAAATTGATAATTAGTACAGTCTGCCAAATCGGGTTTGTAACATCACTTGCGCTACGAACGAACAAAACTTGTATTGTCCAACTACATTTATATTATGTAAACACACCTATAAAAAAATTACTTTTTCTTCATCGCAAAAATTGTAAACAACTATCTAAAGGAGCGTAGTTCAGCAAAATTTTTAGAGGAGACATTTCATAAATAGACAACAGACATCAGTAAACTAAACATGAAGAAGTTTGATATTACATAGAAAGAAACAAACATTTTAAATAATAAAATAATAAATTAAGAAATACTTAAATGAAAACTTGTTAATACCAATGTATGTTGATAACCGCATCAACAAAACTGACATAATATATGAGAACAAATATGTAAGTACAATAGCTGCACACACACACAGAACAAGTACATATGTACCTACAAAAATAAAATCCAATGTATTTACCTATTAACAGTATATAATACGTATACGTTCATATACATACGTACATACGGTAACAGGCGTAATATTATGCCACCACAATAATATTAAACAAATAAAAATTATACAATGGCTAATTAATCTATATACACATAATTTGGATTTGTAAAACAAAAATTAAAAATAAAAATAAAACACATTTTTTAATTTGATATAAATTTTAATTGAAGTAAAATTTGAGATGAATATATTATGTAAGTTACTTATTTAAAATAAACAGTAGGTAAGCTGTTTTGAAAATTAACATTGTAGGAAAAATATCTCTAGAAGGACATACAACGTTGGGTAAAATTAATAGATACATATACAATTTAAATTTCTAATCCTGTTAAATAACACTACATTACATAATTATCTGTATATTTACATTAATATAACTCATATAACTGTAACATTATACATTAGATATCTGTAACATTATCTGTATGTATTACTTCTTACTATTAACTGTTTTTCCGTTTTTGTCAAATTTATACTTAAGTATATTTCTGAATATTTTATCAAATATTTTTTTCTTTTTTTTTTTTTTTTTTTAATATTTTCATAGAAATTTTTCTAATGTTGCTTATTTAATGAATGACGTATTTAGCGAAATCAAGAAACGTTTGAGGTACTTAATAATTTTACCCAAGAGTGTATTACGGTCTATATATTATATATTGTTAGTGCTCCAAAGTTCAACAAAAAAACCCATTTATTTGTACGAAGTATGAATCAAATAAATTTTATGGCCCTATATTTCTGAAAAGGTCAAAATACTTTAAAAATATCTACCCCTGAGTATTTATTACTTTAAAAAAATAATTTTGTTAAAGAAACTTGAAAAAAAAAAGGAAACATGAACGTATGGACGTCTTGACCGCTCGTTTTACATATAAACAGTTATACACAGATACATCAATAGTAGGGTAAAAGACCCCATTGTCGATCGGGGTTATAAGTCCGATCAGTTTTGACATTTATATCTTAATGAAGTTATTTCTGAAAGAAACCTTTGATAAAAAAAATTATTGTTAATAGAATGATTATTTTTCAATTTAAATTCACCTCACATTTAATGTCTCCTCACTTAATTTAAGAAATACATTTATATATATATATATATATATATATATATATATATATATATATATATATATATATATATATATAACAATTTTTGTTGAATTCGTGAATTTTTAATATGGTGGATGATCATTATTCAAAACACATGGGTTATAAATTGTAACATTTTTCACCGAATTTTTAAAGTTATTAGCATAATAAAAGTATACAAATAATTGTTATTAGTCCACTTAAGAGATTAGGATAGCTAAATTAAATTTTATATGTGTTAAATATTATTTGTATGACTGATCCTTCTTGGGACCCAAGTTTTAGAGTTGGGTACGGCATTTTGAGAATTATATATTGCATATCTCTTTTATAAACATTTTTAATTAATTTTTGGGTTTAAAACACTTAACTAACCGTTTTTATAATTTCACTTTAATATTTTATTTATTTCAGAACGTAAAATCAATTGAAAAATAATTAATATTGAATTAAAACTTCGAAATTGAAATAAAAACGTCAGACATTTAGATTTGAAACGATATATAAATATATACGTCATCTATCGTCATATACTTAATTTAACTGTTTAAAAATTCACAATGGCGTATAGATAAGTTAGAATCATGTTAGAATGTACACAATGTTTTTTAAAGCATAATTATAGATGGTGAAAGAAAATACAGTATTTTAGTGGTTTATTTTATCGAATATTTAAACCCTTCTGTCATTGCTGCTATGTTTCACAAGGTGTCATTCTGTGATACTCTATGACACAGACTGACCCCTTGTAGTGGATAGAGTGTCAAAGGGACTGAAAGAGAATGGTTCAAATATTCGATAGTATAAGATTTGTACTACTGTACGTGATTTGAATTAATGCGCGATTCTTCATAGGGGTCAGTGTATTGATCTTTCAAAGGAGGTTAATATTTTCTGTCTGCTTTTTAATAGACGTCAACAAATTATAAAACAAAATCATTAATAAATCAAAATTTTTGGGTTATATTTTCTTAAAAACATATCCATTGGATTAAAAAAACTTGGTTTCATACTTATTAAGAAAAAAAAAATGGGTGTTTTGTTTATTTTTTAATTTTTTTAAGCTAATTTAATGATACAGCTAAAAATAGTGATCGGTCATCGGGTCTCTTACCCTATCTTTAAAAATATATGACTATTAATTTAAGAGTTGCAATTTTTTTTTATACCGTGAGTAATCAACAAATTATTAATTTAATGCGGTAAAAAAATTCTAGACACAGAAGTTGTTGGTTTGTTGAACATTAATATGTGAATGAGGTGTGCTATATTTCAATGAAAGCAACATTTTCGTTTGCATAAACATAATAACAATTCAAATTTTTAAACGACTATAGATTTTAAAATTACAATTTATTGTCATTTTTTGACCCCCCGTACTTGCTTTTGCGCTCCTGGAGAATATTCAACTTTTTGACAGAATGATTTATACTACACACTACATTCCTCGCTTTAGTCATAAATTAACTATTCAAACATACTAATGACATTTCAGTGCAATTATAGCCCTTATTGACAACCGTCGTTACTCTTATACAAGTACGTACTACAAGTAAAAGAAATGCAAAACGACTTAATGTATGCAATCGACATTACTTATCTGTCCTATCGGTGGTATTAGTATCTTATTGTACATATCTGTTACTTTTTACATTTGATACTTGGAAAATCATGAAAATTAATACGGAAAATACAAAGTGTATGAACGAAATACGCTGCCCGTGATGGTGGAAGTTCTATTTCGTTACATGCTGTAAAAAAAATAAAAAAAAATTTTGGAATCTTACCAGTTTTTGCAAAAAAATAATATAAATGGCTAAAATTGGCTTCCAAAAATCGGACGTGCCTATCTAGCTAAAGAATTCATCCAAGTTCTTAGGACTTTTGACCTCCTCACCAAATTGGAGCCTTCGTTTGAGAGTTTTCGCGCAGACATATTTCGCGCATCCTGGTATACTAACCTATATGCTCGTGATATTAAAGCATTTAAATTATATTTTTCAAAATTTTTAGATTGACTCTAAACAATCCATTGCCAAAAAAAATTGAAAAAATCGTCGTCCGGATTCACGAGCTTAATATGACGAGCATATAGGTTAGTAGTAAAAAAGTCAAAATTGGTACTGCAACATTTTTTGTTATAATTATATAGTGTCCGGATACGTTCCTATATTACGTGGGATGTATCAGAACATAGATTGTTTTGCAATATAAATCATATTCAATCATGCATATGGGTGAAATGGGATGTAAAAAGATAAAAAAAATAAATATCTACACCGCCGAATGACTTTTGAAGGGTGAAATAAAACATTTTGGACTTAAATAAATTTTATTTCGATTTGCCTTTGAGTCTATCATACAAGGTCGATTTGGGAACATGGTAACATTCAGCAGCTTGTCCGACAAGGAAACCTCGCGAAGTTGAAAATATGAAAAAATCTGAAACTTTGTCGGTATGTACCTAGAGGGTGACTACCTAATAAAACAAAAAATATCAGGTGCTACTAAAAAATGTTTGTAAGGGGTGAACGACCCCCTTAAAGTTTAAACTCAAAAATTTGAAAATCGATTAAATTTTGTTTGTACGTACCTTAAAGAAGTTTACTAAGAAATATAACATTATTTTTTGTATTTACACATTTTTAAGGGTTGAAACCAGCCCTTTAGTGGTGTATTTAAAAAAAAGAAAAAACTTAAAAATTGACAAAATTTTGTTTACAAATATTAATTACAGTGAGACCTAATAATAAATATATTATTAGTTTTTTCTTCCACAGAGTTCTAGGGGGTGAACACATCCTCCAAGTTGAAAATTAAAATTTCAAAACTGACAAAATTTTGTTTACATATATACAATAAACACAACAATCTTACAAGAAATATAATGTTTTCATCCACGGCATACACATATTTTATATTATAGAAGGCATTGTAATTAGAAGCTTATGTCAAAATTGTTTAAATATTTTAAATTTAAATTATTTAAGTAGTTTCAATTGTAAAAGTTTATAAAATATTTAAAATGGTTAAATTTATGGTGTAACAATTATAGTGGAAAAAATTTGAAAATTATAAAAAAATTAAATTTTTTGTGTTTGTGTCTGATAAGATTATTTGTGCAAAATGGGTAAAAGCATGTGGGGGAAACGTCGTTTTTAATTTAGCGAAAACAAAAATTTACTCTGATCAATTTCAAGAGTTAGACTACACTAGTTTAAAAGATAAATTATGAAATACTCCAGTAGAAAAACGACATTCAATAAAATGTGCTTTATTCTCAAAAAAATCTTCTCAAGCTTAATACAGTTATTGAAAGAGAAAATAGAAAACGGAAAAGAGAGCATAAGAGACAAATGTCGGAAATTAATGAACGGTTTGCTTTTAAAATTGTGGTTTTTAGTATTAAAATTCATAAAAATTAATAATTACAAACACGAAGCAAAGGAAAGGAAAGCGCAACATAATACTAAAAACGTTGAAGTTAAATTTAAGGACATTGGTGTGCAAACAGAGTAAATATTCTTAAAATTAGTTTGCATTTTACTTACAAATTTCATTTTTGGATTAATAAATAAAAATTTTATACAGATTGATAAATATTTTATAAATTATTTTCTTGATAATTCATCACATAATTAATTACTGATTTACCACCGAAGATAAAAAAGTTGTACTTTTTAAAATACGCTTATACAATCGTATTAAAATACTAAATCAGAATATTTCCAAACATAGACATTAATAAAAAAGAAAATTGAAGAAAACTTCTTTGTAAATATTATTAATAAATGTCGTAAGTTATACAAATATCGGATGGGTGTTTTTATTTAACATTAAAGGGTATAGCCGGATAAGTATAGGTGAATCGGCCCCGGAAGCGAATTATTTTAATAACTATATTAACGGTATGGTGAGGGTGTGAGTAATTGATATCTACAATTTTAGCGGTCAAAACTGAGTAGTTATGAAGGTAACTAAAAAAATTTAAAATATTACAAATATCTTTTTCTTGGTAACTACTCAACATAGGAAAATAATTCGAAACCCACATGAAGGCAAACACTCTCAAGAATATTAGACATATTTATTATCGTAGTAGTCCTCGCTATTAAAGATAATAACAATGATAATATCCGATGCCATGTTATTTTATACTGTTCCAAGTGAGAGACCACTTCAAAAAAAATTCAGTAACTGTGCCTTGATGCACTTAATTACTGCACCGAGTCTCATCAAAATTAAAGGGGTACAACATAATAAAAAAAATATTTTTCATTTCAGATCTATTGAACCGCCCATTTAGTGGTTCCGCCCCTAGAATTTTATACATCAGTCGAAAGTACTTTAAAAATAAAGTGTTGTGTCTAATAAAGTGTTTTTTCCTATCACCTACAGTTTTCGAGATAATTAAGAATAATCGAAGGAGGTATATTAAGATAGAGGCTATCTGCCCCTGATAGAAAGTCCAAATAGTAACTGTATTGTCGTTTATGTGACACTGCAGGTACTTCATATGTATAGCTTTCCTAGATCAAAACAAAACCGTTGTGGAAATATAATAGAGAATTGTCAAAAAATGTGCTGTAATAGGATTTTTTAACATGTATAATATTAAAATCCAATAACATTATATAGTACAGTCATTTGGTTCAAATAATAGAGGTTACCTGGAATGTTTTCCGGTAGTTTGGAAAATGGGCGATTTTATAGATTTTGAAGATCTCTTTTCGAATTTCCACTTTGCCACGTCGTGTCTTTGCCGCTTGCGCGGCCATATTGGAAAAATGGCGTCGGAAAGCAGTTTTTTAATGATATTTCCTTTCCGAGTCATTTTACGAGGAAAATATTTATATACAAAATTAAACTAGAGAAAATTTCCTACAATTTGTCTTAACCATTTCATAAAATAATTTAACACGTGGCTATGCTAAATAACTCGTTTACACATTACCTTGAGGTATAGTGAGCGTAGGACGACACTATTGTTCATCTACGCTAACATATTTTACTTATATTTATGAAATATATACTATGAGTTGTAGGTATTAAGGTTACTAGAATAGTAACGTTGGTAGGTAGTTAGGTACTGAAGACGATGAACTGTCAACACCTGGCTCCTCAAGAAGATCTAAACGAAGAAGATTACCTTAAATTTCCGAATCATACATGACAAGTGAATTAGGCCTACTGGGGAAACCACATTAATACCCATGTAGCAGCACCTGCATAACATAGCGAATTTCCATTTATAGAAATCCGTTTTTCTGTGATTTTTCACCCTTCTAAGTGATTTTTCCTCTTCTTTCTAATGGTGTAAATAAATGTCGCAAAAATTTTTTAACTTGAGACAATTTTGGCAAAAAACTAATTTTTGTCACTAAAAATTACCAAAAAAACCATGTTCCAGGCATCCGACATGGCTGGCTAACGAACTTGTCCAACGGTGTGGGACTAAATACAGACATAATATATAAATTTTAGTGAATATTATTTTCTGTTTCTAGGGACCTCAAAACAAATTTCTATTATAGTCTCGGGCTCAAGTCGCGTCATGACAGTGGCAGTAATAGCTAAATTCTATTCTGGAAATTCGCTAAAACCACCCATAAAACCTATTAGCGCTATTCATAAAATCAAGTTAAGATAACTCTAAGTTTGAACTTAGAGATACCTTAGCAAAGTTAACGCTAAGACTTAAATTAACATTACAGTTCATTGACAGATTTTAAAATCTTGCAGCTAGCTTGAAGCTAGTCATAATGATACATTGTGAGGTGTACACAAGCTTTACAATTAATTCACCAATTGAAAGCAATCAGAAAAGCGAAAAATATTTGAACAGTAGTAGCGCGAAATATTTAAATTAATGAAAATTCTATCACTAAATAATTACAATTTTTTGATATTTTGCCGTAATTAATAAAATAATATAAAAGTATACATAATTATACATTTTAATTTAATTTATAATAAATAACAAATAACAAATATCAACGGAAAAATCTATTTATTGAAAATTTAAATTTCTTTGTTGTAAAATATTTAAACTGTTAGAATGTCAGTACGTAAATATGGACTGTTTGGTTAAAATCACAACAACACGCTCTAGCAAATATATTTAAAATTTTATGAAATAAGTGATATTATGTGACAATTTTAATACTTTTTTTTTTTAATAATGTGAATTGTCTTTAAAACATGTGTTTTAAATATACATATATAATATAATTGTGCTGTGTTTTTTATTATATATATATATATATATATATATATATATATATATATATATATATATATATATATATATTATTTACGTATTTATTAATACGTATTTTTTTTAATGTAAATATTTATAAACAAAACGGTAGTTTAACATACTATTTTACTTTACTTTAGTTAATCTTAATTTATTATTACATTTTCTTTTAGCTGTTTTTCCTACTGAAATGTTGAAACTTATCGGAACCACCACATTTATTTAATGTTTAACGCCTTAAGCACCACAGTTTATGTTTAAAATTATAAAAATCTAAATCATTAACAAAATTTATATTTATTTTACACTTTTTTTGTAAGAATTCTTAATAAATAAACAAATATTTTAGTATCCTACGTTATAATTTATAGGTATTATATTATGGCTTTATACATAAGTCAATCAAATTCCCACAAAGTAGGTACGTAAAAAAATACGTAAGTACGTGCATAAAAAATGTAAGTAGAAAGTCAAAATATTCTGTCACAGAATTGGAGTGTTGGCATTTGTAACATAATTATAGTACGCTTGACATAATTATTAATGAAAAATTTGAAAAAATTTTTTCTTTTTCTTGCTCCTTTAACTGTATTTTTGGGTTGTTTCATAATTTTTCAAGAAATATTCCAATTTGGCAAGCCTGATCACATAACTTACACATTTTCTCCAAAAAATTGTAAAATTTTCACCACCATATGCTGAAATGTAGGAAATTTTAGCAACTAAATTTACTAAATTTGCTTTTTGTATTTCATTATTTTTATTTTTTGTAAACTTTTTAATAATTTCAAAAGAAATATATTACGAAAAAAAAATGTGTTAAAATATTTATAAAAAATTGAAAGTGCAATAAATAGTATGGAAACTAAAGATATGGAATACATTGTGCATAATTTGCACAATTATTAAGAAAATATCCAAATGCGGATAAATTTACGTAAAAGTGTTATTTTTTCAAAGTGGTTTAATGTAATTTTCATACAATTGTACCGAAATCTTAATAGTTTTAATTCCGTGGTAACATAATTTATCACCTCCGACACAAAGCAAATTTTCTCAAAAAAAATGGAATAGATACATTATAAAAATATATTTAACTGAGAGAGAAATAGAATATAGCCGAATCGTTAAATTAGATTAAAAAAATCATGACACGCCACTTATAAAGCGTTTTTTATTTCGAATATAGCTCGCAAAAGATGAGACAGAAAAAAAAGAATGTGAGTGCGAGTGAAATGGAGAACGACCTATTTCCTAGTTTTTCTCGAAAAATAAGTAACTTACAAGGAGATGCACCCAGAGTGAAATTCGGGATTTTGATGAAACTTCGCTGGTGTGTAGTATAGGTAAAAATAAGGGACCCGTATTTTTTTTTATCGGCCATCGTCCACGTTTAGGGGGTGAAACCAGCCCCTAAATTTAGGGGTTCAAATCGTATTTCTTAAGATATCTCGAAAACTATAAGAGATAGAGGAAAACTTTAAATTGATGAAATGTTACTCTTTGAAAGACCTATTCACCTGTATAGGTTAAATCAGGGCTCTGGGTTCATAAGGGGGGCTGGAGGGGTGAAAATGAGGGTAAATTTTCTTGCACAGCCTGAATGGTTCAATGTATTAAATTTTTACCACTATGAATAGAAAGAGCACCAAAAATTAGTGGATACGTGTTTTTGCGTTTCTTCGAAATATGTGTGGTATCCAAGCCACATAAGGAAGAATAACATACGGTAGATTATATAGTATTATTATTGATTGCAAATACGTCCTATATTTTTTATATTTATGTTTATTTTCATCATGAAAGTGTATTTTTTTACTTTCCGATAATGAATCATATATTTTTCAGTACTAACTTAATTGGTAATTTAGCCATGTGTACATTTGGTTACTCATATTCGATATTTTTTATACCTATTTTTGCGAAAGTTAAAGTTCTCTGGTGTGGCTGTGTTAATGAATGCTCGACAAGAAGCAGTAATCTCTTTCGTTCACTGTTCAAGTGCTTTGTAATAAATTTTTCCATATAGGAAAGGTGGTTGACACCTAAAAAACATACAAAAAAGAATAAGAAAAGTAGTATGAATGTTGAGAAAGAAATAAACCGCGTTTATTTGGTTAAAAACGAATTTGTAAAAAGATAAAGGCAGTTGTTGAATGGAAGATTATTGCTTCTTATCGAACATTCATTAAAACTTGCAGACCAAAGAGCTTTCGCAGAAATAGGTATAAAAAATATCGAATATGAGTAACCAAATATACACATGGCTAAATTACCAATTAAGGAAGTACTGAAAAATACGCGAATCATTATCGGAAAGTAAAAATTTACATTTTCATGATGAAAATAAACATAAAAATAAAAAAAATATAGGACGTATTTGCAATCAATAATATTACTATATAATATACCCTATGTTAGTCTTCCTTATGTGGTTTGGATACCACACACATTTCGAAAAAACGCAAAAAAAAGTGTCCCCTAATTTTTGGTGTTCTTTCTATTTATAGTGGTAAAAATTTGATACATTGAACCATTCAGGCTGTGCAAGAAAATTTACCCCCATTTTCACCCCTCCAGCCCCTCTTATGAACCCAGCCCTGATTTAACCTATACAGGTGAATAGGTCTTTCAAAGAGTAACATTTCATCAATTTAAAGTTTTCCTCTATCTCTTATAGTTTTCGAGATATCTTAAGAAATACGATTTGAACCCCCAACTTTAGGGGCTGGTTTCACCCCCTAAACGTGGACGATGGCCGATAAAAAAAATACGGTTCCCTTATTTTTACCTATACTACACACCAGCGAAGTTTCATCAAAATCCCGAATTTCACTCTGGGGGTATCTCCTTGTTAGAGCAACGGTGTAAAAATATTTTTTACGCATAGTGCCTTTTACTTTGGCTTGGCTACCTTTTAATATGTGTAGGGCCCCCCTATGGAAGTTAAGAGCTGAAATTTGGTAAGTGGGGCTTATTCCGATGCACAACAATACTATCAAAGTAGGGTCAAATTTTGGACAACTTTTGGATCCGACCCAACATTTAAGGGGGTGTTGGGGGGCGGTAAAACAATAAAAATTTTCCAAACCGGTTGGAAATAATCTTTCGGTCAATTATCTGCAACATATCCAAAATTCAGCTTCTTGGGATGATTTGGAGGGAGTAGAGGGGGAAAAACGATTTTGGCTGGATCTAACGTGTCCAGAGCCCCCCAAAATTAACGCAGACAGTTAAAATTTGGTGTGTTGATAAAGTTTGTACCTAGGTTGTGCTTTTTGAAGGTTTTAATATTTCACCCCCAGCCCCTCATTTTTAAGCTACAATTTCATGCTTTTTCGACGTTTTCGAAATTTGTACCACTGGCACAGGTCACCCAAATAAACCTAGAGGGCTGAAATTTTGTATCCGGATTGAGTTAGTATCAAGGGGGTGCCTTTTTGGGGTATTAGCTTTTAACCCTTACCCCCACCATTTTTATACCAAAAAGAACATGATTTTTCTTGTTTCTTAACAGTTTCGTTCAGGTTAAAATCTCCCCAAATAAACCTAGAGGGCTGAAACTTTCTGTGCAGGTTAAGCTAATAGCTAGCCACTGCTTTTTGGAGGTTTCAACTTTTAACCCTTACCCCCACGACTTTTACGCCAATATTTCCTTAATTTTTTTGCTTTTTTTCTAACACGTCTAGAGACTTTCTAAGGACGTCTGGAGGGCTGAAATTTTGTACGTGTGTTGAGTTAGTATCCAGCTAGTGCCTTTTAGGGATTCGACATTACTTTTCCCCCCACTTCTCCCATTTTTACATCGGAATTCGATGGTGATTTTTAAATGTGTTTTAAATGCACTATTTTTATTCTAAATACAAATAAGGGAATACTAATTTTTTTAAATTTAAAAAAAAAATGAACGTACTTTTATAAAAATATAATACACAAATATTAAGTAATTTAAAAATGTTATTAAAGTCACTGTTTATTTATAAAGTAGGAATTTTGGATTTTTATTTATGAATAGAAATTTTGGATTTTTTTCGAAAGAAGAAAATATCTTCATAAAAACCTTCCAGTTTACTATTTAAGTTCCTTTTTTAATATTTAAAAATAAAACACAAAGGTCAGTGGCGTATAAGCATGGATAGGAATTTCCTCGTACGAATTGTGTTGGCTTTTTTTCTGCTAACTGCTATCGGCACAAAATTGAAATTTACTGAGATTTAGCCCTTAAAACTTAAAACCTTTTTTTAAAGCCCCGATCAACCGGACAGTCATCATCAGTTTTGAAACCACCAAAATGACAAATCGCTTGTCAATTTTCAATTACATTTCGCTTGTAGACATCCAATACCGAAGATGAAAGGAAAAGTTCGACTTCCGTGATGGGGTCCGCTGCTCACGGCGTTTTATTTTATATATCACATTATGGTTGATTTATTTTTAATTCTACATTATTCAGGATGCACCACACAAATTGTGAGCAAATTCGTATAAAAAGCAAAAATTTTATAAGTCATTCACATTTCCCCGGTGCCATTTTGCAAATCTTATGAATTTGGGGGTAAAAGTGAATGCCATCAGAAAAATTATTTAGAATAGGCTACAAGAGAAGTGTGGTACGTCAGAGTAAAGCCCAGCTCAAATTCTTCACATTTACTCCACTTTCAAATTTTTCATCATACTTTAGCGGTCACAATTTCTCTTTGTTTAATGCAAGTTACGCATACCTCAAATTTCTACAAAAAATCAATATTAAAGAAAAATAACAAAAATTGTAGGAACAAATTTATTACAAGCTAAGAATGATATTTTGATGATATTTTGTCATTTTATCATATAATGAATCCAAAAATTCCATGTATTCACACAAAAACAAGGAAAATAAGGCTTTTTCAAGGAAATACATTTAGTTTACAAAAATAAAAAACAACAATTTTTTTTTTGTACTGTTTGTAAAACGGAAACTTGTACAATAAGGTCACCAGCACCTTCATCAACATTTTCAGCTCTGAAAAGGACACTACTGAAATTTTTGACCGAATGGGGGCATTTGTGAATGACATTCACAATTACCCCACAATTTTAAAATCATGGGGTAATTGTGAATTGGTGATAAATTGTCCAATTTCTTTAGCAATTAATAAGGAACCCTCTCAGGGCTTAGACCACTTCTTTAAAAGTACTTTTAACCATTTCTTACCTTTTAAAAAAAAGAAAATGTATTTAAAAAAAACTTTTTTTTGAGGATTTGTCGAAGTAAGATACATAAAATTTTGCAAGGGTTTTTTTAAAATAAAAAAAAAAAGATACTAATACTTGGAGAATTGTTATGAAATTTTAATAGCATATTAAGAAAGGACAGAAAAACATATTAAGAGTTGATTTTGAACAATATTAATGTTATTTTAGAAATTATAGGCGCCGTTCATAATTGCCCCAATTCACAATTACCCCGGTCAACCCTATTCTTAATTTTGTTTTATACAAACTTTGATTCTAATAAACTGATAATAAATATTTTTATGTACGACTGAATCATAGAAGCCTATTTTATACACTGTTAGGAGGCATCAAAAGTAGTACTTTAGGCACAAGTGCATAAAGGATAGTCTACTTGATTAATTTTAATTTCAATCTTACAATAAACAGAAAACATACTAACTTGATTTGTATACCATATTTACAAATTTTTACAGAAATAATCTTAACTACATAATTTGAACTATTATTAATATTTATCCCAAGCAATTTCCTCCTCTCTTCTTTAAATATTAGTAATTTTTATTGAGAAATCTTCTAAAAATGTTGCAGTATTATATTAACATCAGATGACAGATAATCACAACCAAAGCATGCTTTAACATATAATAAATTGTTCTATACAAACTTTATATAGAATAATTTTGGTATTAATTAGTGTAGACGCCAGGTTTATAAATTCGATTTTTATCGATATTTAGGAATTTTAGCAGTCGTACATACAGCTTTGTATGCAACTTGTTCATAATTTGACTTTATGAACTCGCCTTTTTTTATTGGCCTCGCTCGCAAGCTCGCTCAGCATAAATACGGCTCGTTCATAAAGATCTTCATTATGTACTTGTTGCATAAATAGCTATTTGTATAGCGTAATAATTTCCATAACAATTAATATACAAATAATTTAATTTATAATAAATATTTGACACGATCGTGTATTTTTATCCACTAACCAATACAGTTGATCCTTTTTTGTGCGGTGGAGGGGACCGCATAAAAAAAATCGTACAAAAAAAATATATTCAAAAATATCATAAATAGCTATAACGGAGTTAACGGAGACGATGATAGAAGCCAAGCGTACTCAGATTGCTTAAAGCCAGCATTAAGGTTGTTACGCATGTCCCAAACGTGACGAAAGGTAGAGACACAACAAGAACAGGACCCAAGGCACTAGAAACACGAATGCCGACTAAACCGACGGATAGGCAAACTTGAGATACTGACGCTACCCTAATCAGTACTGGAGAGGTGAGTTACGCTGAAATGCTTGGTAAGGTTAAAGGATCCATCAAGCAAACAAATCAGATGCGACAATTCAATCAGCCAAAAAAACATGAGGGGTGACTTACGTTTGGTAGTAAAAAAGGAAAGTGGAAAGACGGAAGCTCTCAGGAATGCTACTGCTGATTGCTTGATCATTGTAAGGAATCAAAGAACAACGGTCTATGTCTCGGACATTGATGTCATCATGATCGAAGATGAAATCAAGGAGGCGGTAACGAGCTTAATACCGGCGAAACTGAGAAGCAGTGTGGAAATCCTTGATCAGCCTTTGGGGAAAGCCAAAACGCCACTATATTTCTCGATAGACAGGCGCTATAATAGAGTTCAGAATGAAGGAGAGGATTAAAACTGGAATGGTGCAATGTTGAATTGGAGAACGGGTAAGAGTCCCCAGATGTTTAAAGTGTCAGAAGATAGGGCATGTATCTAGCAAGTGTAGGGTTCAAACAGAATAGTTTAGGTGTATAAATTGTTGGAAGGAGGGACATAAAGGAAAAGAGTGTTACAATGAGCCATATTGTCCCAACTGTGAAAAAAGCGGTCATAGGATGGACAGCATTAAATATCCTGCGTATCATGCAATCATCAGAAACCAAGTGACAAGAATGACAAGAAAAGGAAACGTGGATGTGTAAGATCGGCCACAGATATAGCGGGGACCGAATATAACAATTAATTGGCTTTGCGACCTTACCGATAGAGTGAGCTCGATGCTTCACTTTCTAGAGATGAACTTAAATGAAATAGGAACAGGGCGGCTCATGAGCTCCCGCTGGCAACAGCGACTCATGTTTCGAATGTGTCGTTGCCGTTAGCGAACCAAGTCGAAAAGTCATAAGCGGTAGACAAGGTTGGTATCAAGATATCAATAGAAATGCTGCTATTTACATAAGAACAAACAAAGCAACAGTCGAAAAATATGGAGAAGGGTATGACTGTGTGGATGGGTATAGATGATGTTACCATATTTAGCTGCTGTATCTCTCCAAATTGTGCTACAAACGATTATGAGGACTTTCTCGAAGAACTGAAGGAGATGGATAGCACAAACAACCCAACAGCTAATAATGAGAGACCTCAATACCTGGGGAGATGTGCATAGGAACCGCAGAGGACAACTGTTAGCCGAACTAATCCCTTTTAAGGGGGACCACTAGTGTGATATTTTGAAAAAATTGTTGCATGTTTCGATAGTCCATATCTTTTAAAATAACATACTAAAATTTCAAGTGCATATCTCAAATAGTTTTTGAGTTACAGCCATCTGAAGAGCGGATTCTGATTTTCATTATTAACCTTGAGGTATTGAGAAATGTATGAAAGTTGATAGTTCCGGAGTTTCTGGATGTGGCTGCCAGTCACATGTTGCGGAGCAGCTAAACCCTGGCATATTTAAACGACTCATCTATAATGGTCAAACTATGACCATTATAGTGAGTATATCGTAAATAATTTTAGTAAAAATTCTCAATGATTAAAACTAAAAGGTAAAATTAAGATAAACTAAGTTTTAAGGTAAAATTAAGATAAACCAACTAAATTAAGTTATAACTCGAAGACAAATCATCCAATCGATTTGATTCTGATTGCAGCTTCTTTTATATATGTTTCTTCGTGCCGTGAACCTTCAGTTTTCCGATCGAATAAAAAATGTAATTTTTGCAGGCCAAAAAGCATCAAATTTTCGCACAAAGTACTGAAATTTTTTTTAAAAAATTCCGCCATTTTGTTAAATTTCAACTTTTTCTTTTCGTCTGAGGTTCATGGCACGAGCAATACCTTCTAGTTTAATAAGCTTTTTGGTTTTTTTGATTTCAGGCACTGTGAAGGTCGCTATCACTACAGCAGTGGGGGGACTTTTTTCTTTGGAGCCTTGGGAGATCGCGAATAACTAACTGAATTTTCAATTTTTTGGTCCAGAAATTTTATCATAAATTTATTATATATCAACGAATATATCCTTAAAATATTAAGGCATTCCATAGAGTAGTTTTCTTTAAAAAAATTCTCAAAAATCACCTTTTTCAGACGGTCACACTAGTGGTCCCCTTTAACAACGTCATGTTTATCAACGACGGAGAGAAGCATATATTTGATACAGGGACAAGATTAGCCTTTAACGATGTTACCCTGGCTACGAAAAATTATAGCAAAAATATGGATGGCTGGCAGATCCTGGACTCCGAGATACTCAACGACCACAGATACATTTTCTTTAAAGGTAAGGTGCCAAAAACCAGAGCTATTCCCGGCCCCAATAAAAAAGAGCTGGGCACTAAACACAAAAAAATGACGTATGTGCTGAGCTGCTGCGAATATTGGACAATGACGAACAGGTCTAAATACTAGAGCAACTAACCGAAGCATTTAAGCAGTTATCTGAAGAGGATGAAGAGGACCGATATGGATGTGCACATATTCTGCGGATACAGGGACTCGCTAGCACATACTATTTTTGAATGTGGGCACTGGAATGCATTGTATGATGACATTGAGAGAACGTTGACGCTAGAAACTATGTTTAGCGTGATGTTATCATCGGAGGAGAGGTATAAAATGATCCACGAGTTCATCATCTCATATGATAAGGTACAAGGAAATACCGGAAAGGAGAAGAATGGGCGAATACTTACGGACGTTGTGGAGGTTCTTGTAATGCAAGCTAAATAAATAATGATGCAATGCTATGCGCGTTAAATCGGACATATACTGCATTCTGAGGTAATGCGATCGCCAGAATTAGGGCTTAAGAAGAGAAGGGGGTTTTAGTGGGTAAATTAGTCATTGCACGATTAGGAGTCCGACACTTCTCTATCTTATAAAACGTTTCCCCTCTTCAGAAAAAAAAGCTGAATGTTTGGTTTATGTTTAGATGCTATGTACCTGTCAAACAGTGATATTTCACAACTTTTGTTATTTCCCAACGAACTAAAACTGAAATTCGGTTTCGTTATTGTACTTTTCTGTCATTCTTATTTGATGATTTGATCTATCTAGTAATTCTAATTTCTAATGAAAAATTGAAATATTTTTATTTTATTTCGTTAATATTTCGCCTGAAAAGGCAGCCATTTTGAACTAAAATGTTCGTAAATAACGTAAACTCTATACTGTTTACGATCACTTAAGTATAAATTTTAAATATATGGGTTTGAAAACGCAACTACACAAAAATATGAGATAAAACAATAAAAATTTGAATGTAATTGGCAGTTTTGTAGCATAAACAAAAATTTGAAAACCTAATAGCCTAAGATCCATATAGGGAGCGATCTTCACCGTTCAGGTAAAGGGCCTATTTTCTAAATAGGCTAAGTAGGCAGTAGCCTAAGGCGGCAGATTTTTGGGGGCGGCATATGTTGGTTTTTTTTTTGTTTTTGAATTTGTTTTAGAAATTTATTTAACTCACTTTCTATCTTCGGTCGTCATCTATCTTCGGTTTACGCAGGCGCAAAAGTGTCTGCAAGTAACTGAAATAATTTGAAAGTAATTATTGAAATAATTTCACAATGATCTTTTTTGCAGTAAAATAGTAATAAATTTTTTTCTAAAGTAAAGCGAAGCAAATGTTAGGCTATTTTAAAAAAAACTATAAAATAGCAATCTTTTAACATAACTTGCCAAGGAAGGGCGGTACATTTACTTTACAGCATGAAGAGTTAAACTTAGCAAACAAAAAAAGATTTATGTATGAATCGATATAAAAGGGTTTATTTTTTCCAAGATATTAGGTCTATCACCCTTACTTTGGATTGTGATCTACAAAAGGACTTTTCAGGGTTGTGTAATAAAAATCAGGATTTCAGAAGTCTTGCAGCTGTGGTTCTCAAAAATCTGATCAAAATTGTCGATTTTCCCGAAATCCATAAAAGTGCCAATGAAAACCAACGATATTTTACCAGACGATATTTTGATATCCTTCCAAAGGATACCGTTGACTTTTGGGACACCTATATATATATATATATATATATATATATATATATATATATATATATATATATATATATATGTATATATAAATATATATATAACTCTACTTTTCAAATATGAGTGGCATGATTGACCTCACACAATAATGGCTTCAATACGGCGGCTGAAAAGCATAACCGAATTTTTTTTGCGGACAATAAACGTTCTGTAACGTTTTAAATACTTTTTCATAAAGCTTTTTTTGGTTAAAAATATACAGTTTTCCTTAACGTTTTGAGGACAATTTAAAAATATATAAAAATATATCTTTCTGTCTTAAAATAAGCCCCCTTGCCCCCTGTGAGGGGAAGGCCGGGGGTAATTTTGAAATCTAAAATAGAAACCCCCATTTTTTATTGCAGATTCGGACTCTACAGGACAAAATACTCGACTTTTATACGAAACATTTTTTTCTATTCGTAACAGATGGGGCTGTAATTGTAAAAATATATTTATTTATATGCAAACATGTAAACTCATTTTTACAATTATAGCGTCATCTGTTACGAATAGAAAAAAATGTTTCGTATAAAAGTTGAGTATTTTGTCCCGTAGAATCCGAATTTGCAATAAAAAACGTGGGTTTCTATTTTAGATTTCAAAATTACCCCCGCCCTCCCCCTCACAGGGGGCTTATTTTAAGACAGAAAGATGCCCTCTTCAGAAATACTATTCTTTTGGTCAGACAAAGTTTCCCTACAGACTTATTTTTCAAGACATAGAAAATTCCAGGTTAAATGGATCAGCCTGTATATATTCTATATATTTTTAAATTGCCCTCAAAACGTTAAGGAAAACTATATTTTTAGCCAAAAAAAGTTTTATGAAAAAGTTTTTAAAACGTTACAGAACATTTATTGTCCGCAAAAAAAATGCGGTTATGCTTTTCAGCCGCCATATTGAAGCCATTATTGTGTGAGGTCAATCATGCCACTCATATTTGAAAAGTAGAGTTCGTAACCTTTAATTTGAGCTATTGTACACCTATTTTAAGCAACACAAATTTTGGCCAGCAGAAGGTCTGCCGTTCAGAAAGAATGCCATATATATATATATATATATATATATATATATATATATATATATATATATATATATATATATATATAGACTCGCCTTTATAACTGGTAGTCGACTTTTCAGTTTTTTTTTTCTTTTGTATGTTTGTTTATAAGGATTTTTGCTGGCGTTTTTCGGAATATAATGGATATTTTTATTATATTGTGTGTATAATAACGTCTATTAAATCAAATACTTACTTATTTTATTATCACGTTTTTGATAAAAAAAAAAAAAAAAAAAAACAAATTTTTTTGAGGGTCTTTATCAACCTCTACAACAATGCAAATACCGTACCGTAGCAGTAACTTGATGCTGTAGACTAAAAAAACTGTTTTTTTTTCTGTAATCCACTAATTAGTAAATATGTATACAATAGAGTTGGTGATATAATAAATATTTACCGTTGAGTACAAAGATTTAATGAATTAAAATACAAAGCAGATTGCACTCTGCTGAACATTCCTTAATAATAAGAGTTTTGTTTTCACTTTTTGGTTGTTACAAAAGAACAATTTTTTATAGTCTCTGGCCCTGATTTTAATTATTTGAAGTACCAGTTTGGGCCTGTTGATAACCATTAATTACAAAAAATCTTTACATGGCTTTTTTTGGGAGGTGGGGGCTTCTCTTTTGGCCATCTATCCTAATTATGACAAAGTCATTTTCGATCTCCTATTATTTCAAATGAAGTTTGTAATGTAAAAATTAAGTTTTTTTTTGACCTCAGTATTGACTAGCTTTCCTGCTACCCTGATCATCCAAAGTACATGAAGGTGTACTCCGTGTACTCTATTATTACCTCTCTGTGTCAGCGAATGGTGGGGTGTTGTGAGTGACACATGCGTGGATTAAAGTCATTTTTTTCTCAGGAGTTCTAATTCATGTAAGAAATTAAAAAGAAACATCATTCGATTTTTTCTGCTTGAGTACTAAACTCCAAATATGTGATATTTGTTGAATTGTAAGTGTTCTTACTTTTATTTTACAACTAAAATATTCTATTACAAAGTTTTTTTTTTTAATAATGAATTAATAAATGTAATTATAATAACTACTTAAGTTTATGCTCGAAAATGCAAACTTGGTACGTATAATTACTTTGTTTAAAATCTATGTATTTGTAATAATTTTTGTGTGTCCACATATTACGTAATTGTTTCTATATTTTTCTGAATAACATTATCTTGTGTTATTTTTCATTTGACACCTAACTGTGCACCGGTTTGTTTTTCACACAATGCACTTTATAGGAATATGATCTTTATTCAATTAATAAATTGTGTTATTTACGTTTTCTTTATTTAGTGTGAAAATTCACAATTAAAGTAGTTATACCGTGTGTTTTGTATGAAAACCATACCAGTTATTTTATTACATATTTTCAATTTTTTTATTTATAACAGTATTGAGAACGACTCGCTTAGGTAATCTCCGCTTTGCTAACGGCTTTCTTATTCTTTAGGTTTCTTTCTTTCGGATTTTCTTCCTTTCGTTTGAATTGTCTTACAACTGGTTCGACAAAAATGCTATTAAACAATTGTTTACGTAATAATAGATTTCGCTGATAAGTCGTGGATTTTCCCTTTCTCCGCTGCGGGTGTTGGTCAGTGGACGCGCCAACCTGTGATCCGATCCATGCGTATTCCTGCCTGTGCAAACCTGTATTCGTCTTTGGCGGTTTAGTTGTTTATCCTCGCGTTTGCCGGAAGTTTCAATTTAATTAAGTAAAGGGGGACCACTAGTGTGACAGTCTAAAAAAAAGGCGATTATTTTTTTAAAGAAAACTACTGCATGAAATGTTTTAGTATTTTAAGGATATATTCGCTGATATATAATAAATTCATGATAAAATTTTTGGACCAAAAAATTGAAAATTCAGTGAGTTATTCATGATCTCCCAAGGCTCCAAAAAAAAGTTCCCCTACTGCTGCAGTGATAGGGACCTTCACAGTGCCTGAAATCAAAAAAACTAGAAAGCCTATTAAACTAGAAGGTATTGCCCGTGCCATGAACCTCAATCGAAAAAAAAAGTTGAAATTTAACAAAATAGCAGAGTTCTTAAAAAAATTTCAAATACTGCGCAAAAATTTGATGATTTTTGGCCTGCAAAAATTACATTTTTTATTCGATCGGAAAACTGAAGGTTTATGGCACGAAGAAACATATATAAAAGAGGCTGCAATAAGAATCAAATCGATCGGATGATTTGTCTTCGAGTTATAACTGCAGCAAATTTGAAAAATGTAGTTTTTCTTTACCTTACCTTTTAGTTTTAATTACTGAGAATTTTTACAAAAATTATTTACGATGTACTCACTATAACGGTCATAGTAAAACTAAGTGAGTCGTTTAAATGTGCCAGGGTCTAGCTTCTCCACAACATGTGACTGGTAGCCACATCCAGAAACTCCCAAACTATCAAAATCAGAATCCGTTCTTCGGATGGCTGTAACTCAAAAACTATTTGAGATATGTACTTGAAATTTTGGTATGTTATTTTTAGAGATATAAGCCATCGAAACATACAAAAAAAAATTTTCCAATTTTTTTAAAATGTCACATTAGTGGTCCCCCTTAACATTGCTATAATTCAATTTCTTACTTCTTTTTTGTGTTGTTTGCACTGAACTTAGGAACAGGGCGTATCCGCTAAGCTTTTCCATCTAGTCACATGCTGATTTAAAATAAGCAAAAGACTTATCTGAGCTATTCGGTTCGACAAATGATGGAACAATTGTCTGTATACCACCATACAAATGTAATTTTACTTTGTAATTTACATAGTAAATAAACACGAGATTTTAAACCAAAACCTAACTAATAATTGTTTTATCATTTCCACCATAATAAATTTTACATAAAATGAAAAAAAAATTATATTTATCTACGACTACAATGAAGTTGCTTATTTGATGTACAAAATACTATCTTGATAAACTTTGTTCGACATGTAGCTGTACAGAAAGTTAAACTTTACACGTTACATAGGTAAACTTTACCTATGCTTAAAGAGACACAGCAATTTACACTTTCCTTAATTTTTATATTTTATATTACATAAAAATCTAGACAATTTTACCTAGCAACTAAATGTTTACATTAGTTTGTTTTTAATAAATTTCAAGTTCTACATAATTTTATAATGTATTGCATTCGTATCAAACGTATATTGTGAATTTCATGTTAGTCGTAAATAAAGTATAGTGCATAACCCGGTTGTAAAACATATTATACAGTCGGGCAAATACGCACTTACTGTTGCGCGACTCTTGCGTAACTTTTTGGCTCGTGTGTAATATGCAACTTACAACCTCAATCACATAATATACTATTACAATTAATTTGTTTTATTTGTCTTACCTGTGGATAATCACCATCTTTTGTTTGATAGTCAAACACATAAAAAAAAGTTTTTGGTCCTGTAGGTTCTTGACCAGGTTGTGGTGGTTTTGCGCTTAATAAATCGCCAGTTTGAACTAACGGCGCTACGAACTGAGCGTCGCTTAACGCAGCGACTGCAGCGTCACGTGTGTTGATTGGATGTTGAACTGTTCGTTCCCAGTCCGTGTACTCATTCACCACCGTAAAAAATATTTCACTAAGATGGTAAGTGTACGCGTTACGCACATAAGTTCGAATAATTTTATCGCGACGCTCTCCTTCAAAACCTGCTTGAATATCGTTTGCTGAAAATCGCCACAAAGCTTCACTTGTTACAACACCAAATAATAAATCATAACGATTGTGATGACTCCTCGCTGATAATGTTGATTCACCGTTGCGTTTTAAGTTGGCATTCACACCGATAGGAGACGCGAAACTTTGTAAATCGGAAGGAATGAAATATGTTAACAGTTCTTTTGCAAAATCTGTTTTAATGACAACACCATCTACACTTGGACCGAACGAACTTAGATACGTGGGAGCGGTAATATCGGCACTTAGTAATTCATCTAAAGGTATAGTACGTAAACAGTCAACAATTTGTTCATGCTCTTTGGCAACATCTTCCGGTATTGTGCAGTTAACTTGCCTAGCTAATCGTATTGCATAATTAACTGGATCTTCTACTAAGGCCCACGAAGATAGTGCTGAACCTGATAAGAGAATGGCTCGGTGAAACAAACCCGGCATAACAGTTGGTGATATCATTAAGAAGTTAATACAGGCAGCTCCGGAACCGTGACCAATTAGCGTTACATTTGATGGATCACCACCAAATAAAGCTATACTCTGTTGTATCCAATGCAGTGCTGCTATCTGATCCATTAGACCGTAATTTGCAACACGAGCTTTTAAGTGAGGCGCTGGATTCGCGTTTAAGAATCCTGTAAAATAAAGTGTCATTGATTAATAAAAATTATAAGATTACTACATCTAATAAAATTATCATTTATTCAATTTACATATGGGTAGTTCTACAAACGAGGGAATTTAGACGGCCCAACTCATTTTGTATATTAATATTTTGAAAAATACATTTTTTCTAGATAGAAACTGTAAACCATTACTGCATCTAACTGATCACTCAAAATAACCCGGTTTCTATAAAAAATGACACTTAAAATGTAAAATTCTCAGTCTCCTGATATGTCTCCTCTCCAAAGTAAAATATAGCAAGTTAAATAATTATTTTTTCTGAATGTATAAAAAAAAATTTACACTGCAGTAGTAATCTATAATATTGGTACTTTTTTATTGTATAAATAATTTTTGAATTTTTTTATATTTTCTTTAAGAAATATTCTATTGAATTTTGTCTCCCGAACTTTGCATCAGTCTCAGGGCCGCGCCAAGGGACATTTGCGCTGGGGTGCAAGACAAAAATTGCCGCCCCTAAAACGCCAAACTTATTTGTAATACATTTTTGATAATAAAATATATGCCTCCCGGCTACCAGTTTACTTACTATATATACTTCCTTTAATGAAATGCAAGATTGATAAATGTTTTATGTGTAGAATTCAACGACGGTTTTTATAAAATTAAAGCGTGCAAGAGCATGTTTGATCCCGATCCCGTTTGATCTCGCCGATTACCGCGCAAATGATTGTTGTCGCTGGTCAACAATCGGAATAATCGGATTACCGACGGGTCACAACAATCATAATAGACAAGTATTTAAGCAAAATGCGGGTAACATTTAAGTGTCATCAGTGGCGCACTCAGAATTTTTCCTTGGGAGGGGCTTGATTAAGTTGGTGGCACAAATAACACGTTCATTTAACAAACTAATAGTGTTTAACACGGTCATTGCCGACCACGCGATATCGCGTGATACGGCTACTTGACTATATGGCTAGTCACGCGATATCGTGTGGCAAATATAAGTACCTACTTATTTAACGTTAAATATTTGGCCATCTCACAAAGTCTATATTTTTAGCTTGGCGATGAACGTGTTAAATGACTATAGCAGGCCAAAAGAATTTTTAGTGGTGAACTAAATATATTGTTCGTGAATTTTTTAGCATACCATTTGTATTATTTGGCGTTCAAATGGTTTTTGAGCTGGCTATGTACACATTAAATGCTGACCGTATTTACCTATTTTTGACCATATTGCTGCTCAATTAGTCTTTTTTGCTGATGGATTTCTAGATTTATTTTGCTACTCAATTAAACTTTAGCCATTTATTTCTAAATAATTTACACTTTAGTTGTACTGAGTAACTTTACTGATAATTTTGCAATAGTGTTTTTGGTAATTGGCTATAATATAAATAAATTTCTTATTGTAATAAATTTAAAAAATAATGTATACTTTTACACCTGGAGGGGGCTTTAGCCCCCTTAGCTCCCCCCGTGAGTGCGCCACTGAGTGTCATCAAAATTACCACATAAAAATAGTAACAATTTTATATTTTATTTGCCGCCCCCAAAGCCTGCCGCCGGGGTACTAGACACCCCTAACACCCCCGCTTGGCGCGGCCCTGATCAGTCTCTTATCAAACCAAAACACTTAAAAAATATAAAAAATTTATATTCCGATTAAGTCATCGTTTGTCATAGTAATTAACTGAAATATAATAAATAAAATAAAGTACATGCTTTAAGGGTCAGTTTCACATGACAGTAGGCTGCTATAATAGTAGAACTGTTAGGTGGGGGATGTTGCTACTGTGATAGTTTTACTGTTATATGATGATTCACAATATTTAAAAGTGTTTTTAACAGTAGTTTTATTAAAATGGCGGCAAATAAAAATAACTATCAAATTGTATTTTAATACGTTTATTAATTAAGAAAAAAAATATTTAAAAGAAAATATAATAGAGAAAAAAACATTAAATGAAAACACCGTTCTTGAACAGGTTCCTTTTTGACATAGAAAATAATTTATTAACCAAATTATTAACGGTAAATGATTCCCAAAGTTTCATAGGATTACCCTATGCCAAATTTTTAGAACTCCATAAGAAAATTCATATACAATACTCTTAATATTTTTAAATTAGGAAAAACAGTTAATCTCCATAAAATTTTCAGGTTGCACATTTGATTACTAAACAAAGAATTCATTTTCACACTTCTTCTGTCAAATTTAATTTTTTCACAATATTTTTCCAAATATATTTTTTCTTTTTATATGATTTTTATAGTCAGATGACTTTGTGTCTCATAAACACCCATTTTTATGTTACAATTGGATTATATTTAGAAGTTTTTCTTCCAAAAACTCAATTCTTTTTATAAATTCCGCCATTTTTAATGCAATAAAATTTTACTGCGATGGCAAAAGTAGAAAAAATTCTAGTTATAACAGTAACTGTCATAACAATCAACTGTGATAACAGTAAGTATGTTTCACACAAAAAATTGCCTAACAGTATAGCCACGCCTACTAAATTATTATTGTGATAGCAGTAAATTGTCTTGTGAAACTGCCACTTTACTTAATTTGAGGTTGTATCATATAATTCAGTTAACATTGTAAGTGAGATCGTACTCGGTCCAGTCAATTTCTGAGTATCCTGGTCAGCATTTTCTTGAAAAATACCGTGGCTATAAGAAATTTTTCAGTTACATGAGTTATAAATGTATTGTATTGGAATAGAGGACCTGTTTTTTTTTTTTTTTTTTTTTTTTTTTTTTTTTTTTTTTTTTTTTTTTTTTTATAAAACGTTATTTAGCCGATTTTTAAAGAATGTTGAAGAATTCTCAGTCTCCTGGCAGCTCCAAAAACGGGATTAAACTTAAATAATGTAAATAAATTAGGTAAATGTCATTAGAATACTGTAATAAATAACTCAGTATATTAATAAACGGTATATTTTTTAATAAAAAATAAATTCCCATTTTTTTTTCTGTATAATGTATACTATATAATTAATATAACTACTAATACATATACTACTAATATAATATATAATATGTATTAAACTATCGTAAATGACTTCGAATATTTTTTAATAAATAATAAATTCCCAATTTTTTCTTTTTTTATTTATTTAGTTATTTTTTTTAATTTTTTTTTTTTAATACAAATATACACTATATTACTACTGATATATATATATATATATATATATATATATATATATATATATATATATATATATACTACTAATATAATATATAATATATATTAAATAAATAATAAATTGTTTAATAATTAAAAATTTAATAATAAAAATAATAAACATTGTTTAATAATAAAAATTAATAAATGGTTTAATAGTTTAATGAATTGTGCTTGATAATAAAAATGAATATAAGAAATTCACTTGTGTTAATTTTAGTTTTATTACGCATTTTTTCACTTTCCTGGACGTCCCTTTTTTTATAATGGCCATAAAATTTTTAATTTTTAATTTTTTGACTGGCCACTTTGAAATAGTGTGAAAAATGCCATCACCTTGAAATAAAACTACTTGCCAAAGCTTATGCATGAAAAAAATGTCGGGTCGGATTAAGTCCATTTTCTTCCCCTTTTTTGTATAACTACCCATATATAGTCGTTTGCAAAATCAATAAATTCAGTAAAAAAGTCAAAATTACTATAACTCAAAATTATTTTATGAATAAGTATATATAGTCCGAAAATTATTTTCAGTTCTATAGATTCATTCTAAAAATACATTTTTGGACTAATCACACAAATAACATCTCTCTTATAATTAGCTGTATTGTTATGAAAAAAGACAAACAATATGATAAATTGAATTATTTTGCTTGATATGAATTAGATACATTTAGAAATACGAATCACTTGACCAGGGCCGGACCTACAGTTATTACGAGGGGAGAGGGGCAAATTTTGTTTTTAGCACCCTACGCGGTAAAAAAAAGCAAAATTAATAGTTTTGGCACATCGATATTATTAAAATTTTTCACTGCAAAAAGCAAGTGACGAGAAAAAAAAAAAATAAAAAACATTCGATTTCACCGTTTTGGCGCCCCTCAACTTGCGTTTTTGGCGCCCCTTAAAGCTTGCAGGGAGGACGAGCCCCTGCAGATTCGGCCCTGCACTTGACTAAAAAAAATTATTGAACTATACACTTTGTAATATAACGGGTGATTCACTTAACCTGGAATTTTGTATATCTCGAAGAATAAGTATTGTAGGAAAAATTTGCTTGACAAAAACATTAATATTTCTGTAGAAGGCATTTTCTGTCTTAAATTAAGGATGTGGCTACTTATACATACAGTATATATACACAATTGACTATATATACATACAGTATGTATACGAAATTGGCTATTTATACATACAGTATGTATATGGAATATTTTGTTTAAAGATGCAGTATGTATACGCAGTTGACTACCTATTCAGAATTACCGTAATTTCTGATGTATAATGCGCACATTGAGCACCAAAAATATCGTCAAAATTTCGTGGTGCGCGTATTAAAATGGACTTTTCCACTGGTGACAGTAAAATAACTTATAACAACAAATTTATCGATTCTAATAATAACGAAATTCTCGCGTACCACCAATTGAATTTTGTATAATCTTTTTAGCTTAAGAACGGATTTTTGGCAACGCGAACCGGAAGTTGCATATCTAAGGACTAACAAAAGGTTTCCTTTGTTATGGTAATAAAAAAATAGAGGCAGATTCTTATAGAATTTGAACAATGGAACAAAAAAGGAAGAACAAATTTTTTCGATATCCTGTTTAGTTTTCGAGATAATATGTGCTGTATTTCTAAAACTTACTATAATGAGATAATGAATTTTATATTACACACATACACATATACGTAGTATCAATTTTTACGGATATAAACTCAGTTTTAAATATAATTTTTGAATTGTATATTTTGTTTTTTATTCATAGAAATTAATGAAAGATAAACGGGACATCACCAATGAAACCTCATTCTTGGGCAAAGGGTAATTATTTACAAATATGTCTCGGCGTGTAATGACTTCAAAATTATTTAATTACCCTTTGCCTGAAAATGAGGTTTCAATGATGTTGTCCGGTCTTACTTCTATCAATACAAGCCGTAACATATCTACCATAATTGTCTATCCAATATAGTAAGTTTTTCAAATTTGACACGTAATATCACGAAAACTAAGCAAAATATCGAAAAACTTCATTGTTTCTTTTTTGTGCTACTCACCAAGTTCCATAAGAATCGATCTTTAATTTTTGTTGCTATGGTAACGGAAAACATTTTTTAGTAATCCCTAGGCTTGACATTCGAAAGGTTGAAAAATACACTTCCGGTCCTCGTCGCCAAAAATCCGTTTAGGGGATAACTTCTTAAGCCAAAAATATTATGTAAAAAAATAATTCAGCTCAATCGGAGGTATTCGGTTATTATAATGGAATAGTTATTAAAAAAATATTAATTGTAATAATAGCGCATTCAATCAGTATGTATAAGTAGCCAACTGCGTATACAGTTTAGCTTTAGTAGTACATAACTACATACTGCAGGTTTAAATCGCCAATTCAGTATACACATAATTATGTATAAACAGCCAATACACTATATATGTATAAATAGCCAATTTCGTATACATACTGTATGTATAAATAGCCAATTGCGTATACATACTGTATGTATAAATAGCCAATTAGTTATACATACTGTATCTATAAATAGCCACATCCTATAATTAATCCTCCACCCTGTCCCCTGTGAGCGGGACGGGGGACAACTTTGAAATCTTAAATATGAACCCCCACTTTTTATTGCAGATTTGAATTCGACGAGACAAAATACATAATTTTTGTCCGAAACATTTTGTTTGATTTGCAACAGATGGCGCTGTAATTATAAAAATAAATCTTATCCTGACCCCGAAGAAAGTGTGACAACGGTGAAATATCTCGAGAAATACACGTCCAGTCAGAAAATAAAAAAAATACTTGTTTATTATTTGCAAATTAATAGTCTATTCAATGACTCCAAAGACGACCCTCACACCCACCTCCTAGGAGTGAGATGGGCCGTAACTTTGAAATCTTAAATGGAAGTCTCTATTTTTTACTACAGATTCGAATTCTACGTAAAAATTACTTAAGATTTCTTTCACAGTTGATCAACAAAATAAATAATAGGGATAGAAAATAGATATTTCAAAATTACTGGCCACCTCACCTCTAGAAGGTGGGGGTAAATGGTCGTGTTTGGTGTTATTTTATAGACATTTTAAAAATACAAAACACGTACTTTTCCGGAATCAGCATAAAATTTACAGTTACAGTACCATCTGTTGAGAATCTAAAAAATTTTTTTTAAACAAAAGTTACATATTTCGTTTCATAGAATCCGAATCTGCAAAAAAATGGAAGTTTCCACTTGATATTTCAAAGTTACTCCCCCGCTCCGCTCACAGGGACAGGGGGAAGGACTGATTTTAGGACAGAAAGATTCCCTCTTCAGAAATATTAATTTTTTGTATCAGATAAATTTTTTCTACAATGCTTATGTACAAAATTCCAGGTCAAATGAATCACCCGGTATACAGTATAGAAATAACATATAGAAATAACACAGGCAATATACAGTACTGGACAAAATAAAGTACGCACCTCGAATATTTGTACAATTACATGAATAACTTCGTAGTTTTTACAGATGTAATAATAACCCAGGTGACTTCTGGAAACGGGTGATTTGGAGTGATGAGAGCAAGTACGACCTCTTCGGTCATAAACAACGGACATGGGTTTGGTTGAAGCCCGGCGGAAAGCTTTTGGATAAAAATGTCCAAATAGTTGTCAAGTACGGAAGAGGTAGTATTATGGTGTTGGGAAGTTTTGTGTGGTCGAATATGGGAAATCTCGTCAAGACTGTTGATATTATAACAGCAGACATATACATTGACATTCTGAACGACAACTTAGAGGAGTTTTTGCTAAAAAATTTATCTGGAAAATGACTTTATTTTTCACCAGGATAACAATCCTAAACATACCACACATAACACTGCTGCTTTCTTTCGTGCTTCGAGAATTAAAGTACTAGAATGGCCAGCACAATTGTCAAATTCAAATCTAATTGAAAACCTGTGGTCCCTTTGGATTACAAGTTTGACAAGAGCGACGTAATGAACAATAAATTCAAATTATTCGAAACTTTGAGAAAAACGTGAAGAAACATGGACGAACAGCACATCCGAAATCTCGTCGAAAGCATGCCTCGGCGTTTGCAAGCGGTTATATAAGAAACGAGCGGCCATACGAAATACCAGCTCTTAATTATATTTTAATTTTGACTCTTATTATTATATGCGTACTTTATTTTGTCTAAAGAAAATATTCTTATAAATAGGGTAGTCAGGGGTTGCGGGGTTGCAGAAGAAAAAATGACTAACTCCTTCGTACTTAAGGGGTTAGTCAGTGTTGCAGAAAAAATATTCAAATTTTTTCCTTCGGTAATTTTATTCCTTTGTACCCCAAGAATCATCAGTTAAAATTTGGGAACGAAATATGAAACGGTCGTCCAGTTATATGTATATATATACGGTAAAGTGGTTGAATTATCCCCTTGAATATAACATACATGTATATTATATGTTTTTAATAAAGGATCAGAATCTTTATTAAAATTTTTCAGTGTGCTGGGGTTTAACGTTGGACCGCACGCATACAATTACATTAATAGCAGAGACAACGAACGTGTAAAAATATCAGAAAAACACTGCACTGCAAAATCCAAGAAGCCGAGGGCTGCTAAAAAGCGAATGATTGCTGAGAGGGAAGAACTATATGAGGAAACTTTCAGACTTCTGTATGATCCTGGGATAGTGAACTAAATAAATGCAACCAATTTTTTTTTAATCGATTTTAATACAAAAAAAAAAAAAAAATAGAACAAATCTTTAAATTTCTTTTACACAAAACTACATTTTTAAATTGGCTCTCATTGTGTAGATCCCTTTTTTATAGACAAAAATAACAACAAAAAATCGGGATTTTTTGATTTTTTGTTCAGTTTCTAATTTTCTTTCTCGTCCAATTTTCTAATTTTTGACCATTCGTTGAAGCTGTGTGCTGTGAGTCGCAAATTAAAATTTTTTCTAGATAACTAAAGGAATGCCTAATAAAGTGTATAATGTTTCAGATTTATTGCATATAAGGTTTTTTTTTGGAAAAAATTATTGAAAATGTATCTTTTTTCAAGCTTCTATGTAACCCTAATTAACCCTTTAATAATTGAAAAATGTTAAATGCTTTTGAAATTTTTTTCGCTAAAATTTAAAAGTAGACTAAGAAACCTTTTTTTGTGAAAATACATAATTATTATATCTGTAAAAACTACAAAGTTATTCACGTAATTGTAAAAACATTCGAGGTGCGTACTTTATTTTGCCCAGTACTGTACATACAATATACCTACTGACACTGGTTAGGCTCGATCTACACTATCGCTCCGCTCTCGGTACGATATCGCTACGCTCCCAATTCGACAAAATATTATTACACATGAAATAATGAGTGTATTCACATCATCGCTCCGACACCGCTCCGATATTAGTCGCGGTACGCTCCCGCTCCAATATCGACTTGCTCTGTGTACGAGGCACCCAATGCTAGAAATGGGCGTCCCTGTGATCGATCTGACTATTCAGCACGAGCAATTAATAGTTTCAAATCGTAGAACTAGAAGGACTAGTCGCGCTGTAGGTCTCCCGGATGGGCCTGCACAAAGAGGTAGATCTAGTCAGGTTTCATCATCTCATCTCATTCGCCTAGAGTGTACGGACAACTTGAGGGACAATTTGCTCATATTCCACGCCCAGAATGAACCAAACAAGAGAGGATATATGGCAAGAATACATGCCATATGATGTCAGATGTATCCCAAACATTCCAATCTAATGCCACAAAACCTGCGTGACTATGTAGCCCGAATCATCAAATTTAAATTACCTACCGGACATGACGAAAATCGAGAAGTTTACGAAGAAAGAAGGACTGTACAAATTGTGGCGGTTGAAGTGGAACAGGATTCGGCTAATTATAACATTTCAGAGTTGCTTTTATCGGTAAGCACATATGGTAGTTTAGTTGCTGAGGCACCAACGGACTTGTTAAAGCCAAGACAGAATCTGTGCTAGAGTTCAATATCAGACCAAGTTCTCCTACACAAAATGACGGCGTTCAAAATGTAACCCTATCTGTCTTGAACAATCTAAAACAACAATTTCGCGATCTTCTTGATACTGATTTAGACTTTGATAAACAGCTATCTCTCCAACACCGACGGACGTATGTACAGGACTAACATCTGTCTTTAATGAACGACATTTTGGACGATCATCTGTCCTCATCTAGTGATCTTGCCGACATCGACAACGAAGTATATGCAGCGACACGTGTCTTGACCCCATATACTAAGCAGCAAAAGACTGCAGAAGAGAAGGCACGTATTTGTATTAAACAAACTGATACCAAGATGAGGGCACTACGACTGCTGGTATCGCGAATCCAGTGTGTGATAGAGTATATTCACATCAAAAGGCGTTTTACGTGAAAAGTACGGGTTTCTGCCAGAGAACTAGTACCGCTATCACACCGCCTGCAACCATCTCATACCATTATAACATCTATTGATAAAGTCGAACTTGTTTTCAAAGGCAAGAGGAACTTTTCGGCTTTGAGCATTGGTGAAATAGCGAACTTTTGGTGGAAGAAGCTGATTAATACCCATCACCATCTTACCCGTATATTTTTAATTTAGTTATTGGACTGCAAGGAAATTCCATCTTGGCTCACCGAAGGAAAACAGTCCTAATTCCTAAAAGAGACCATTCACAGCCACCGAACTACAGATCGATTACGAACACTGCATATAAGGCGCTCGCTTCCATCTTATACGAACGCATCCTGAAGGCGATTGAACCTGTGTGGGATTTGATCTATGAACTACGAGGTTTACAGAGAGGCATGTCGGGTTGCAAAGATAACTTACTGGTCAACAGATGTATCTGTCTGGACGCTAGACAGCATAAACACAACCTAAGTATGGCCTGGTTAGACTATAGAAATGCATTTGACACAACGTCTGCTGAACGTGTTGTGTCAACGGAATTGGTGACATATAGACGAGGCCAAGGGAGACAGCCTCAGGCCACTTTAGTATAAATCATCCTGTATAATATAACACATATATGAAACACCGTTATCAGCATTATTCCGCATAGATAATTTTACAAGTTATTCATACATAATAATTATCATTTCGCAGAACATAACATTATAACTTCCATACGCAAGATCATCGATTTTGATGCGACAACAACTCGATGCTTGGAATCCATCAGAAAAGACTGTTCTCATAATAAAAGCTGATTAGACTTTTCCTTTGTTTTTAAATAATATAAATAGCCGTAACATATCTATTAAGAAACAATGTTCGTTTTGGATTTGAAATTGTTTTAATCTTTATATTGTAATATTTTGTACTGTAATATTAAATAAAAACTTTTGTAATAGAAAATAAAATTTTTTTAAAAACATATTTCAACAATACTGAAATATTACTGGCACAGTCGTTCGGATTGTTGTTGGCATCCGGTTGTGATATCGTGAACTGGTGTGAATCGACGGCTCATCGAAGCAGCAGTTCAATCTTGACGGATCAATAGCAGTGGTACACCCAGTCAGCAGTGCGTGGATTTCAATCCTTTACAACAAAGAACCAATGGTCCCACGGAGTATGAAAACCAACTGCAGTAACATTCTGTGAGTACATTAGTTTGTATATTTTTGCCGCTTTTCTTTTTATGCCTAAATTCAATTCAAAACCATATGCAAAACCGAATACTCCTCAATTAAACGGCGCTACAAACGCAAAAGCTGAGTCTAGTGTACCAGAGAATACGATACACGACACAAATTTATTTTTAAATTGTGAATTAAGCCAATTACTAAATATTTTAAATAACCTTAGATTAGATAATAGTTTTAATTTAAACACAAAAATGACACAACCCGCATCCAACGTGGTCAGTATTGCCCAACTTTTAGAGGCGTTTAAATTCCCGGACCCAATAAAAGGACTTCCTGAATTTCATGGAAACCCACGGACATTATACGACTTCATTGAAAATGTTGAGGAAATCATAAGACGTGTTTCCATCGACTGGACACAAGGCTATGGCAAGATGTGGATACATGCCATATGAAACAAAGTCGTAGGTGACGCGAAGTTGGTATATATAGGTATGGGACACCGACAGACTGGACTGCAATTAAGACAAACTTAATTTCTTATTATGCGGATAAACGTAATGAAACGACATTAATTCGAGACTTACATAATTTACGACAATAGCCCAATCAAAAATGGAAGAGTTTTACGCACAAACTATTGAAATTCTTTCCGCTTTAGTAAATTTTACCAAACTGAACGAGACTAGTCAATCCGCAGTCTCCCAAAAATTGCAACTTTTCCAAAATTTAGCTAAAGACGTTTTCCTGGCCGGACTCAGAGAACCAATAGGATCTGTAGTTAAGGCAAGAAACCCCGATAACATACAAAGTGCATTTGAATACGCGGTGAATACATGTAAATTTTTTATATTTTTTAAGTGTATTGGTTTGATAGGAGAATGATGAAAATTCGGGGGACAAAATTCAATAGAATAATTCTTAAAGAAAGTATAAAAAAAATTCAAAAATTATTTATACAATAAAAAAGTACCAATATTATAGATTACTACTGAAATGTAAATTTTTTTTTTATACATTCAGAAAAAATAATTATTTAGACTGCTATGTTTTACTTTGGAGAGGGGACATGCCAGGAGACAGAATTTTACATTTTAAGTGTTATTTTTATAAAAAATATATTTCGAAACCGGGTTATTTTAAGTGGCCAGTTAGATGCAGTAATGGTTTACAGTTTTCATCTAGAAAAAATGTATTTTTCAAAATATTAATATACAAAATAAGTTGGGCCGTCCAAAATTCCCTCGTTGGTATAACTACCCATATATCATTTTTAATTTTTTTTTTGCATCGAATATCAATATTATTTATGAGATAGTATTGAAATAAAACAAAAAAATGATATTAACTATTAGCGAATTTCCAGAATGGAATTCAGCTATTACAGCCACTGTCATGACGCGACCTGAACCCAGGACCATGGCAGAAATTTGTTTTGAGGTCCCTAGGAACCGAAAATAATATTCACTCAAATTTATATATATATATATATATATATATATATATATATATATATATATATATATATATATATATATGTATATATATATATATATATATATATATATATATATATATATATATATATATATATATATATATATATATATATATATGTGTGTGTCCGCACGATAACTCTCGAACGAAATGTCCTAGGTTTACGAAATTTGGAGAGAACGTTGGAAGTCGAAAAATCTTGGGTGAGTTCTTCAGCCAGACACGTCGGATGCCAGGAACATGGTTTTTGTTCTTGCAAAAAATTAGTTTTTTGCCAAAATTTCCACTTATTCAAAAATTTTTGCGAAATTTTTTTACACCATTTAAAAGAGAAGAAAAAATGACATAAAAAAGGTCTTTAAACTTTTTTTCTATGTCAACTAGTTTCCGAGAAAAACCATGTTGTTTAGAATGTGATCATTTTATCGTATAAAGTGTGAATTTAATCACAGTCTAACTACATATTCGACACAATATGGATATTTTGTATATAACATATATATGCATACGATATCCTTTTTGATACGATCACATAATTTTATTGTGATACATGTATAAGGGTACAGGACCATTTCATTATCCGTACTACCATTATACGTACGGTTTGCGTGTGTTGTATATATACATATACAGTCTACGTGAGAAAATTTTTAATGTAAACAAAGATTTTTATGTAAACAAGTCTTAAATTTTTAACATATACAGGCGATTATTTTGAAAGTTAACATAAATATATGATAAAATTTCCAGAATGGAATTCAGCTATTACAGCCACTGTCACGACGCGGGGGGCATGACCTGAGCCCGGGACTATGGCAGAAATTTGTTTTGAGGTCCCTAGAAACCGAAAATAATAGTCACTAAAATTTATATATATATATATATATATATATATATATATATATATATATATATATATATATATATATATATATATATATATATATATATATATATATATATATATATATGTCCGCGCGATAACTCTCGAACGAAGTATCCAATTTTTACGAAACTTGGTGAGAACATTGGAAGTCCCAAACCCTTGGATGAGTTCGTCAGCCAGACACGTCGGATGCCAGGAACATGGTTTTTGTTCTAGCAAAAAATTAGTTTTTTGCCAAAATTTCCACTTATTCAAAAACTTTTGTAAAATTTTTTTACACCATTTGAAAAAGAAGAAAAAATTACATAAAATACCCCTGCATAACATAGCGAATTTCCATTTACAAAAGTACGTTTTTCTCGGAAACTAGTTGATATAGAGTAATTGTAAATAAAAAAAAACCTTCTTTATGTGATTTTTCCGCCTCATTCCGCCAAATTTTTTTCACGAAAAATGTCCAAAACCCCGTAAACGTTTTCACGAAATTTCTTAAAAATAAGATGTTTCGTTCTTGAGTTATCGTGCGGACACTTAGTAAACATATATATATATATATATATATATATATATATATATATATATATATATATATATATATATATATATATATATATATATATAAATGTGTCCGCACGATAACTCAAGAACGAAACATCTTATTTTTAAGAAATTTCGTGAAAACGTTTTACGAGTTAATGACACTTTAATTAAAGCAAAAATATTTTTGTAAAAGCATTAAAATCAGTAAAATTAAATTCTGGTAAATTTCCTGCAAACACAAATTTTCAAAATTAATCTATCTAGACATATAATAAAACTGTAGTGAGACCGTTTCTGTACATGGAATATTTTTTGAAAATTGTACTGGTACTGTTAATAGTTACCGATGTAGATATCAAAACAGCGATTTTTAAAATTTTTTTCTGTCTGTCTGTTCACGCATCATGCAAAAGCTACTGGACGGATTTTAATGAAATTAGATGTGATGAGAACTTATTACCTGGATCAACATATAAGATACTTTTTACTCCGGGAAAATGTCTCATTCCCACGGGAAAATAGAAAAACCATTTTGAGCATGTGCACACATTATGCAAAAACTATCGAACAGATTTTCATGAAATTTGGTCTGATATTAACTTATTACCTGGGTCAACGTATAAGATACTTTTTACACCAGGAATGTGTCTCATTCCCACGGGAAAAAAGAAAAACTATTTTGAGAATGTGCATACATTACGCAAAAACTATTGAACGGATTTTTATGAAATTTGGTTTAGTGTTAACATATTACCTAGGTCAACATATAAGATACTTTTTATTATGGTAAAAGGTCTTCTTACCTCGGGGAAATATGAAAATCATTTTGAGCATGTGTATGCATTACGCAAAAACTATTGTTCTGTACAAGTTCTGTATAATTATTACACTTCTATATTTCTCACCGATTTTATAACAACGCGTCGTACGGACGCCGTCGCGAGCTAGTTATCAATAAAATATTTAATTCTTTATTATATGGCTTATATATCTTTTTAAGATTTGAAAAAAGATTTGTTTATCCAAATTGCAATAAGAAACGTATCCTTTTAGTAGATTCTTGGAGTGGGTCTTGTTCAAGTACCATCAACACCTACCGGCAAGGAAATAACGGTCGTGATAATATCTAAGGTTCTGTGGGTACTATACACAACTATCATGTATATGGTATATCGTTAAAGGTGTGTAAGATATGATAAGTGTTGCAAAATAAAGTTTTTTTAAGGTATACTGGGAATTTTTTAAATTGCTTTGAAATGTACATTAAGTGTTAAAAATTTGCACCATTGCAATTAAAATTTATTATAATACATACCTAATTATGAGCCATTTCAACATGATGTTTAAACATACTTTAAGAGGAGGTTTACTTAAGCGTCGTTAAAAAAAAAATCGATTTTTTTTTTGCAGATACTGATAACAAATTATGTGTAGAATATGTTCCCAAAGTGATTTTGTTGAAAATAATTTAAAAAAAAAAGATTTTTGCACATTAACCGAATCCAGCCTTCTATAAGAAAAAAACTCAAAACACGTAGTTCACGCAATAATGAGTATTAAATATAAAATTTTGAAAATACATATCTTTATATATACATATATTTTATAATATCTCCACATTTTTGGAACTGGTTGACACGGTAGCTCAAAAACTATTCGATGGATCTTTTTCCTTTTTATTTTAAAGATAATTCAATTCTCCGGCACCTATACCTAAGTCCGATACACTTTCAATATTTTTTATTTTTTTTTATTTTACTTTAAAGAGCGAAAAATAAGACAAAAATCGTAATCAAAAGTTCACACATCCGCCATTTTTTTTTCTTTCAGCAATTTATTGATATTATAGGTATGGGTGCCAGTACTCTTCATATATTTTATAAATCTTTTTTATTTTTGGATTTCAGTAGTTTATTTCCACCGCTATGATGTAAACTAACAAGACATCGGATTTTCGGATCGTCACACTGCACTATCTATAAAATGGACAATTTTTTATATTTTTCCTTGAAATTTTTTTTTTTTTTTTTTGTTTAGTTTAGTACTTAGTAAATATATGTACAAAATTTGAAATTGATATTTACTTCCGTTCTTGAGAAAAAAATTCCAGAAAAATACATAATTTTTAAGAACTCTTAACTAAACCTCACCTTAAACCGCAGCTACGCACCTTAAATTTTGTTCATATTTTGAGCAATTTTAAGTAAGATATAAATTAGGTGTAATAAAAAAAGTAAGTAATAAATTGTAGGTGTATGAAAAAAGTAAGTACATAGGAAACTCTCATTACGCAGTCCACTGAGACCAAATTGCTAAATGAGAAAGTCAAAGATCACGGGCGTCAGTGTTTCTGATTTATATATTTGTATGATTTACTGTTACAAATTATTGCTTAGACACTAACACATTCAAACGTGTTTGCTTTAAAACACGGAGGAGTGCCATTATACACATCTTGTGTGCGACGAAATTGTTAACTGGGGGCGTGTGGTATGGGAGCGTACTATGTACATAAGTAACAACTGTAATAATTTAAGGATCACTGCCATAAACAATTGTATGATGGATATTTTATTATAAAAATGGATATTCTTAACATCTCAACTTTCGTATTCAACACACTCAAAGTTTAACTTTTAGTAATAATTGTTATTGTCTTAGCAAATAAAAAAATTCGTCAAGTGCGTGTTTGACACGCACTAAGTAATATCGTTTCACATCAGTGACAGAGATGTCGATTCTCCAAAAAAATCGATTTTTGGATCGATTTAAAGCGAAATTTAAATAACAATTTTATTGTACATTAAAATTTTATTGACAATTATACAAATTGTTGAAGTAGATACATAAATTTTTGAAGATATACAATCTACTAATACGAAATAAACCTTTATAAAATGGTAATTGCATCTTTAATTTCGAAATGATAATTTTAAAATTTTTAAATAACAATGTATAATTCACCAAAAATAATATAAATTTAAAAACAGAATAGTATATTATTCAACAAGCTGGTAATGATAGCTATTACTCACGAAGATGAAATTGCGACACGTGCCGAGCTTGCGAGGCGAGTGTCGTAATGCATCTGAGTGAGTAATAGCCATTGCAAACGAGTTGAATACGCTATTTTTTCTACGACTTTTTTTTTCTAATTTAAATAAAATTGAATATAAATTTTAAATTAAAAGAATAAAATTTTTAATCTTTCTCTAATTTTATTAATTTTTTGTATATGTATCTATGGAAACGACCAAAATAAAATTCACATTATTTTGTTTACTAAGACGTTACTACGCAACAAATTTGCAATTAAAAATTGATACGTATATTATACACAAAACAAAAGCTAGCCCAGTGAATAATGGTTAATACGGCGATTTCATTGGTCTAAAAGGTATTGAGTAATGAAAATTCCTCCACACCTTTGAATAATGCCTAACTTTCTCAACAATTAACGGATATGTAATGGGTGTGTTCTTCAACAGGAGTAGAAAAAATTATTAATATTACTAAATCAACCTAAACTAAGATTATACTAGGATTATATAAAACTTTAAATTTAGCCGTGGACTCGCCAATCCGAGGTTACCAGGTCTGCTGGAAACTCAACATGATAGCGTCTCACATCAGTGACAGAGATGTCGATTCTCCAAAAAAAATCGATTTTTGGATCGATTTAAATCGAATTTTAAATAACAATTTTAATTTTAATTTTTAGTCACAACGACGTTCAAACTGTCGAAATTACTTAAAATTCGTCAAGTGCGTGCCAGACACGCATTTTCAGAGATCCGTAGTCAATAGCTAATTTTTCATAATTTTCAGAATAAAATGTAAGAAATTTAATAATATATTACGGAATTGAGGTTATAAGTCGCATATAACGTATAAGCGAAAAAGTTACGCAAGAGCCGCGCAGCGACGAGTGCATAATTACTATAATATTACGAGTGCATAATTACTATAATATGCCTTACAACCTAGTTACGTACTATACTTTATCTACAACTAATATAAAATTCACATTAAAAAATTTGGTACGAAAATGGTACATCAGAATTATGTCAAACTTGTATATCAAATATATCAATCAATCAGTTGTTAGGAGAAAATTTTCTACAGATTTCAATACAATATACCTACAATATAAAGATTAACAAAAAAATGAGTACAAGCTGTGACTCTTCACACAAAATCGCAACCTTTTGCAATTACAATACAAAATTCTGGACCAGCCTGTAATAGACATAACAACGATAACTAGCAATCGCCAAAATAAACGATATTTCTTTAGTGTTCAAAATACTTAGCATATGATTAAACTGACATTCACAGTATCATCTGTTAATTTATAAAATTAATACCTAGATATTACAACCTTAATAAAAGTTATTATTAATGTATTTTGGCCAGTTATTAATATTAATTACAAGGCAACTGACTTACTGAAAACCTTTTTAAAAATTATTATTCTATTGATTATGAATAAAACACATTATTCGGAAAATATTCAATATTTAAAATTCAATAACCTATATAAAGTGAAAGGTTTTACTAAAACATTTAGAATTAAAATTAAAATATTACTATACTTTACTGTAATAGCTTATGTCTGTATGGTATTTTCTGTAAATTATTTCGTATTTAAGGATAAATTTAGTAAATATTAAAGTTTAATATAATATTAATAGATTTGAACGTTACTTTATGGTATTCCATATTTGTTTATTATCTACAAAGTTTAATATAGTAAAATTTACTTATATAATAATATAAGTTTCTTTAGATATAAATGTATATACATTAAGTAGTATATTTTTATTTAAATAAATTTAAATTTTTTGAAACCTTCAAAGGTTGGCATTCTATTTTAATATCTCTCTCGCGTTATTTTCGATAACATTATGAGATCACAGTACAATAATAAATCGGAGCCTTTAGTATATTTGGATACTAATCAGCAAAATACATCACTGTCTAAGCCAAATACATCTAGTATGGATATATCAGCAGCATTTCATGACCCAACATCACAAATTGCTGACAACACAGTCCTTATTTCAACAGTAGCTGATCAACTAGCGGCACAGCAGAGTTTGCTGAAGGATATAGTACATGAGTTTGCTGACATCAGGGCCAATAAGGATACGGTTCCAAATCAGTCACCATTAAGATTGAAGCATTTTACAAACAGTTAAAGTTTAGGCTACCACAAGAAATTTATGGACTCAATTAATTTCTTCCAATGCCATGTGGTCATCCACACGGCAACATCTAATATCTTTAATTTCGCTTATACAACGACAGTTGCTCGTTGACCGTTTTGTCCTTCGAAAACAAGGACAAAACGAATCAATTTTCAATTTTGTTAATTCCATCAGAAAAGTTGATATTTTGGAACCACAATGGCCTGAAACGACTGTTATTAACTTAATTTATGCATACATAAATTTTTCCACTTTCGAATTGGTAAAATTTGCTCAAGTACCTACCATCAAATTTTATAGAGCTGGACAAGGAAATTGCACGAGTTCAAGAAATTATTTCTCGAACCCGTCTTTATCAACCAGCAACACAATTTAATACCCCGAAACAGTTCGATTCACAAGTAACAAATACTAAAAACAAAGTAAATTTTTCACAAAATAAAATAGCTAATATTAATTCTCCCATGCCGTCTGTTAATTCTCCACGTAAACCCTTTTGTCGGTACTGCAAACGTACAGGCATGTTATTGATGACTGTATGCGTAAAAATAACTCAAATACTCATACAACTGCTAACTTAAGTGGCCATCGTCCGTCAGTAAATACATCATTAAATTCATCATTAAATCCTTTTGTCGAAAATGACAATAAAAATACTAACCTATCTGAACAAAAGGTTCAAAATCAAAATTTTCGGTAAAGTACTCAAATGTCTTTTGCTCAAAATTTAATTTGCCTGTTATTGATGTTAACATTTGTAATACTGAAGGTGTTTATCTCTTCGATTCTGGATCGACGGTGAATGCTTTATCTTCAAAATTTTTTGATAAATTGGTAAAAGTTAATCCTAAATTAAAGTGTTTTAGAACTGAAGTGCATGCCTCATTACCAGGAAGTAACAAAATTTTCTCCCGTAAGGCAATTAACTTACATTTTAAAATTTTAACATTATCTTGGAATCAGATATTTTATATTTGTAATGATCCACCATTCGATATTTTATTGAGGTCAACAGCCTTATCTTTTTGTAAAATAATTATTAATTTTTATAATAAAAATATTACGTTTACCCACAATAAAGGTTTGGTTATACATTTTAAATCTATTCCTGATGACATGTCGAATCGAATTGGTTTAATGTTAGATGGCAGTTCAGTTCTAAACTCTTCACAACAGGCCCAGTTAAATAAAATCGTTTCTAAATATAAAAAAGTTTTATCCAAAATTCCAAGTCGCGCATAAAAATTTTGAATATCAAATTCACCTCAAATAAAACGTAATAGTAGCAAAGAAACCGTACTATTTACCACCAGAAAAGACTTTACTCCTTGAGCAACATCTTCAGGAATTACTAAAATTAAGAATCATTTCTAGATCACAGTCACCGTATGCTAGTCCAGTATTTTCCCTTAAAAAGACTAATGGTCTGCGACTTGCTTCTGATTATCGCTTTATCAATCGGTTTATAATCTTTGATCCATTATCTGGAGTTTCAATGAACTCGATATTCATGCAAATGGGTAATTCCAAAATTTTTAGTGCCATCGATTTATCACAATCTTTCTATCAGATTCCTTTAGCAGAGGAATCTAAGAAATACACGGCTATTATTAGCACCTTTGGCCATTTTCATTTTAACGTCGTCCCATTCGGACTTTGTAATTCGGCGCAAGCGCTATTCCGGTACTTGATGACCGAATTAGCCGATTTCCGAAGGGAATTTTTACTAATTTATTATGACGACTTTATTATTCATAGCCCGTATATCGAGTCTCTTTTAAAACATATTGAACTACTACTTGCAAGATTTGAAAAACTTAATCTAACTATTAATCCATATAAAGTTCAATTTTGTAAATCACGTCTCAAAATACTGGGACATTCTATTTCATAAGCGGGTCGTTTACCATTAGAAGATAAAGTAGAAGCTATTAAGAACTTACCAATTCCAAGGAATTTGAAGGAATCATAAAAATTTGTTGGTATGTGCGCTTTTTATGCTAAGTTTATTCCTAATTATGCACAAATTGTCGCGCCTTTAAATTTCTTGAGAAAGAAAAATGTAAAATTTCAAATACACGACGAGCATACGACTGCAATTCGAATATTGAAAGAAGCTCTAAGTACTCCACCTATTTTAAAATTTCCTAACTTTAATTATCCGTTAGTGCTCACTTGCGACGCCAGTGCAAACGGAATCGCTGGCGTATTACAAAATAAATTACCAGAGGGTTTATTCCCCATAGAATATTTTTCACTAAAATTACACGGTGCTCAAGTAAAATATAATTCTTATGAACTCGAATTATTGGCTGTAGTCAACTCGGTACTCCACTTTAAGGATTATCTGGTTGGCAGACATTTTATCATTGAATGCACTTATGCAGTCGTTAACTGGCTTGCTAATACACCACGTAAATGTTCTAAACTTTCAGGATTCGATTTCGAACTTAAATCTGTAAAAGGCAAAGATAATGTTGTAGCTGATGCACTTAGTAGACTTTTCACTCATTCTGATCATGATGAAAACAATCAAATTTCTAATTCTCAGTTACACGATCCAACGGAAATACTCTTTCAGCTTATGCACACTCCAGATGGATATGTGTCCATTAGTCATGCACAACGACTGTAAACTCAATTTATCTGACCTCGAGCCGGGTATTAAATGTAATAACTTTACACTATCCAACAGTCTTTTGTGTAAACTGGTGGGCAGGCGTAGGCTTAAACGAGTTGTACTCCCTTCTTCTATGTTGGATTTTGTAACTGAATATTTTCATTCAGTTTCTCATCATGGTCTTACTAAATGTTATAGGGAAATTGCGCGGCGTTTTACACATCCACAACTTTTCCGACGCTGCAAGGAGTTTATCCAGAACTGCCAAACGTGCGCCGTGATGAAGCCAAGCAATACTTCAAATGAACTACAGATGTGATCCATACCACACGAAGCTGTCTGGTCTCGGTTGTACGTCGACTACGCAGGCCCACTTGTATTGTTATCGTTAAATAAGTATCGTCATGTTTTTGTGGCCCTTGATGGTTTTTCGAAATGGCTCATTGATATTCCGACTCGTCAAGCGACGGGAGAAACTACCATAGCAATACTCAAGAAAATTTTCTACACCTACGGATTTCCATCCACTGTAATTTCTGACAATGATCCGTCGTTTAAAGCAAATCAGTACCAAGATTTTCTATTTGCTCATGCAGTAAAACTGGTCTATACTACACCGTACTCGCCAAGATCCAATGCCGCTGAAAGGGCTATACAAACTATTAAAACGAATTTATCAGCCCTCTTGTTACCCAATTCGTTAAGGCATAAAGACTGGTCGCAAATTTTACCAGCCGTAGTTTTCCACTATAATCGCAGTTACCAAACAGCCATTAACTGTTCGCCGGCTGAGGTTTTTCTTAAACGCCCATTGACCACAACATTAGATAATGCTATGAGAATTCAATATGTACTTCTTCAATCTGTGCCGCCATCTGACGAAGAAATAGCTTTAGCACTTCAAAAAGCCAAAACTACATATCAACAAGCATCTAGCACTCGGCCACAAACTTCCAACGTCAGAATTGGACAGCTAGTGTTATACAAGAGGCATTTACAACAACAAGGGCCAGTCCATGACGCTAGCTTCCAACAGAGGTGGCAGAGTCCATATCGCTTAGTTCATTTTTTGTCACCAACATCAGTCATCTTATACGATGAAGAATCGAAGAGCTCCGTTCGTGCACATGTAAACCAAATTAAAGCGTATAAGCCGCAATTGCCCCAACCTCTGACATCAGAAGATTAGGCATCTTACGTCTATGCATCTTATTAGCTACATTAAAATAAATTGTAAAGTACCTTTGTAAAGCACTTTGCATTTTCAAGTTCCAAACAACATTATATAAATTGTTATTCATAAATTTAACATTTTTTCATCTTCAGTATGCCTCTCAAGAATTCAAATTTCTTGAAAATAGTATCATGTTAGTAGTATATATATTAAAAAAAAAAATTTCGCTTTACAAGCTAAAATTTTTTTTTTCGTATCTCCCGGGTGGAATGTCACAAAAGCGACCATAACGCCAGTGGCCCTACAGTGCTTATCCATCTTTTACGATGGCATTATATGTGCATCTATGCCATAAAAACAATAACTAGTAATTTTCTCTATAATTCTTTGTGTACCGAAATGGTACATACATACATACAGGTATACGTTGTACAAAATACATTAGTATTGCAACAGGCAGCAGTCTGGTTGCACACACAAACATGGATGCATGCTGCCTATAGCTGAGTTGCTCCCTTCAATATCGACTATACACATTCATTAGTACATTAACAGCGGTGGCACGAGGTTCGCTTTTTGGTCGTGTCGTTGCTTACGCGAATATGTGTAATGGGCATACATTAAAAATTTAAATTGGCCAAGCTTCAATAATATATTTATTTTTTTATTTTAAACATAATGAATTGGAACTTGACAATGGCATACGAACGACATTTGGGACAAAACAATTTAAACAGAGGTAAAAACGTAATTTATAATTTTATTTCATAGTTAAAATTCTTATAAAATAGTAGTTCATTTAAACACATCGGGTACATAATATCCCTTTTGTCCACATTTTATCTTGCGTGATTAATATCGTGCTTATAACCACTACTATCACGAAAGGCAAGATATTTAATTTAACTTAATTGTTTTATTCTAATCATTTCTTTATTGTATTGTAAAATCTATAGCTTTATACTTAAAATAAGAGATATTAAAATATTTAGTCAATATGTGTTAGATAGAAATGTTACATAATGACGCCATTTTATTTATGTTATTTCATTGTCAATTCATGTCGAAAATGTTGCGTCATACAATTTTCTTTAAATATTTAAATAACTGATAATATTACACACTTTTTTAAATTAATATATTGTTATACATTTTTAATAACTGCCTACAGCTGTGGACGAAATTTTGTTAACATTCAAAATAACTTAAAACTAAATAAATGTTATGTTATATTTTTAAATACTTATTTTTTGTTCTTTATAAAATACCCTTTCATACAGACACAGCTACATTAATATCTTATCAGTTTTAAAGTTAAAACTAAATAATTTTGGATAGCTGATATAATACTTATATTCCGCTAGTTATTGTGCAACTTAGGGCCCAGGTGCTGTTCTCCTTCGCGACTTCTGCTATTTCGAATTTGTAATTGGAATATATTGGATTTATTTAACATGATAGGTCATTAATTTTAGTGCAAGGGCCGACTCACTTTACAGTAGAAGAGCCCTACGTCAATAGGTTAAATTTTTGTGAATTCTTTTTACTTAATTCTTGATGAATTTTAAGGGCGGTATATTCAAATTTAATACGAGAATTTTGACCAATATTACCCTTGAAGGGTAATATTGGTCAAAATTCTCGTATTAAATTTGAATTCTTTTTACATTATTTCCAATGTCACGTTCGATTAATTAATTAATTTACCAATTTGTCGCAATTACAACATCATTAATGTATTTTTCTACCATATAGTATAATTTTCTTTAATTTCTTAATTTTTATTTTATTTTTTCCGTGACAAGGGTACGGAAAAGAACGCAGGCTACGTTTTACCCCAGGAAAACATCTCAATCCCGTGGAAAATTCAACTAATGTGGAAAAATATATTTTCAATGAAACAAATAAATTTAAGATTATTTCAGTTTGTTGAAACTTATCATATTGTTAGCAGATAGAACGATATACAGCGATAAACATAGGTTACTTTTTACCCCGAGAAAGTATGTCATTCCCGAGGAAAAATGTATTTACAACGAAACAATGAAATAACCATAACTGACTGTTAAAACAACGGAAGATAAATTTGAAACTTGGCATATTGTTTACAGAGGAGACAAAAAAGGACACAGACTACTTTCTATACCGGTAAAATATCTAAATGTTGTGGAAAGTCTTATTCCTGCGCGAAAATATATTTAAACGATATAAAAAATGTTCACTGACTTCATTTGAACTTTGCATCATGTTAAAAATACGTTTATAGTCTACTTTTTACCCAGAAAAACATTTTATTTCGGTAGGAAAATTCCCAAGAAGAAACTAACAGTTCTCAATAACGACGTGATGAAAGTACACTTTATACGTTCTAGGTAACTAAATATTATAATATGAGGAGCTACAAGTCAAAGGGCTGAGCGGGTTCTAACACACATTACGCCGTCACAAGTATGAGGACACCTTGACACAGGTGTGCCCACACTTTTGACACGGTACTGTATTTCTAGCGCGGGCAGACAAAACGAGTTAAGTCCATTTTTTATTTTTTATTTTATTTTATAATAAGGACCAAGAGAGTCTATCTCATATATTTCCAAAAGGGCAAAAGTCAATTCGACCCCTAACATCATTTTTTAGACACTCGCTATAAAAAAAATTCTTTTCAGAAACTAACAAAAGAAGTACTTAAAATTCTTAATAAAATAAATTTATTAAAAAAAAAATTCTTAATAAAAAAATTCTTAATAAAAAAATTCTTAATAAAATAAATTTATTAATAAATAAAATTCTTAATAAAAAAAAATTTATTGTTGTTTTTTATATGTTAAGTCCATAAAAATTTCTTAAAAAATTTTAGTTTAAGGTTTAAACTTTATATTTTTTTATGATTGTGTTACATGTTAAGAAAGTAACTGATAAAAAAAAATATACAAAATATCATGTAAACTTGAAAATAATTTAAATAAACTGATGTTGCATGCATTTCATTTTAGTTTTTACTCTCTATCGTAAAGCTGATGTTTTTGACCTAACTTGTTTTGTCTGCCCGCGCTAGATTTAATGTTGTGGTACATTGGTGTGTTAAAAGTGTGGGCATCTCTAGGTCAAGGTGTTCCCTTACTTTTGACGACGTAATGTCTGTTAGAACCCGTTCAGCCCTTCTACTGCCACGCGGGCAAGGCCGCGGGTATATGCTAGTTTATAAATATGCATATAGTTGGAATTATTAACTTTAGTCATAAAATTAAAATTAATATAATTTGTTAAGCATTTCATAATAAGTAGTTAACATAAAGTCAATAGTAACAAACAATCGACTTATCAACTCAATTTAAATTACTGTCAAAATTCATTTTAAGAACTGAAAGTAACATATGTGTAGATCACAAAACAATCATATTAGTTTGTTCATTTGTTTATGTATTAGGCTATTTCTAGAAGGTACCAGAACTAAAAAAGTATGAAATATTGTGCGCTTAGCTTTATTGTGCTACTAAATGACATACATATTTTCTATAACGTAAATTTTATCGTCTTGAGTTATGTTTCTATATGTGGACTATATATACCTATATATATATATATATATATATATATATATATATATATATATATATATATATATATATACGGTGGTCTAGAATTATGTACCGTAATTGCTAGAGCTGATACTACTGGTACCTTTACCAAATAATGGTATCTTTTCATGTACGCCCTGATGTAGCAATACTTAACGCGTGTACGGAGATTACTGAACACCCATCTTGATGGAAAAAAACCATAAAAGCAATTAACACCTACGCAGTTTCGGTGCTAATGTACTCATTTGGAGTAATCAGATGGACGCCTACGGACTTGACAAACATCGAGATCAAGACCCGCGTCCTTATGACCAAATACGGAAGTCATCATCCCAAAGCAGCGATAGAACGACTGACGCTGCCAAGAGTCGAAGGGGGTCGAGGTCTTATAGACATAAGGAACACGCATAATAAACAGGTTCATAACTTGCAAGGATACTTTTACACTAAAACACACACATCACACTTACACAATGCAATAATCCAAGCCGACAAGGCATACACACCACTAAACCTCTCACACACAGAAATGCCAGATAGTTTTTGCCCTTTGGTCACGAAGGAGGACAGAATTCAGCAATGGATCCGGAAGCCTCTACATGGGAGACATTCAGATGATCTTAACGAGAGTGACGTCGACAAGGCAGCGTCGCACACCTTGTTGAGTCAAGGAAGTCTTTTCCGGCTTTTATCGATTACAAAGAGGCATTTGATTCGGTACCGCACTCCTGGTTGTGGAGAGAATTGGAGCTGTACAAAATACACCCCAGTATCGTAAACTTCCTTGGAAGGATCATGTTCGACTGGTGAACGACCTTACATTTGAGTATTGGTAACGAAAAAACAACAAGCAATCTTATTCGTGGAAGACGCGGCATATTCCAAGGCGACTCACTGAGTCCACTCTGGTCTTGTCTGACAATGAATCCACTTTCGCGGCTGTTAAATGAAACCAAATACGGTTATAATATGGGGACACAAACGAATTGGCGCCATACTATTTCACATCTAATGTACAGAGATGATATAAAGATCTATGCAGCGACTAAACATTAATTACAGTAGCTGCAGGGACTTTCCAGGAAGTTTTGCAAGACCTCTGCATGGAGTTCGGGATTGACAAATGTCGAACCCAATGTCGTTCTGGCGAAAAACCAGATGCGGTCAGAATGAACACATTGATTACAGCGCTGTAAAATAATTCCTGATGCTGCAATTCTTAACGCGTGTACGGAGATTACTGGACACCTACCTTGATGGAAAAAAACCGTCCAAGCAACTAACACCTACGCAGTTCCGGTGCTAACGTACTCGTTTGGGATAATCAAATGGACGTTTACGGATTTGACAAACATCGAAATCAAGATCCGCGTTCTCATGACCAAATACCGAATTCATTCTTCCAAATCGGCGATAGAACGACAGACGCTGCCAAGAGCCGAAGGAGGTCGGGGTCTTATAGACAAAAAGGAACATGGTTCGTAACTTGCGAGAATACTTTTACACCAAAACACACACATTACACTTACACAATGCAATAATCCAAGCCGACCAATCATACAAACCATTAAACCTCTCATACACAGATATGCCAGATAGTTTTGCCTAATGGTCACGAAGAAGGACAAAATCCAGCAACGAATCCGCAAGCCTCTACATGAGAGACATTCACATGGTCTTAACCAGAGTAACGTCGAAAAAGCAGCGTCCCACGCCTGGTTGAGTCAGGGGAGTCCTTTCCCGGAGACCGAAGGCTATATGCTAGCTATACAGGATCAAGTAATTCATACAAACACTTACTCAAAATATATACTTCGTGACTCGTCAATGATATCTGACCTACGCTATAGATGCTACTCCAAACCCGGAATGGCCCGACATATCACAGCTGCCTGTACTCAGCTCGCTCAGTCCGAATACAAACACCGTCACGATCAGGTTGGTAAAATTATTTACCAGAAACTAGCGGTTAAGCACCACCTTATAACCGATAAAACCCTTTACTAGAAGCTTACACCAAAAATAGTAGTGGAGAATGACTCCTGTAGGCTTTACTGGGATCGGTCGATTATTACAGATAAGACTATAAGTCATAATCGATCAGATACCACCTTCGTAATGAGAAAAAACTAAGACCAGCTATCTGGCTTTGCAGCTGAAATAAAACAACAATGGCGAATGGAACATGTCCACATTGTTCCAATAATGCTCAGTGCCACCGGTGTCATTGCGCACACACTACACAATAGTTTGAGCTTGTTAAGTTTTCAGAAATATACATACATATGTCACTATGCAAAAGGTAGTAATCATAAATACGTGTCGTATAGTACGGAAGTTCCTCAGTACGTACAGCAGAACTGTGTGAACTTCCTAGAGTGTGTATCCACACATACATACTCACGAGATAAGAAGTATAATACGTAGTTATTTGCATATGTGTATGTAAATTTGATGTAAACAACAAAAAACAGTGGTGGTTTTAATAATAAAAATTTAAAATATTTTAGGGCCAAATAAATTTTTTTTCAAACTTTCTTTTCAGCGAATATGTAATGGTACATACTCCGACTTTACCTAGTGACGTCAGCGACTCAGTGGGGTTCTCTTTTCACAGATATGTTATCGTATATCTTTGTTGGTGAAAATTTGAGTACCAAGCCAAAGTCAGGGCCATAGATAATATTGTCTAAAAATTTTAAGATTTTATTGCATACATATATGCACATACTCTGCATACGTAACATGCAAAACGCAAATGCAAAATGAGTAATGTAAAATGTTAGAATATTCTAATCGTCAACTAGCAGAAATATGAAAAAACTGACTTCACTATTGAATTGATCACTAAAAATGAGATTAAGCAGCATAGTTTGATAAAAATTCTAGAATGTTCTATTTGTCAACTAGCAAAGATATCGGACAATCAATACAGCATTTAATTGGTCATTGAAAAAGAGGCCAAATAGCATATCTTGACAAATGTTCTGGAACATTCTATTCGTCAGCTAACAAAACAGTCGTCGCCATTAAATTGGTCACCTAAAAAGAGACCAAATAGCACATTTTGGCAAATGTTCTAGAATATTCTATTTGTTAACTAACAAAGATATTGAAAAATCGATTGAACAATTTAATTGTCCAACCAAAATTAAACTAATATAAACTAAATGTCCCACTTTAGCAAACATTCTAGAATGGTCTGTTCGTCAGCCAGAATAGAATATTCTAGAACATTTATCAAAATATGATATTTCGTCTTTTTTCCGATGACTAATTAAATGGTGCAACCGGTTTTTCGATATCTTTGTTAGTTGACGAATAGAACATTCTAGAATTTTTGTCAAATTGCACTCCTTAATCTAATTTTTAGTAACCAATTCAATAGTGAAGTCTGTTATTTGATATCTCTGCTAGTTGACGAGTAGAATATTCTAGAATTTTTGTCAGCTTCCATAATTTGGCGTCTTTCACGCTGATGAATTCGATGGTGAAGTTTTTCGACATCTTTGCTAGTTTTCTATCATTTAAAAGCAAACATAATAAAGTCATTTATATTAATCATTTAGATAATCCAAATTCGGCAGTACTTACTGTGATAATATTCACATATTTGCATATTAGTAGATAGCTTTTTTTTTAAAAAAGCAACATAACATACTTTTGCTTTATCTATCTCTCACTGTTTTTGAGATACAAATTTGAAAAATTTAGTTTTTACCCTAATTTTTAAAGTGCGATTTCATTCTTTCCAGCCGTTTTTCCGCAGGTATAAAAAAATACGTTTTTACTACTATTATAATTTTTTACTGTTCTACAACATATTCGTTTCAATAGTTTTTATAATATAGATTTTTGCAAGCCGCCAATGTGTGTCTCGATAAGTGTGCATTTCATGTGTGTGTCCGGACTATGTCACACTTTAAGAAGTTCTGGTGGAATACGAATCTGACTGCGATATGTGAAAGCACCAAATCTGCTTTTACTCCGTCTGAGCCATCTGCAGTGAGCGAACAACACACTGACATTCATCTTACAGACACACAACACAAATACGCAAACATCGACCAACTGCCACACTGTCACTGTTATTGCTCTGGTGCACAATCCTCCCCAACCCAATAACACACAAGGTCCGTCAACCTCTGTACCATCTAAACGCATAATTCCAGGAATACCCGAACTTAATAAGCAATTTGACGAACTAGAACCTATTTACACCACGAAATGTAAAATAGAACGACACATCCACACATATACACGAACACACACACAAACACAAGCAGTCCTTTCCCTTCCCTCTAACTCCAATCCTACGTATCCTCTGAGGACACGAAAACGAATTAGGGTATCACAGCAGTCTGTCATTGAGCCAACATCTACGCTCCCATTAAAGTCTGGACGTACATACGAATAGTGGATTTACATGACACACCACCCCTGGGGCATAATGCCATGGCCTCCATTAGGCAGGGGCTGGGATACGCCCAGTCAGCGTGCATAGGTCTAGAAAACAAGTCCTGTGCTCCCAGTTTACTTTGGGGGTTAGGGCCCCTCTGCACCACTGGTCAGGCCGCGTAATATCTAACACACTTCTAACTGAGCAGGTTAGCACCCGAGCTGAACGCAGCTCACCCGTCGAGACTCCCAATCATGAATCTCTAGCCCGCGAACTTGGGCTATTAACCATTGCCACCACGAAACCAAACCTTAATGACCGAGGCGAGCACAAGGCCCGCTGGGCATCTCGGCCCCGTGGTACCGATAAGAGCAATACGGTCAGCTTTCCGGCCCCCAGACAAGCCGGGAACCTCCCAGATTTAACCCCAAAACAGTAGGGCTCTGGTGGGCCCTATCTCACACTCACCAGTCACATCCACGCATCATGACGACCCCCACACTCAATCCGCACCTTTTTTGACTTTAAATACCCATCCCGCGAATCTCTTAAAATTTTTAAAGCTATCCTCATTCATAACAATTCTCTCATACTTCCACACACCCTCTCTCTCATACACCCCCCACGCATTCAAATCCCTCCTCTCCTCATACTTTTCACACTCTCTCACCACATGCTCAAAATCCTCTCTCATACTACACCACATACATGCATCAGACAAGGAGAGTCTTCTATCATTCAAAAACGCATTCAGTGTGCCGTGTCCGGTCATAAGATAGGTCACTTCGAGATTTAGTTCGAGGTGACCCATATTTTTAACCTCCCTCACATTCGGTAGAAACCGCCTGGTCACCCGTCCCTTGTTTGATATTGACCACCTACGCTGCCACTCATTCCACGCTCTCTCGTTACATTCATTCATCACACTATACTCATCCATTCGTTCTCCTCTGCGCTCGTCTTCACTTATCAAGTCCCATTCATTCATAGTCACACCAAGTCTAACCTTGGAACATGCGGCTGTCCCACGGTAGGGCTCCCAGGAGTACTTGCAGTGCCTCGGTTGAGACCGTTCTACATACACGCATACAACACCTTTCGCTGCGACTTGTTCAAGCACTCCCTCGCATACTTCCACCTACACACATCATACCAAACGACCGACGCATAGAGTGCGGCCGCGGTAAATACACTCTCATACAAGATACACACCGCCTTGTGCCCTAGTCCCCATTCACGTCTAAGCACCCTGACAAAGCAACCAACCATGGCCGTGATCTTACGGTCGATTGCTGCCAATTGCCCCGAAAAGGACATCCTCTCACCCACCACAATACCTAAATATTTTGTTTCACGCACACACCGCACCAGCCTCTCATTCAACCTCGCATTCGGATGCCTATTATGTGACAACCTCCCCTTCAGGAGCATGATAACAGTCTGATCTGCAGACACCTCTACACCCACTCTATTTCCCCATTCATGAACCATGCCCAATTTGCTCGTTCCGATTATCTCCACATCACTCCGACTGTTACCTTCTACCAGAATGAGAAGGTCGTCCGCGTACGCACACACAAACGCTCCACTGCTTTCTAGTTCATCCAGCCATTCATTCATCATCAAATTCCACACAAATGGCCCACAGTGAGAACCCTGTGGGCAACCCTTGTACACCTCCTTCCATACCTTTTTTATCTTCCCAACTGCGCACACACTTCTCTCCCGAAAGTAATCGCTCCATAGTTTATATTCCTCACATCCTAAACTTGAAATTTTTTCCAAGACGGGCCCCCATTCAAGATTGTCAAAAGCCCCCCTGAAATCCACAAATACTCCCAACACATACTTGCAGCCACTTTCAAACACAAACCTCTTAACATCCATCCACGCACTCTCAACCGACTTGCCCCTGGTGAAGCCATGTTGGCTGGTGTTAGCCATATTTACTGTGATCCCTGATAAGCGGGCAACCATCAGGCGCTCAAGCACCCTACCAAATGATGACAGTAGGCAGATGGGTCGATACGATCTTGGATCAGCCCTGTCCTTGTCAGGCGACTTTAGCAGAACAACCACTCTTGCTTTCTTCCATTCACACGGAAATGTTCCCTTTTGCAGACATTCATCCAGAAGACCCTTGAGGTGTGAAGGCGCGATTTGCCATACAGCTCGCACAATTTCGGTACTAACCCCATCCAGGCTCATTGTCCCCGTTGTCCACATTTGCCCTTACCACTTGCTCTCTCACTACATTCTGTCTCGCGGGAGGAAAGAATTCCTCCAGGAGCACTCTCACACTTTCTTCCCATGTAGACGTAAATATACGATACACTGCACCCCAAGGGTCCTCGTTCCCCGCGCGTCTCATAAATTCTCTCCAATTATCCTCTTTTGCCTTTCGTATCCTTCCCTTATATACTCCTTTCATTCTCACATATTCGTCTCTTACATTCCTGAAAATTTCCTCACTTATGTTTCCCCTTTCATACTCTTTTCTCAATCGCTGCCATTTCTTCCTTGCTCTGCGTACACTAGTTCGAAGTCGCGTTAGCTCATGATTCCACCATTTTACTCTTTTATTCTTCCGTCCACCCTTATTCACCCCCATACACTCCGCTGCGAACTCCATACACTCATACACATACGCAATTTTCTCATCCACAGACATGCGGCTCCAATGACCGAAGTCGATGTTCAGAAAAGGAGACCCGAAAATTTGCCCAAACTCGGCAATGCGGTTTATTCTTCCGTCCACCCTTATTCACCCCCATACACTCCGCTGCGAACTCCATACACATACACATACGCAATTTTCTCATCCACAGACATGCGGCTCCAATGACCGAAGTCGATGTTCAGAAAAGGAGACCCGAAAATTTGCCCAAACTCGGCAATGCGGTTTCGTGGAATCAAAGATCCACTTATGTTCATTACCTCATCAGGTACAATCCCCGATTTAATGAGAATCACGTTGTGATCGCTGTTGCACCATTCAGGTCTAACCTGCCAGTCTAATTCTTGTCTGTACATGGAACGATTACACACACTCAAATCAATATCACTTTCCCCCACTGAAGGTGAAGAACTCGCTAGGCTTGTTCAACACCAGTAGTCCCTTCTCAACTATCCACTCATGCATCCTATCACCTCTTACATCCCTGTCCCTGGAAGCACCCACATTTTTACTAAACCACGCATTCGAACTTGCATTAGCATCCATTCCAATCAACATCGGTCTACGTCCCACTCGTTCAATCACTCTATCCATATATGCCAAGCTTTCATCCAGATCTCCTCCATACTGACAGTAGACCGACACAACAAAACATTCGTACTGTCCTCCTCGTATCCACACACAAACACCACACTCATCCATACAGTCATTCAAGGCCATAACCTTTAGTTCATCGTCATCTATTATAATTGCAGCTCTTGCCCCGGCCGTTTCACACATACACACTCTCATTTCGTTAGGCAGGCCCAGAATTCTGCCATCTCTTACATATGGTTCCTGAATCATTGCACATCTAATCCGTTGTTCTCTCATAAGAGAGCCCAACTCTACCATAACCCCATACGCCCGTTGACAATTAAGTTGGATATAGTCCATGATTTAAAATCTATTGCGCACTCTCTCCCATGCCTTGATGAATTCTGGGCACTGCCTATCATACACACTGTGCCTTTCATTCTCTCCCTTAGCCTTACATACCGCACAACATCCTTCATTTTTACATTCTGATACAATATGTCCGCTCTGTCCACATTTTCTACATAATTTATCCCTTTTGCATTCGCTCGTAAAGTGATCGAATGCAAAGTACCTCAGACACCTACGCATATTCATATCTTTGCGGACGTAGTATGATCCCCACCCCAGATATACTCTTTCGCAAGAAACCAGGCGGTCCCTGATAGGCGCAGGTAATTCTACAATAATACAGCCCCTTTTCTTGTCTCTGCCCAATCGTGTTATAAGTCTGACCCTTTTGTTTGCTTCCTCTTCGCTCATTAACGCCAGTATATTTTTAGATATTGGGTCTCGCATCACTTCCTCGTCCGTACGATTATTCGGCACCCTAAATATAACAATTCGCGGGTCATTCCGTTTAGGAAGCTCCACTCTCATGCCCTTACTCGTAAAATCGTAATTCATTATACGTTCACTCTCCGTCTCTGATACAGTTTCTACAATCACACCAGACCTGGCCGACCTAACAGCTTGTACCCTAATATCAGATAGTTCACGACTTACCTCTTTCATTAATCTATCTTTGATTTCACCCTTCTCAATCTTATCATCAATTGGCTTGACTACCGCCGCATATGATTTTTTAGCGCCCCTAGGTAGTTCCGGAAAGCCGGCACCCATCTGCACCAGGTCTCCCGTTCGTATCGCAACTGTTTCACTATCCCCAATTCTTATGTTTACTGGTTCCGGTCCCCTGCGTTCCTGTTTGTGCCACCCTTCCGTTCCTACCCTCTCCATAAGTCCTTCGTTTGTTTCTTTTAGCATGTCTATCTGTCCCTGTAGTCGACTGGTCTCGCTTACTCGGTCACACAATACCTCGTTAAATAGTGACTCTAGATCCGCAAAACATTTCAAAATATATTCACCCGCAGTTTTCTGTACCTTATTCGAATCTTTCATAATGAATTTCCTTAATTGACCACCAATTTCTGACATGCGCCCCAATATATCCTTTACGCCGTAGCTATGTTCCCCAATACTCGCTTCGTCGCCGCTCATTTCTACCGCGGACCCTTCGCCGTCATCGCTCGGCAGCTTACGCCGCCTTATCACCTCGTTTCAAGCAACAGTAACAATATAAGGAGCGATGTGACAAACCCGGCCGTGAACGTGCTACGGTACTTTTACGGAATGGTTTTGTGCATTGCCCTTCCACAGTGCCTAATACGTGAATCTCATGTTAGTCGTAGATAAAGTATAGTACGTAACTCGGTTGTAAGGCATATTACACACTCGCCGCTCTTGTATAACTTTTTCGCTCGTGTGTAATATGCAATTTACAACCCCAATCACGTAATATACTATTTTAATTTAACTTTGAACTTATTATATAGGTTCTCAGTTCGTATACCTTCAGGTAAATTTTGGTAAATTTTATAACTTGTGTAACAAGGAGTCTTTTCAAAAAATGTTGTTCTGTGTCCGAAACTGAATAAATTTTTATATCACGTATTATACCGCATTTTTCTTTCGCTATGAAATAATTATTTTCTTTCATGTTTGTTACTAATTCATATACAAAGATACCATAAAAAGTTAAAATTTTATTTTCTATAAATAAATTTTTGCAATTTTCCTCTTTGGGATCTTGAAAATAGTTCTTTTTCTGTTCTAGTTCTAGTTCTGTTTATGAATGCTCGGTTTGATTCCGCAGATCTTCCCCATAATAAAATTCCATATTTTAGTGTAAAGTAAACGTATGCATAGTAAAATATAATTCATTGTTCATGATTCCCATATTTTTAGCGAATTTTTAGAATGGAAATTCAGCTATTACAAGCTCCCTTACGCTGAAAGTTGAGCCCGGGACTATAGCAGAAATTCGTTTTAACGGGGACCATTAGTGTGACATTTTGAAAAAATTGGAAATTTTTTTTTGCATTTTTGATAGTCTAACCTTTAAAAATAACATACTAAAATTTCAAGTGCGTATCTCAAATAGTTTTGGAGTTCCAGCCATCTGAAGAGCGAATTTTGATTTTCATTGTTAACTTTGAGGTATTGCGAAATGTATGAAGGTTAATAGTTCGGAAGTTTTTGGACGTGGCTGCCAGTCACATGTTGTGGCGCAGATAGACGCTGGCACATTTAGACGACTCATCTAGTTTTACTATGACCGTTATAGTGGGTCATAAATAATTTTAGTAAAAATTCTCAGTGATTAAAACTAAAAAATAAGACAAAGAAAAACTAAATTTTTCAAATTTGCTGCAATTATAACTCGAAGTCAAATCATCCCATCCATTTTATTTTTATTGCTGCTTCTCTTTATATATTTCTTCGGGCCATGAACCTCCTTTCTAATTTAATAGGCTTTTTGGTTTTTTTGATTTCAGGCACTGTGAAGGTCGTTATCACTGCAGCAGTGGGGGAACTTTTTTTGGAGCCTTGGGGGGTTTCGAATAACAAAATTTGTCCAAAAATTTTATCTTGAATTTATTATATATCAACGAATATATCCTTAATGTTAAAACATTCCATACAGTAGTTTCCTTTAAAAAAATTCCCAAAAATCACCTTTTTCTCAGGCGGTCACCCTAGTGGTCCCTTTTAAGCTCCCTAGAATGCGAAAATGTTATTCACTAAAATTTTTCAATACACTAATTTGAAATAAAAATTTGTTTAGTTTCTTACATACCAAATTTACTTGATCGTTAAATTTTAGTTATAATACGTTCAAATTATGTTTTGTTTTTCATGGCCTCTTACCTATCACTTGAGATAAATAGGTATTCAATAGTATGGTATACATCAATGGACTAAAGTGTGAGTTTTAATCCCGAGTATGAAGTTTGTTGCCAGAGGGCCTGTAAAGGCCTGAGGTCAACAAATCACACGAGGGATGAAAAAAACACTTTAGTCCTGTGTTGTATATTTTATTTCTTGCAACTCCGGATGTTTTAAAATTATAGAAATTAAAAAAATTACTTAAATGTCATTCAAATTGTATGTAATAATATTCCATCAAGTATACTTTGGACAAATCAGTCGAATCGTATAATACAATATAGATGTTTATCTTTATCTACAAGTTTGAATTTGTTTATTATTTTGAATTACCGCTATTTAAGTTAAATTCCTGTAAATTGTGCTTGCTCATTGGTTTAAAACCGGGAGCAAAATAATTTTTTAGTTCTTTGGGACTAAAAGTGAATTTTTTAGTCCGTTGGGACTAAAAGTGGCACTTTACTTCTCATTATGAGGGACTAAATCATGTCTTTTAGTCCCGGAATTGCAAAAAAAATTCTGTACAGTTACATAGAGAAAATTATGCTTATTTAACGCACTTGCCCCTTAATATAAATAAAAAACAAAGGATATAGAATTAAAGTAAGAGAACCCAGACCACGGGGCAAATGCGTTACATGTACATATTTTAACAAAATAAATTATAGCTCATTACCATGAAGCTCTCTAGAGTTGCCTTTTTTAATAATTTAAACTTAAAGACCAGGTAGTTGATAAAGCTGATAAACAATCAGATGCGATTATTGACATTCATACAATAATGATCTGAAAGTTAAACATACGAAAATGAAGGTGTGCTTGCTTCGCCTTACCCTAAAATAAGGTAAAGTAAGCAAATTTCTGTGGTCATTAAAAGAGAGCCACTAAATATTTTTTATCTAAAATCCTAAACATATTTAGATATTTAAGGTACCAATTACTAAGTTTTAATCGGCATTTAGTAGCTTGAACCTTACCTATTTTTTAATAAGACGTCACAACGTCGTGGCATAGATTTAACTAGTGGTTAACATCAGTTGATAAAAAGAGACACCAATTCTTTTTGAACCACCTTCCATAATTATATATATTAATTTCCAACTTCCAAATTTTGGTCAAGGTCATGTTCAAGGTCAAATTCGAGGTCATTTTCTAGTTCCTCATTTCTTCCCGTGAAACTTTTGTCCGGGGTATTTTTCAATAAAGTCGTCAATATTAACTGACAAGGGGAGTATCAAACATGGGAATCACGAATTTGGGAGGAATTAATATATATTGTGGAATATATTTCTCTGAGTATTGTAGTGATAATAATTTAGGCCAATGCGACTTTATTTAGAAATTAAACGCACGAAAAATTTCGTATAACATATTGTGTTTGATATGTATCAGTTAGTTGATATTGTCAGTAACAAGGGCCGCTGGTGGTGTGGATAGTGTTTGCTGTCATGTATGTAATTTTTTTTAATATACAGACGGAAAGGTTCTGTGTTCGAAGCTATGCCTTTCCAACATAAATAATTCTCTTGTCAATTTTTTTTTTAACTTTTTCAATATTGTACAATGGGACCATTAATTACATTGAAGATACTATAATTTTGTTTAAAAAGAGATATGGTATTCTTTTTTATGTCATTATTATAAAAAAAATTACAATTGCCATTACTTTAAATAAGGATAAAATGAAGAATGGCTAAAAATAGTATAAATAATTTATAATAAAAATCGCTTTAATTTTATGTAAAAAAAAATTCAGTAATTTAAAATTTACGATAAAATTACTGTTACATATAATGACAACATGTACAAAAAATATTATCTCTCCTTTTTCAGAAAATAATTATAGCATAATAATGACATAAAAAAGAATACCATATTTCCATTTAAAAAAAGAATTGTAGTATCGTTAATGTAATTGCCCATTTTACAATATTGAAAAAATAAAAAAAAAAATTGAAAAGATAATTATTTATGTTACAAAGGCATAGATTCGAACATAGAACCTTTCCGTCTGTATGTTAAAAAAAGGTACATACATGACAGCAGACACTAACCACACCACCAGCGGCCCTTGTTGCAGACAATACCAACTAACTGATACATATCAAACACGATATGTTATTCGAAATTTTTCGTGCGTTTAATTTCTAAATAAAGTCGCATTGGCCTAAATTATTATCACTACAATACTCAGAGAAATATATTCCACAAGATATATTAATTTCTCCCAAATCCATGATTCCCATGTTTGATACTCCCCTTGTGAGATTTTGCGGAACTTTTGCGGAGCTGTTATATATATATATATATATATATATATATATATATATATATATATATATATATATAACAGCATATATAGCTGCTGTATATATATATATATATATATATATATATATATATAGTTATATAACAGTCAAATTGGGCTTTATTAATAAAACTTACGAACAGGAAATGCAAATACAATACTTTTTCGGTTTTATAAAATAAATTTGTAAAGATCAATGTTCAAACTCCACAAGCAAAGTCAGCATATTGAAAATTATAAAAAGTCACTATAATTGTCACTATAATTACCTATCGAGATTTTGAATTGTGAACTTTGAATTTGTAGTGATTCGTTTGATTACCAAAATTAAATTTTCTTGCGGATTTCGACTGTTGTAAATTTAAAAATGTGGCGCAGGCTTTGAGGATCGTCTGGAAGTGGTTAAACCTGGATCAGTGGTTAAAACTGTGGAAAATATTCAGCGGTTTACTGGATACTCCAACCTCGACGGATCATCGAGAATAGTGGCTGCTTGCATTTCAATCCTTCATCCGGACAACGAACCAATCTACTTACGAGTCAACTACAAATGGATTTTGAGCAACTGTGAGTACACAATTTTATATTTGGTGCTTGTTTCATTTTTTAAATGGCAAATCCATTCATCGCGAAAAAAGACAAATCCAGTCCCCATCCTAAAAACAAAGAATCCCGTAGGAAAGTTCCCGCTCATGTCGACGCTGAACACGTAACGAGTGTAAATCCAATTTCTTCTCTGCTGCTTACGGAACAACAAATTCAATTTAGGCTAGTTACAATTTTAATTTCAAATATTATCGAGTGCTTGTGAGGCATTTCAACACACGCAGTATTGATATGTTCACTTATCGTTCAGTTAAACTGAAACTTTAAGCACTCGACTGCCTTGGTTAACATGACCAAAAACCACATATGTAAATTAAAAATCACAAAGTGATTGAAAAAATTACCGGATCGGCTGGGAATCGAACCCAGGATCTCCTGGTAACTAGCCAGGCGTGCTAACCACTACACCAACGATCCTATATGCTCGACAAGCGTCCGAGCCGGACACCCATTCAATCACCTATGTGTATTAGTACTCTCTCTAATTCGAGAAACAGTTACAATTTAAATTTCAAATATTATCGAGTGCTTGTGAGACATTACTACGTATGACAAACTTTTGTTTGCATTTCAACACACGCAGTATTGCTATGTTCACTTATCGTTCAGTTAAACTGAAACTTTAAGCACTCGACTGCCTTGGTTAACATGACCAAAAACCACATATGTAAATTAAAAATCACAAAGTGATTGAAAAAATTATCCGGATCGGCCGGGATATAAAAAGGTCATACTTAGTATGTTCCTTGTCACTATAAAATTAGTCAAAATTAGAATTATTAAATATTTAAAAATTTGTTCATTTTTTCATTGATTACAAAAAAATTTTATCTATTTTAAAACTGACCGACGAACTTAATTAATTTTTTTAAATTAAGGATCGTACTTAAATTATTTGACAAATTTCTTATGAAATGCATATAATAAATTTCTTGACATAATGATATCGTTGTTAAAGGTGATTTTCTTTTGTAAATCGTATAAAAGATAACATTAATCCTTTGGTTGTTCCAAAAATATGGTGTGACAACAAACTATATGAAAATTAATTGGTGAGTACCTACATGGGTTTTTTACGTTACAAATTTGTATGTCGTTTTGTCGTAAAATGTTTTGAAATCTGTAAAACACTTTTATCAGAAGACCTCATACTTTCCTATCCCGATTTTTCCAAAGAATTCCTGCTAACAACTGACGCGAGTAACTTTGCTATTGGCGTAGTTTTATCCCAAGGACCGATCGGAAGCAACAAACCAGTATGTTACGCCTCACGGACATTAACGACAACTAAACAAAACTACTCGACAATTGAACAGGAGTTTTTAGCTATTGTCTGGGCCGTCCGTTACTTTCGACCATATTTATTTGGACGAAAATTTAAAATCATTACGGACCATAAACCATTAACATGGCTTATGTCGCTAAAAGAACCTAACAGTAAACTCATACGGTGGAGACTTAAACTTGAAGAGTACGACTATACAATATTACACAAAAGTGGAAAATACAACACTAACGCAGACGCCTTATCCTGTATAAAAATTGAATCCCATAATATTGAATCTTTATCCTCAACCAGTTCCCGACAAAATGACAGTAACGCTAGTATAATGACCGTTCATAGTGCAGACGAAAACGACACATCACTCATACGAATATCTGAAAAGCCTTTAAATTACTTTAAAGAACAGTTAGTAATTTATCAAAAGAAAGGACCAGCTAAACGTAAACTAGAAATTTTATCCAAAACAAAAAGACGACAAACACTTCACTACCCCAATATTTCCAATCAAATATTAGTTAACATTTTTAAAGAATACCTTCATCCTAAACAACTTACTGCAGTTTATTGTCCTGACGATCAAACTTTTAACCGTTTTCAAGAAATTTACAGTCAATACTTTTCACAATCGAAACAATTTAAACTCATTAGAACGACAAAAATCCTTACAGACGTGACTGACGAAGATGAACAAGACGAAATTATTAGAAAACACCATAGTCAATCACATCGAGGAATAAACGAAACATTTGACCACATACGACGTAAATATTATTTCCCGGACTTAAAATCTAAAATAACATACTACATCAATAACTGCAAATACTGTAATGAAAATAAATATGATAGGAGACCGCCAAAACAAAAATTTCAATTAACAGCAACTCCAGAAAGATCTTTAGAAATATGTCATTTAGACATTTTTTACTTAGATCGTTTAATTTATTTAACCATTATTGATAAATTTTCGCGATTTGCACAGGCATACGTTGTTGAAACACGAAATTCTCTCCATTTAGTAGGCGCTCTTACACAATTCATTGCAGCATACGGTAGGCCAAAATTAAGAGTAACTGACGCAGAAAAAGGCTTTGCTTCGATAAGATTCAAACAATTTTGTGAACAGTATAATATCAAAATGCATATAACATCTATCCGAAGTTCAAATTCCAATTCCCCTGTGGAAAGACTTCATTCCACACTCCTTGAAATTTACCGAATAGTACATAACAAAGACAAACAAGTTCATCCCGAAATTAAAATGTCCCAAACCATTTTCACCTATAATAATACCATCGATTCCTACCAAACACACACCATTCGAACTATTTTTCGGACGCACATATGACATTAAATTATAACCAAATTTAGACGATATTCAAAATAAACAGGAAATTTTATACAATAAAGTTAATGAAAAAGTAAAGAAATCTAAGCAAAAACACATTGCAAAAATTAACCAAAATCGTGAAGAACCTAAAGAATACCAACCAAATCAAATAGCGTATTTCACTGAAAATAAACATAACAACAAACTTAGTCCCAAATTTAAACAGATTAAAATTAAAGAAAATAATGTTACTATTACTGATACTAAAAATCGTAAAATCCCGAAACAGAAATTAAGAAAACCATACTTGTTACAGGATCATAACGCTGATAATAATAACCATGACAATGACGCAACGAATCGAAATACAAGACTTGACGAACAACCTGGGACTTCTCGCGATCAAGATAGGCAACAGTAAAATCATTGAAAATTATTACAGATACCTACATTACATAGATCTAGACGACTTAAACAAAATCTCTCAATCTCTAAGTCTCATTATTGATAAAACAAAATTAGGTAGTATTAGAGAAGTATTGAATCTAAAATTCAAAGCAGTAGAAAATAATCTGAAAATAATTTATCCCGGCAAAACTCAAAAGAGGAGCCTTTTCGACGATCTTGGTACCGCCATCAAGTTCATAACAGGCAACATGGACAGTAACGATGCTTAACAAATTAATAAAGAATTAACTGACTTAAAATCAAATCAAAATAATTTAATATTTCAACCCAATAAACAAGTAAAACTAAACGAACAAATGATTCAGAGGTTTAAAAACATTACGGATCATATTAATTCACAACAAGACGTTATAAATAAATACTTAAACAAGCTAGGATCCGACATTCAAAATAAAGTACGAGAAGACGAAAATGATTTCAAGTACATGCAATACTTATATCAACTTTCTTATAATATTGATTTACTTAATAACCATATCGAAGATATAAATCTAGCTAAATTAAACGTAATTCCAAAAAACATTCTTATACCGGAAGAGCTTGAACATGCGTATCACTCCTTAAAACTCAAAATATTTCAATAATATCAACAGAACAAATTTACGAACTTTTAACCCTTCAAGCTTACTATAATCATACAGCTGTAATATTCAATATCCAAATTCCTCATTTCCAACCAAATACCTTTGAATACAATTTAGTAGAACCTATACCCACACGAAACAAAATATTAAAAATCCATTATCCTTTTATTCTTTCCAACGAGCATCAAATGTATTTTGCTAAACAAAGTTGTCCCAGAATTGAAAATCTACACATCTGCAAATTGGAAAACCTAATCAAGATTCAAAATGATCAGTACTTTAAGAAAACTCTCCGCAGCTATCTAGGCAACTGTACCTACGAAGAGTTCGGAAATCAAACAGAAATTAAGAAGATCTTGGATTCCTATGTCGTTATAAAAAATGCCATCAATTTGACCTTAGCATCGACATGTGGTGTAAAAAGAAGACAACTCATTGGTACTATGTTAATCAACTTCAGAAACTGCTCGCTGACGATCAACGAACTTACATACCAAAATATCGAGTACGAATTTCATGACCAACTGCAAATCCTTCCGTTTCATAATCTTCCAATCGTCGAAAGTCATTTTGAACCTAAAATCAACTTACAAAAACTAAACGACTTTCATTTGCAAAATAGGAATGAAATTAACAAAATCAAAACTCATGGTTTCATACATAATACAACTACCTACAGCATCATCGTGGTCTTCACAGCAATAATAATCATTGTCCTAATAATCAACAAACGTCGCGGACATCGCACCATCTCCAGTCATCACCGCGCCTTCGGCTCCAGTCATAACCACAAGCTAGTTCCGGCTTAAGAAACAAAGTTCCTTTGGCCTACACTTCACACTAAGGGCGGAGGAGTTATATAACAGTCAAATTGGGATTTATTAATTAAATAATTATTACCTTTTATTTCAGCTTATTAAGCAATCTTGTTATGATTTTTTCTTTAACTCACAAACAGGAAATGCAAATACAATACTTTTTCGATTTTATAAAATAAATTTGTAAAGATCAATGTTCAAATTCCACAAGCAAAGTCAGCATATTGAAAATTATAAAAAGAACGAAATAACGTTGCTCGTGAAATTTTACCTATCGAGATTTTGAATTGTGAACTGGTAATTTGTAGTGATTCATTTGATTATCATAAATAAATTTTCTTGCGGATTTCGATTGTTGTAAATTTAAAAATAAATAAAGTTTTTTTTTTTAACAATCCTTCAACACTCGAAACCAAAAGTGTATGTACAGTGTGTCAGGCAAGAGCGTCGGCTGCAAGATAAAACTATTTGGAAGCTCCACTACTGTAGTATTCGTTGAAGGAGAAGTTAGACTACTGCGCTTTGTACTTGAGACGCCAGTATTACTTTGTATTGCGATAAGAACACAACATTTTCAAAATGAGTGCTTCATTTGCAAAATGTTTCAAGGAAATGTTCTTGTGTACTCACAGTGAAGGACCAAAAATGACTTCTGAAGCTGCTGGTAAATATATGCACAAGTCAAAAGTTTTTGTATGGAAGTGGGTGTTGCGATATAATAGTCAGAAAAACGTAAACGATTTTTCCCACAAAGAAAAAACGCGAGAGCTTTCTGAAAAACAAGATAAAACCATTTTCAAGTTATTTTGACGAAAGCCTTTTTTTGACACTGTGACAAGGGTAAAAGTTATTGGCCAAAAAGAAAGTTAATATTAGTATAATAGGCTATTAAGCGAAGCAAATATTTTTTGACGTAGTACGATGCAGAAATCTTTCCTTAAATCGGAGCATGTAAAAATGTGACGCTTGTGGGTTATGCAAAATTTAAATCGTGATTGGAGTAATGTAATTTTTACTGACGGAACGTGTTTTTACACATGGGTGTGCACATGGGTTAAAACAGGTGTGCCGTCAAATCCAAGCTCTCTGGCGGTCGTTACTGCAACAAATGCGAAAAATCTTATAAAAAGTATGCCAAAACTGTGCCCACAAATTCTAGACAATAATGAATTCCGGACAACTTACTAAGTAAATGCGTAATAGTACTTCTAGTGGTAAGTTAGTTACTTTAAATCAATTTATTCATTTCTGAGAAATAATAATTTTTCTTTTAAATATGCAGACGACGCTCTTGTGTGACAGACTATATATATATATATATATATATATATATATATATATATATATATATATATATATATATATATATATATATATATTGTTACATTCTTGAACGAATTTACATAGTCACTAGATAAGTTTTGCAATACAGGCATATTTATTAAAGTTTTTCAAAATACACTTAGTGGTACCTAAAAACCAACTGTCAAAAATATCGTGTTATTTTTCTTCTGGCAGTTCTGAACACACTTGATCCCAGGCCGCCAGTAGCTCGGAATCGCTCGCAAACTTCTGACCTTTCAGCTAGCCGTTCACAGTCGGAAACAAAGCGAAGTCACCGGAGCAAGGTCTGGACTGTAGACAGGATGATCAAGCACTTTAATGTCAGTATTTTCTAAAAAATTAACTATCCCATGAGTTCGATGAGCAGAAGTGTTATCGTGGTGAAAATGCCAGCTATCCATTCTTGAGTTTGGACGAATCTCTTTAAGTTTCTGAACAACTTTAGGCAAATATTTATTGACATACCAAGACGCTTATACTGTGCACTGACTATCAGGACAGCTCGTTTATCCTCCTTTATTAATAACTCAACTTTTGCTACGTTTTATGGAACAGTTGCTTCAACAAGACGACCCGATCCTGGAGGATCATTAACGCTGAAATTACCACGTTCAAATTCACGATACCACCGGTACACAGTTGTGGGATGAAGACACTTTTCTTTGAGTAAAGTTTTTATTTCCTCTACACATTCATCTACGAACAGGCCTCGCACAAAATTGTAGCGAATAATCACACGTAACTCGTCCTTCAACCACTCGGACATTTTTAATGTTTTAGTTCTGTACACAAATGATTCAAGAGGACTTATTGTATGGCTACCGTCTAGTTATGAGTTGAACTTTATAAAAAAAATAAATGCAAGTACCTTGCGATTATAAACATTTTGTATTGCAAAACTTATCTAGTGACCTATGTATGTAAAAATTTAATTTATTAGTTTCTATAAAAAAAAATTTTTAATTGCATAATGCAAATAAAATTGTTACATTGTGTAGTTCGAAGGCACCCACCGTACGCTTTGTACTTACATAGCGGCCTTATCGACTTTTGATTAATTTTTTTGTGATTGGCGGCGTTGGCAGCTATGTTTTACAGCTGATTTTAGGCGCCAGATCATTGCTGTTTAATCTAGTGCGGGTGGAAATTTATTCCTTTTCAATTTTCGCCTTCAACTCGTTCAGTTGACTTGGTACAGGTAAATAATTTTTTATTGTTGCGTTTTTTTTTTTTTAAATGTGCTTGTTGGTTCTGTAAATTGGTTTGATCATTTAACGAATGTAATGGCGTAACGTCCAAGCGCTACAGTTCATTTTTTTGAATTGTATACTTGAATTATTAATTTTTTGTACAGGTTTCTATTTCATTACTTTGTATTGTAATTATTTTTATTAATTACGTGACTGAATGTGCCGATTGAGATTTGCACATGTATGGAATTATTGGATATTGGACAAAACAATCCTACGCTCCCTCTACACTCTGGATCTTGTGTGGACCCTCCACACTCGTTTAAATCTCATCTGTAATTTTGCTCTGGATTTTCCGGAACCACTTGGAAATTGTACCGGCTTGCGATTCATGAATGTTTGCTACTGAGCACGTTTTGTTCTGCGCTAAATTTTTTCCAAAAATAATTGGGTTAAGTAATTCTAACCTTTTTTTCGCCACGTGCTAAACTAACTTAAAAGCTATTAGAGTTTGTTGAATCTTGTAGTGCAGATCGCTAACTTTGAATTCAGTGATTTTAAAACTATCTTTCGTTTTTACTAAAATTCTCTCAGCACAATTAGCAACAGTGATTGTATTTATTTGTAGTTAACGTAGTTAATATTATTTTTTATTTTTACATGTAACGGCCTAGATGTAACAATTTATTTAATTTAATTCATTTTCTAGCAAGAAGTCGTTCATTACGCCATCAAATTATTCTATTTTTGTTTGTTTTTTCTCTTACGTTTAAATTTAACTTTACTTATCCCTAACTTTGAGTGAAAGACTTCTGGCTACTACCTATTTATCTAACTTTTAATAGTATATTATTCAACGAGCTAGTAATGATAGCTATTACTCACGAAGACGAAATTGCGACACGAGCCGAGCTTCTGAGGCGAGTGTCGTAATGCATCTGAGTGAGTAATAGCCATTGCAAGTGAGTAGAATACGATATTTTTTCTACGACTTTTTTCCTTTTTGATTTAAATAAAATTGAATATAAATTTTAAATCAAATTTTTAATCTATTTCTAATTTCATTAAAAGTTTGTATAATATTATGTATAAAACGATCAAAACAAAACATAAACTACAACAATATTTTTTTGGGATATATAAATTTCACGAAGAATTTTTTCAACCTTCTCCCAAATTGCGTGGACTAGCTTTATAGAAGGATGGACATAATGAAACCAATATCTTCTATTTCATAGCTTTTCTTTATTAAAATTGCCAAAATATTTTCGATATGTTTAATATCATCTTCAGTGCCAGAAATTATCTAAATTTCAGATTGTCATTCTTGGATAACAACCAACCATACCAACAATCCATTAGAACAATTTAACTAGTTTTTTTTGCATTTCACATGGAAATTTGTCAATCGAAAAAAATTTTTTATAAAATAATTACTTTAATTTAAAACAATTAAAAAAGTCAAACATATTTAAAATGTAAAATCAAAAAAAAATTTTTCAAGAGAATTTTTTTTTTAAATTATCACAGTTTGTACAATGTACTCCTCAAGTACATTGTTATTGGTATGGTAGCACAGTGATCAACTTGGTATGGTTGGTTGTTATCCAAGAATGACAATCTGAAATTTTAGATAATTTCTGCCACTGAAGATGATATTAAACATATCGAAAATATTTTGGCAATTTTAATAAAGAAAAGCTATGAAATAGAAGATATTGGTTTCATTATGTCCATCCTTCTATAAAGCTAGTCCACGCAATTTGGGAGAAGGTTGAAAAAATTCTTCGTGAAAAACATAAACTACTTTATTTACTTGAACGTTACTAGGCAATATATAGTAAATTAAAACTCGATACATGCATATATACACAAAACAACTGCAAAGCCATGGAATAATGATTAATACTGTGATTTCATTGGTCACGAGGGTATTGAGTAATGAACATTCCTCCACACCTTTGAATAATGCCTAACTTTCTCAACAATTAACAGATATATCATGAGTGTGTTCTTCAACAGGAGTAGAAAAATGCTATTATTCCTTTTATGTCAGACAATAAATGTTTGTTTAATTACCTTTCTTACCTGTTTCTCTTAAATTTACGTATTTCTCTTAAATTTACTGACTGGCATACTAGGTTATCTTCGCTTGCTTTTGTAAATCGCTTTTTCTTTTCTTTTTGTATCAATTTCGCTTATGTAAAACTTTGTCTGAAAATTTTCGTCAAAAAAATCGACTTTGAGATCAACTAAATATAATTTGCAAATTGTTTCCAATGGAGCTAGTCGCAATATCGCGAATATAAAATTATTGTTTTATATTCAGTAAATTACCAATTTGTAAAATATTATACTTCAATATATATACTTCAAATACTCCAATATGGCGGCTGGAAGGTATAAAAGCGTTTTTTCTGCGGACAATAAACGTTCTGTAACGTTTTAAAAACTTTTTCATTTAAAAAAAAAAGTTTAAATTTGAGCTTTTTCTTTGTTGACGTTTTGTGAATTTTGGTACGGAACACTAATTAGGTATATAATGTTTTACTGTATAATAACACTGGCAATGTGTTTGATTTGAGCCATAATTAATATAATATGCAATTTGTTCTATCAAGTTTTACGGGACCCCCTCATATTGGGGTCCTGACCTCGTGCCCAACGTGTCTCTTGGATAATAATGGCACTGACGGGATGAAATCCTCTAAGAAATATGTAACGTTTTCCCCCGGACTATAACTTTAAGTCAATGAAATATAAAATTGTTTATTGTCAGTTAAATCTACTTAATAAATCTCTAACATTGACTGATTTACAGACAACGCACAGTTTAAACCGTTGGGTTCAGAGGCATGAATTTTGCATAGGAGTTTCTTATATAACGTAGGTGAGTACTAAGATAGGAATTTTGAAAATTCTACCCCTAAGTGTGTTAAATAGGGGATGACAATTTGTATGGAAATTCGTCATTTTTGAAGTTAGAAATATAATATAAAAAATGTTACTATGCCTGTTAAAGTAAATAAAATATTGTTTAATAAATTTTTAACACTGACTGACATCCTGAGATGTTATGGTAAATCCCATCGGATGGGTATAAGACTATATTTTTATGTTGTCCCAAGATTTTATATTACAATTGAATATCAACATGATATGAAAAGAAATTTAACTGTCTATCTCTTTTCAGTTCTGCAATAAGCGTTATTGATTTATCATCCACTGGTGGTAAATCATGTTTTGTACCTATGTATATATTCAATTGGTTTTTGGTATGTAAAAGTAAACAATATTTTATAAATTTATAATAAATTACTGTAGATTAAATATATATATATATATATATATATATATATATATATATATATATATATATATATATATATATATATATATATATATATATATATATATGTATATATAGAGTGTTAGTGAATAAGTGCGAAAGATTTTAATAGGTAATTGCTGAGATTGTTTTATGTAAAAAATTTCATGTAAGCCCAGTTCCAAACACGCTTACTTTCCAAAATATAGAGTATGTGGGTTACTAGATAGTCCATACCAGTTTTGTGATAAATACGGTAATTAGAAATTATCTTTTATCTTGGAAACGGCTACATGAACGACAAAATACTAAGAGGTAATTTTTGTCAACAATTTATCGAGCATTTAAAAAAATATTTTCGTACTGCATGGCCGTACGAACGCCACCGGTCTGAGTGGAAGTATTTTGTCTACTTCAGAAAATGGGTATCTATCCGGTCGTAGCGTGTTCCAAAGGACCCTGCGGGGTAAAGAGGGGTAAAAGTGCATAAATGGGAAATTAAAAAACTAATAGTAGAATTAAATGCGCTATGTGACAGTAAGTCTTATAAACGTAATTGTAACGTGACGAAATTTAAACGTAATCGTCTTCGGGTAAAATCACCTAGGTGAAATTCGAATATTCCCAAGTCTTTTCTCAATGCGTGCTCGGATCTTTTTCAAAATCGACTTGCGTATAGAATAAAGGGAGAGCTAATTTTTGGGGTATATCTAGGTCATTCCAAGGTCACGTGTAGAAATAGGATGCCAGAAACTGTAATTGATGTGCTGTAAAAATATGAAGACGCCACGGAGCAAGAATGAGACCATGATTTTCTGATAGAACGTGGTAAAATTAGTATAGAAATCGATTTTCGTAAAATTCGAGATAGTCGAAGACACTCATTTAATACAATATTTTTTTGGATTTCCCTAGTTGGCACTTTCTTAAATTCTTTTTATTGAGTTTGCGAGCGTATTGGGACGTCAGCTCAGTATCCTATTTTTCTGAAGCGAACCCATGCCCATTGTCTTTAGTATTCCACCAGATTCAAAGGTGTCATTGTTTAACCTGATTGACCATCCAAAAGTACGCCTAACGTGTGATATTCAGCATTTATGCAATTAATCATCTAAAGACCATTAAAAAATAAAAAACAACACGAATTTAATTAATATTATAAAATAAAAAATAAGAGAAATTAACAAATTAACAAATTAAAGTGTAGCTCAAGTCTTGAATGAAATCTGAAGGATGAAAAGTTAAAAAATTAAACAACTAAATTCTATTACAGATATTATTTTATTTCTATGTATTGAACGCAGTAATAAATAACAGATTATGTCAAACATAGGTTAATAGCAGCTGGTTAGCTATGGTTGATTGTGTTGTTGGCAGTTAATTTTGATTTTAAATTTTAAATTTTTAATGGAAATTATAGTTGCAAAAATTGTGTGTTTTGTTTTAAAATATTAATGATATTGTTTTGTAATTATTTACTGTAATTTTATGATTGAATTTTATTAAATTCCTTGTAAATAAATATTTTAATTATACTAAAAAAAAAAAAATTTAACCTAAAATAACAAAAACAAAAGTGTACCTAACGTACTATTCTAATAATAATAATGGAGTTGAATACAATTGATAACCTTACGGTTACGGAAGCAATAAAAATGCTTACAAAAACTGTTAGTGATAATAAAAATAAACTAAAAGAATTAAAATCAACTATTATGCTTATGAATAAAGACATAAAAATACTAAAAAAAGAAATTAAAGTTATTCAAAATGAAAAATTAAAATTAAAAAATAGTTTATGAAACAGAACTGTGTTTTAAAAATATAATGCGCGACATAAGAAAGAAAAATTTAATTTTCCATGGTACCTTTGACATTGATAATGATATAGACATTAAACGAAAAATGATTGAATTTATAAAGCTGAAATTAAATATTGATATACACCCAGATGTAGTCGAAGAAGTGTCATATCTAAACAAAAACAAAACAACTGTATTGATTAAGTTTCATAAACAAAGTGATCGTAATGTTATTTTAAAAAATAAAAAGCTGTTATTTGGTTCAAATTTTTTCATTACCGAACATTTTAGTAAAGAAGTTTTAGCTGAGCGTAAAGAACTTTTACAATATGTTAAAGATGCGAAATTAAAAAAAACATAAAAGTTTCTCTTAACTACGACAAAATCGTCTTAAACAATGAGCATTTAGGTATACATGATGCAGATCGTATCCACTATATTATATATGGGAAAAATAATCGTTCGTCCCAAGCTTCGACAGATACCGAATCAACTTCATCTGATGAGGAAAACATTACTATTATACATCTTCCCACTTCTGCGCCACCCAAAAAAGAAAAAAATCCAAAGAAACGAAAACGTATATTACCGAAGCCTTCACTAAAAACAGGTACCTTGGATAAATATTTAAGCGATGGTCTTTCAACACAGCAGTCTTTTTAATAAGCGATTATAACAAATCTGTCAATTTTAATGGTTGTAATGGTTCACATGGCTCTTTTATCTGCTCATTTTGGAATATGTCTGGGTTTAATAATTTGCATAATGCCCCAGTAGAATTTGTAAATTTATTGTATAATTCCACTGTTGTTGGTCTTGTTGAAACATGGTTAACTACGTCGAATGTCCAGTTACCACAATATCTTGACACTTTTTCAATTATCGACAGTCCAGCAATAAAAGATAAATCGAGAGGTCGTGCTAGTGGCGGCTTAATGCTTTTAATCAAAAAAAAATCCAACTATTTCATACAGAGTGCTGAGTTGTTCGCAGATGTTCATTTTTGTTAAAATTACACATAATTTATTTAATGTAATTATTGGAATTGTCTATTTCAAACCGAATTTGGATCCACAATACTGCATTGATTTACTGAAAGACACAATATCTGATCTAATGTTGAATAATAATTGTATAATGCTGATTCTTGGCGATTTTAATGCTCGAATTGGATTATTCAATCAAAGTCAATATGAATTATGTGAACTTACCAACTTGTTACCTGAAAGAAATACCTCGGACTTAGTGATTGATAAAAGAGGGCGACTGCTAGTGGAAATGTTCGAGTCGTTTGGTTTTTTAAATTTAAATGGACAATCATCCAGCGACATGGTGGCGGCTCCTACCTACTACTCACACAATGGTTCTAGTGTGATTGATCTAGCTTGGATCGACGGTGTTTTTGCAGATCAAATAATTGATTTTTCGATTATTGAATCAGGTGAATCTGTTCACTCATTGTGCTCTGTTTATTTAAAAGATACTTTGTACTCTCTTTCTGTTTCAGACAAAAAAAAAAAAAAAAAAAAAACCGGCAAATATGTTCACCGACTACGATATGCTTAAATGGAACGATAGTCTTAAGAATAATTATGCGTCCATGTTAGTGAACAACAGTAGAATTTACTTTAACAGTGAAAATACTGACGACTTGCTTAACAACCTAACTTCCGCTATTAAGGAAATCTCTCAATATCTTTCAATGACAGTTAAGAGAAAATGTACATTGAGAACTGAATCAAGTACAAGAGAAAAAAAAATGGTTTACTCCTGAACTCCACACTTTGAAAAAACAAATGCGTTTGGAACATAAAAAAGCTCGAAAACACAATTTCCTGGATCCTTTCTTAAGCAATTATTTAACAGTTCGGAACGAATACCGTAAAACGATAAAAATGCTAAAGCTCAGTACGTTAAAGAAATAACAGACGCCATAGCAAATACTAAGGACACTACAACTTTTTGGAAAGTCATCAACCAATATTCAAAAAGACCTAATTTGTGTAATGCTGATCTGGATCTGCAAACTTGTTATATATATTTTAGTCAAATTAATAACAAAGAATTGTCAACTGTCCAACCATTGTACGACATGTCGCATCCATTCTTAGACAATAATATAACTTTAGAAGAACTTAGGTTGGCGTTAAATACCTGTAAAAATAACAAGGCAACCGGAACAAACGGAATACCCAACGAATTCTATAAATATCTCCCAGATAGTTGGATTCACTACATGTTAAATTTTTTTAATCAAATTTTATCGTCAGAAAATCCGCCAGAGATGTGGTCTAAGTCGCAAATAATTTTAATTCATAAATCTGGAGATAAAAAACACCAGCCAACTATCGACCAATTGCTCTTCTTAATTCCTTACTAAAAATTTTTACATCAATAATTAATAAGCGATTGGTTACTTGGGTCGAATACCATAAACTGCTTCCAGAAACACAGAACGGATTCCGACCTTTTAGGAGTTGCGTGGACAACTTTATTTTATATAGTCTGATAACATCCCAAGTTTATACTAAGAAGAATTATCTTTATGCAATATTTATAGATTTCAAAGGTGCTTTCGATTCGTTAACACATGGTATACTGTGGCAAAAATTATATGACATCGGAATAACTGGCAAATCTGTAAGAGTTATAAAAAATCTTTACGCTAAGGCAAACGCTAAAGTTAAAGTTGGCTACGACTATACCGACCTAATTAAATTCAATTCTGGAATTTTACAGGGTGAAACATTATCGCCATATTTATTAAATTTATTTATCGCGACATTGACTCATCCTTCAGAGACGCTGGCTTCAGTGGAATTGATATCGCTCCAAACCACGATATATTAACGTTATGCTACGCCAATGATATGGTCATTTTTGGTTACACTCCTTTTGATATACAAAAGAAATTGGACCATTTGTATGTATATTGCACGAAAAATAAACTTGCTGTAAATACAACTAAAACTAAAATTGTAGCTTTTAGAAGATCAGCTAAATGTAAAAAATTACCAAACTTCAAATATAATTCGAAATCTATCGAAACTTGCCAACAGTACAAATTTCTCGGAGTACCATTTACATCTACGTGTAAGTTTTTGCAGGCAACGAACCATGCAATAAATAAAGCAATTGCTGCAAATGTCAGAGACGGGCGTATCTTAAGAAATTGTAAATCGGACAGTTGGGCAACAAAATTTCATTTATTTGACAGTATATCTGGAGCCACTTTACTTTATTCTGCCGAAGTCTGGGCATTTAACTATTTGAACAAAATATAATCGGTTCAAATAAAATTTATAAAAAGCTTGCTTGGCCTTGTTAGAAGTACGCCGAACTACATTGTACGCTTAGAATCGAATAGATCTCATCTAGCACTGGAAGTGGTTCAAAAAATCTTAAACTATTGGAATCATATCTTGAGAGTGTCTGATGACAGGCTTATTAAAGTGTACTATAAACAATTAGTGTACTTCGACTTAACTATAAATTCGTTCGAACATAATTGGTATTCTTAAATAAAACACATATTTGAGATCACAGGATACTCACAAATATGAAATACTCAACATGAGGCTGTTCGGAAATCCACGATTGTAGAAATTTTGGACTTATATAAAAAAAAAATTGCATGAAGAGGATATCATAAATCTACAAAATTCACATTATAGTAATATTTATTCGAAATTATTTAACCTTAATCAGTACAATCATCTAAACTATCGCTGCTCAATCTTAAAGCTACAAGTTATTGCTCAAATTCGTACATCGAGTCAATTTCATTTTCGTTTGATAATATCTAATAACAAATACACTTTAAATTCTAGAGAAATATGCCCAATTTGTAATACTAACGAAAGAGATGATTTACTTCATTTTTTTGTTAAATGTCCCCCCTTTTGTCGCTTTCAGAACACATTTTATTAACCAATACCTTACCAATGTTACTAATATTACACACCTTTGTGAAAATCTACTGTCAGTGAAATCATTACAACAACTAAATGACATCTACAATTACACAATATCTGCCTTTCGACTTCGAGCATTTATTCTAAACGAATAATTGTTTGTATTTTTTTTTTCACAGCAATGTTTAAATGTAATTCAGTACTTAGGACACAACCGTTCTCACAACTCAACTGACATAACTTTTCCTATTCTCTGTAATTTTATGCTTCTTTTTGTTATATCTAATTTTGCAAATATTCTATTATTGTTATTTTGTTAAAACTTTTTATTTAACCTTTATACTGTTTTGCGTATATTATGTGCATTATTACCGTTTGTATGTTAAAATAATAATTAGTTAAAACTTATTATTATTTAAATAATTCACTGTTGAGAGATTTACTTTGTGAAACTCCATTTTAAATATTGAAAAATTTTAAAGTTCGATTACTTTGTCTATTTCACGAATTAAAAGTTATTTTTACTGAACGCGTTTCAACCTTTCGGTCATCCTCAGAGTAGAAAGATGAAAATAATTAATGGGAATTTATAGGTAAGAAAGATATATAGGAGGGGTGTAATATTATTGAATTGGGAAAACCCATAAAATTTTTGTATCGAAGCAACTAAATATACGTGTAAAGAAGAAAACAATTAAACCAGTTTGTAGGTACCGATATGAAAAAATTTTTGTTTTTACCTAATAATATGACTAATGCCCGGACTTATAGTGCAGCTCATAAATTATCCTGTCAAAAATTGCCAGAAAAACGTATCATGATTCGTTAGAAGCGGCACATAATTTATCTATTTTTCATAAATGCATTTATAATTTTTTTCTAAATGCGCTCCATAGTTTGTGTGCCACGAACTAAACAGGTACTCTACATATATATTTTGTTTTGAAAACAATAAAATTTCATATGAACAACATAGTTGCTCAATTTAAGTTTGTAACATCACTCGCGCGACGAACGAACACAGTTTAATTTGATCAACTGCATGTGAATTATATAAACAACCATCTCAAGAAAAAATTTTTTTTCATACACTGAAGCTATAAATCATCCTGTCAAAAAATTGAATTGTTGAAAAAACATATATGAGAGGAGCGTGTCTTGTAAATTTTTATGAGGAGATATTTCTTGTACAAAGATACAGATAAATTAAAACTATTACATAATTCGATTTCACCACTGGGTTGGTCATCGAAAAGATGCTTAAATAGCGAAATCTGGCAAAAGTCCTAGAATATTTTTTCAATAATCAGAAAAGATATAAAAAAATCCTTAATCAATGGATTGACCAACGAAAAAGTAACCAAGTACCGATATTTAGAATAAGTTCTAGAATATTCTTTTTGGAAATTAGAAAAAATATCGACTATCTGATTTCACCACCAAATTTTTCATCGAAAAGCGATCAATTAACGGAATCCGACAAAAGTTCGAGAATATTCTATTCTGAAAATAGAAAATATATCCAAAAACCAACTTCACTATCGGTTTGGGCATCAAAAAAGTGTCCAAATACCAGAATTCGTCAATAGTTCTAGAATATTCTTTTTGGAAATCGGAAAAATTATTGAAAATTTGGCATCACCATCAGATTGTTCATCAAAAAAGTGACCAAAAAATGAAATTCGGTAAAAGTTCTAGAATATTCTATGTGAAAATCAGATAAGATAACCAAAACTTGATTTCATCATCGAATTAGTTAGTTAAAAAGGATCCATGTAGCGAAATCTAACGAAAGTTCGAGAATGTTCTATCTGGAAATCAGCAAAGATTACGAAAAATTTACTTCACCATTTTTTTAGTCATCGAAAAACAGATTGAATACAGGTGAAAAGATTTGACAAAAGTTTATATTCGAAAATTAATAGATGTCGAAAAACTAATATCCCTATTAGAAGAATTATTGAAATAAAAGCTAAATAAAGATATTTAACAAAAGTTTTAGAATGTTCTGTTCGAGAACTAGCAAAGATAACGAATTATTTATCGTAAACTGGTTACAATTGATGAATTTAAGCTCCATTAGTCCCATTGATTTGGTCAACGATAGTGTATTTTAAAAAAAAATGACAAATCGTTACTTTTTGCAATCGTAAACTTTTTAATCGTAAATATCTCCTAAACGGTGCGTCGTAGCTCAAAAATAACGAAATTTTTGAAGGCTTAAGCGAAGCAAGTTGTGGGTATTCCGAACGTATTGCGACTGTCAGAACCTACTTTTCGTTATCGAAAATTATCGATACCGCGTAACTTGTCATAAATTGGTTATAACTAGTTAATTTAGGCTCTGTTAGTCCCATTGATCTGATCAGTAACAGAACAATTTTTAAAAAAACAACCGTTCGTTAACTTTCGCTATCGAAAACTTTAGTCGTAAATATCTCCTAAACGGTGCGTCGTAGCCCAAAAATAACGAAATTTTTGAAGGCTTAAGCGAAGCAAGTTGTGGGTATTCCGAACGTATTGCCACCGTCAGAACCTACTTTTCGTTATCGAAAATTATCGATATCGAAAATAACGATATTTCCAAAATGGATGATATAAGGAAAGGAAGTATTCTTTCAAATATATAATATGTACTATAAATTATACTTATTTTTCGTTATCAAAATCTTTCGATCGAAAACAGATTGCAAATAGTATCCAATTATTTTAAAATTACAGTTGTGATTTTTAGTCGAATTTTCTCCGAAAAATTAGACTTATACAGTCTATACTCTATACGATAAGAGTTGCGAGAGGCGAGAGTAGGGGCGCTATCCGTTTTCGAACCCGTAGAACACGAATATGTAGAAAAAAAATGTCTGATATATATATATACATATATATATATATATATATATATATATATATATATATATATATATATATATATATATATATATATTCCCGCCACCTTTTAATTTGTGTAGGGCCCCCCTATGGAAGTTAAGAGATGAAATTTGGTAAATGGGGCTCATTTTCGAGGCACCTCATACTATCAAAGTGGGGTCAAATTTTGGAAAAATTTTTTTTCTGACCCGACCTTTAAGGGGGTGGTGGGGGGCGGAAAAGCAATAAAACTTTTCCAAACCGGTTTTAAATAATGTTTCGGTCAATTATCTACAACATATCCAAAATTCAGCTTCCTAGGATGATTTGGTGGGAGCAGAGGGGGGAAAAACGATTTTCGCTGGATCTAACAGGCCCCCAGCCCCCCAGAATTAACGTAGAGGGTTAAAATTTGGTGTGTTGATAAAGTTCGTACCTAGGTTGTGCTTTTTGGAGGTTTTAATATTTTACCCCCACCCCCCTCATTTTTAAGCTACAATTTCATGCATTTTCGACGTTTTCGAAGTTTGTACCACTCGCACAGGTCACCCAAATAAACCTAGAGGGCTGAAATTTTGTATTCGGATTGAATTAGTATCAAGAGGGTACCTTTTGGGAGTCTCGACTTTGAAACCCTACCGCCACCATTTTTATACCCAAAAGAACATGATTTTTCTTGTTTTTTAACAGTTTCGTTCGGGTCAAAATCTCCCCAAATAAACCTAGAGGGCTGAAATTTTGTGTACATGTTAAGCTAATAGCCAGGCACTGTTTTTTGGGGGTTTCAACTTTTAACCCTTACCCCCACGATTTTTACGCCAATATTTCCTTAATTTTTTTGCTTGTTTTCTAACACGTCTAGAGACTCTCTAAGGAAACCTAGAGGGCTGAAATTTTGTACGTGTATTCAGTTAGTATCCAGCTAGTACCTTTTAGGGAGTCCACAATACTTTTCCCTCCACTTCTTCTATTTTTACATCGGAATTTAATGCTATTGTTAAATGTGTTTTAAATGCATTACTTTTATTCTAAATACAAGTAGGCGAATAGTAATTTTAAAAAATTTAAAAAAAAGTGAATACAATTTTTTAACAAATGAAATACATACATATTAAGTAATTTGAAAATGTTATTAAAGTCACTGTTTATTTATAAATTAGGAATTTTGGATTTTTATTATTTATAAAATAGAAATTTGGATTTTTTTGGAAAGAAAAAATATCTTCATAAAAGCCTTCCAGTTTACTATTCAAGTTCCTTTTTTAATATTTAAAAATAAAACACAAAGGCAATTGGCGGATAAGCATAGATAGAAATGCCCTCGTACGAATTGTGTTGGCTTTTTCCCTGTTAACTGCTATCGGCACAAAATTGAAATTTACTGAGATTCAGCCCTTTAAAACTTAAAACCTTTTTTTAAAGCCCCGATCAACCGGACACTCATCATCAGTTTTGAAACCACCAAAATTACAAATCGCTTGTGGACTTTCAATTATATTTCGCTTGTAGACACTCAATACTGAAGATGAAAGGAAAAATTCGACTTCCGTGATGGGGCTCCGCTGCTCACGGCGTTTTTTTATATTGTTACTCATGTTGGTTTATTATGTTTTTATGTTCAATAAATAATCAGAAGATAAAATATTTTCCTACTCTTTTGCTTCTACGATAATTTCAATAAACTTCATACCTACTTAATATAACTAACAACTACAACTAAAAGCTAAATTACTTAATAGTTAATACTAGTAGTTGAATTTTTCAGTCATTAGTTGCAAAAAAAAAAATATTTTTGTCATTGGTTATTAATTATTAGTAGCAAATAACATCTAGGCATCTAGCCAGTATTGGACTACTCTTTTGTTGAAAATTAATATGTTAATAAGGTGTGCTACACTTCACTGAAAGTATCATTTTTCTTTGCATTTACATGATAACAATTAAAATTTGTAAATGACTATAGATTTTGAAATTACAGTTTATTTTCATTTTTTATCCCCTCATACTTGTTTTTGCGCTACTGAAGAACATTCAATTTTTTGACAGGATGATTTATGGTACACTATAGTGTCCGGGCTCTAAATATGACTGTTCAGATAAATGAGCTGTTTATGAAAACTAAAATAGGGGTGTCCAAAATTATTGAAAGACTGAAGTGATTATATTCGTTCAGAAATTTATTTTTAATAGAGGAGAATTATTTAGATCATTTTGATCGTTTAAAACTTCTATTTTTAATTAATAGATTAAACAGTGACCCACAAATAGAAGTTTTAAACGATCAAAATGATCTAAATAATTCTCCTCTATTAAAAATAAATTTCTGAACGAATATAATCACTTCAGTCTTTCAATAATTTTGGACACCCCTATTTTAGTTTTCATAAACAGGTCATTTATCTGAACAGTCATATTATTAGGTAAAAATAAAAATTTTTTCATATCGGTACCTACAAACTGGTTTAATTGTTTTCTTCTTTACACGTATATTTAGTTGCTTCGATACAAAAATTTTATGGGTTTTCCCAATTCAATAATATTACACCCCTTCTATATATCTTTCTTACCTATAAATTCCCATTAATTATTTTCATCTTTCTACTCTGAGGATGACCGAAAGGTTGAAATCGCGTTCAGTAAAAATAACTTTTAATTCGTGAAATAGACAAAGTAATCGAACTTTAAATATTTTTCAATATTTATTATTATTTACATTGTTAACGTCAAATACTGTTTTGTCAACTTGCATAGCTAACCAATTTGTTATAATCGCTGTAATGATTTAAACAAATAAAATTTATTTTATTTTATTTTTTATTTATGCCAAACATATCTTTTAACGAAAGATAAAAAAATATTTAGTTGTCCAAGGGGAAGAACGGGGGTTTGTTCAGGTTTCGTACCAACCGAACCCCATTACGGGAAATACTAATCGTCGTCGCTTTCTTCGTAAACAATTGGCGATACATGTAAATTCATGTACAGCTTACCAAGAAATGCTACAGGCCTTACTATGCATGACATGAATCTTGCACGAGAAAAACAAAATATAAATGGCACCTATGTGAGAGCAGCAACGAACTGTTCCCTTTCCAATAATAAATTTGACAGCGAAAACATGAATTGTAGATGAATTTATATTTATTGCCAACTGTTCACGAAGAAAGCGACGACGATTTGTATTCCCCGTAATAGGGTTCCGTTGGTACGAAACCTGACCAGATCCTCGTTCTTTCTCCAGGATATAATTATTTTTTTATATTTTGTTAAAAATTATGTTTGACATAATCTGTTATTTATTACTGCGTTCAATAGGAACAAAATTGTAACGGTCAGTTTTAAATGCCACTAAAACGGATTTTTTTTTGGAATTTAAAATGTTAATTTAAAAATAAAAAAAAGAGGATACAGTTACAAATAATCTATTTATTTACGTATAAGCTACAGTCAGCATCCACTTAGCAGGTATAATTTCATTTGTTATTAATACTAAATTCATAAGCGTCACTTTTGACAGATGACAATGACAGTTGTCAATGTGGGAACCTAAAAAAAATAAAAAAATTATTTTAATTCTATATTATTTAGGATGCATCACACAAGTTTTGAGCAAATTCGTATGAAAAACCAAAATTTTATAAGCCATTCACATTTCCCCGGCACTGTTTTGCAAATCTTATGAATTTTGGGGTAAAAGTGAATGCCATCAGAAAAATTATTTAGAATGCATTACAAGAGAAGTGAGGTACATTAGAATAGAGATGTGACTGCTCAGGTGATCACTGTTACTTAGAACACTGTGATTTGCACTGAGCAAAGAACATACTGCTCAGCTCTTTAACTTAACTGTTCTCTTAACTGCTCTTTTGGAACTATTATTTTAAACTTTTTTAAAAATATTTATTTAAATTCTGGTAAGTGTAATACCTCTTACAGTGATCGCTGCTATTAAAACACTGTTATTTGTACATATCCATCCTGTCCTTGTCTTTTTGTCCACCAACAATTTTTTTACGTATTCTTATATGGTATTCTTATATATTTTCAGTTATGGTATTGGAGTTTAGTTTAGTTTAATTGGAACAATTTTTCGATTAAATCAACGGTTTGGTTGTAATAAAAATGGCAACTCTCGAAAAACTCACACAGTATATATATATATATATATATATATATATATATATATATATATATATATATATATATATATATATATATATATATATATATATACAGTCCGTCTCATAATATAGCCTCACTAAGAATTTTTATATTTCACTTAAAATATTTTAGGGAAACAGGTTAGCCAGTAATACTTTTGTCATATATTTCGAAAACATTTTATTGTGTAAATAAAAATATGCAGTATTTGTTTTAATAAAATAAACGCACAAACAAATCACAATAGTTATATCAATGACATATAAAATTAATATAATTTTTTGTCCCATAATATAGCCTCACTTTTCAAAAATTAAGTATAATTTTAATAATTAATGACTGGTTGAGGCACCTTTATTTTCCACCACTTGTGAAATTTTTGTTGGAATATTTTCATATAAATTCCTCACATATTGCAGTGGTATTTGGCATCAGTTACGTATAATATTTTCTTTCAAATTTTTTTGAAATTATATTGTTTCCCGCCGTCGTATATACTTTACGGGACGAATGGTTCGATACAGAAAAAAAGAAAAAGAAAAAAAAGAAAATTTGTTTTTTTGACTTATTTTGTTGAGAAAAAAGTTTTTGAGTTCATAAAATAGGAAATTTAATTCTCTACAAAAAATCATATCATGTGTATTTACGAAAATTGCATAGTTTTTGACTTATAGTTAAAAAAACATGAGTCGATAAGTTTACGCCGTTCGTAAAAACCCACGCCTAAACTTAAAAGCACTTTGTGAATTTATCATCTTTGGGGTACAACCGAACATAAGAAACAATAAAACACCTGTTACAAATTAGTTTCTTTTCCCCCTGTTGTTTTGTACATAGTCAATAACCTATTGGGTAAGGGAGCATAGCAGTCATTTCGTAGATTGATACACAAAATATATCGCTCTACACAATTTTTTTTTTGTATTGTTTGTACAACGGAAACTTGTACAATAAGGTCACCATCATCTTCATCAACATTTTGAACTCGAAAAAGAACACTACTGAAAATTTTGACCGAATGGGGGCATTTGTGAATAACGTTCACCATTACACAACAATTTTAAAATCATGGAGTAATTGTGAACTGGTAACAAACTGTCCAATTTCTTTAGCAATTAATAAGGAACCTTCTCAGGTATTAGACCACTTCATTAGAAGTACTTTTAACCATTTCTACCTTTTAAAAAAAGAAAATGTATTTAGAAAATTTTTTTTTGAGGATTGGTCGAAGTAAGATACATAAAATTTTGCAAGGGTTTTTTCAAAATATAAAAAAGTACTAATGCTTGGAGAATTGTTATCGAATTTTAATAGCATATTAAAGAAAGGACAGAAAAACATATTAAGAGTTGATTTTTAACAATATTAATGTTATTTTAGAAACTATAGGCGCCGTCCACAATTACCCCAATTCACAATTACCCCGATCAACCCTACAAAAAAAATAACAAGAATTCAGATTTATTTAATTTTTATATCTTGTTCTTAATAAAGTAAAATTTATATAAACTTTAGAAGTTTTTTTTATCTTTACAAAATAAATTGTTATTATTTATAATGTGCGTTGAGTGGATTTTGACAGCTAGCATATATGGTAGAGGGGAAATAATTATTTATATGGTCAATTATAATAGTAATAATCCAAGTTCGTGGTCCCGGGCGGCAGGTTAAGAAGCTCGAATAAGTGAGCCGTGAGGATAAAAACTTAATTAAATAAAATTAAACTTCTTAATCAAATTAAATACATTAAATAACTATAACTCAACAACACAAATTTTTCCCGGTTTTTTTTTTGACAGCGAAAAAAGCCGGGTGGCGCTCAATAATAAATTATTGGTATTAATTAAATTCGTTAGTCGCTCAAGTTGATTTATTTACCCCCTCCCCCAGCTCTAGGGCTAGTCGTGGTTGGACCTTACGTTTTCGCGTCACTTTTCGGAATCATCACAGGAAGTCTGACAAAATAATATCTGTAATACAATTTAATTGTTTATAATTTTTCAACTCTTCGTCCTTCAGTTTTGATTCAAGACTTGAGCTACACTTTAATTTGTTTATTTGTAAATTTTTCTTATTTTTCATTTTATGTTAATTAAATTCGTGTTGATTTTTATTTTCTCATGGTTTTTAATTAATAAATTGCATTAATACTGAATATCACACGTTAGGCGTACTTTTTGATGGTCAGTCAGGTTAAACATTGACACCTTTGAATCTGGTGGAATACTAAACGCAATGGGCATGGGTTCGCTTCAGAAAAATAGGATACTGAGCTGACGTCCCAATACGCCCGTAAACTTAATAAAAAGGATTTAAGAAAGTGCCAACTAGAGCAATCAAAAAAAATGCTGTATTAAATGAGTGTCTTCGACTATCTCGAATTTTACGAAAATCGGTTTCTGTACTAATTTTACCACGTTCTATCAGAAAATCATGGTCTCATTATTGTTCCGTGGCGTCTTCATATTTTTACAGTACATCAAGTATAGTTTCCTGCATTCTTTTTCTGTACGTGACCTTGAAATGACCTTCAATATACACCAGAAGTCAGCTCTCTCTGTTCTCTACGCAAGTCGATTTTGAAAAAGATCCGGGCACGCATTGAGGAAAAATTTGGGAATATTCGAATTCCACTTAAAGTGGTTTTACCCGAAGACGATTACGTTTAAAGCCCTAATATTGATATATAACACTGTCACATAGGGCATTTAATGCTACTATTAGGTTTTTAATTTCCCATTTAGACACTTTTACCCCTCTTTACCCTGAAGGGTTCTTTTGAGTCTATATCTCAAAATGTTTTTGAAATATTTAAAAAAATATTTAAATATACCAGAAACTTAACACTCTGTATCTAGGAAACTAATCGTTTTCGGATCTGGGTTTATATGAACTACATAAACCACCGCCAATCACCTATTAAAATCTTTCGCACTTACTCATAACACCTATATATATATATATATATATATATATATATATATATATATATATATATATATATATGTATATATATATATATATATATATATATATATATATATATATATATATGTATATGTATATGTATATATATATATATATATATATATATATATATATATATGTATATCTATATATATATATATATATATATATATATATATATATATATATATATATATATATATATATATATATATAGCTATATATATAGCTATATTATGATTCCATTTGTGACGGATAAGACGGGCCAATAACAATGTTATAAAACCTACGAGTATATACATATACATTACCAAGTATACCAAGTCGATAATTTAAAGTAACAACAACTATATCTGCATAACCAGCCAGCACGCTTCCATCGTACGGGTTACCAGAGTTCCACTCGAATGACTCACCATGGACATAAACCATTACAGGATACTTGGGCTCTACGTTAGCTGTAATAAAATAAAAAATTCCTTTTAATATTTTAATATTTTAAGAAGGAGAGGACGTTTTATCCTGCATAAAATAATAATATATAAGTTATTTATATGTTTTTTATTTATTACTATTAACGGTTGCGGGATGCTTACAATATTTATCTGTTTATTTATTAACCCTTTACTTTGCTGTATAAAATTGGAAAATTACTTAGGTTTATCAAAAACGATATAGATAATAGATTATATTTGTGACAATCAATTGATTTTGCAAAAACATAATTCTAAAATTAAGCGGTTCTTATCATCCTTCAAACAAACGGTTGTCGCTATGGGTTGCAGTGTACACTTATGGATTATACAATTAATAAAGATGAAATTTAGAATGTTACAAAATATTATATTTAGAGAGTGTAAAATGCATTTACCGGGGCAAGTATATTTATCACGTTTTTGTTTTTATTCTGTGAGAAATTTTGTTAATTAATAAAGCAATAATCGGCTAAAAGGCTAAAAGTTAATACCGGTTTTTCTAAATAGGATAGAATTCCAGTACCCCAAACCCACGTAAAACCATAATTTTTAACAGTAGTGTAGCTAGGCGTGCGCGAAGTGGGCTCTCGCCCATGGTCTCGCATTTAAAGGGACCTCAGACTTTACCACAGATAACTAATTAATTTGATCACTTTTACGATCGAAAAAGAACGTCACAAATTTAAAAGCGTGTTTGTTTGGGGCCTCGCAAAAAGCCCCTCTTAAGTGCGTCTCTTAGGTCCTTAGATTTATACCTGAGGTATTTGGATGTAATGATAATTATTTTGTAAAAATTATTATAAACATATATATTAAATGAAAGGGAAAAAACTTATAGTCGTATCATACTAATCGGCAATGTTTCAAAATAAAATGATTTTTGTATTTCTAGTAAGCGCAAATATGATTATTTCACAAGAAAAATTCGTTAACTTTATAAGAGAACCTGACAACGAAATGATTTTATTTGAAATCTGCAGAGGAATGGGTGTTGGGATCAGTAACTGATAAGGGGCTGGAATATAAGCATTTTTGAATAATAGATAAAAAAATCTCAAAGGAAAATGCCATTCCATTCAAACGTTACAAAGAATCTACGTTTTTTGAAATAGATATAAGGCTACAGTTTTAATAATTTACTATCCACATGTATGTATATAGGTTCATATTATCGCAAGCTCATATTATCACTGCGACTCTAATTATTATGCTCTTTATGGTTAGCATGCCAGTAAACATAAACTTGTAATACCAGACTTGACTTAGGAATCATTGTATATGATGAGCCCTAACATAAACTGCAACATTTTTTTAAATCAGTAAGGAGTGTGGATGGTATATCGTATGTTTGCTCTATTCTAATATTTAATTATAATATTAAAATTTTCAAATGCCTTAAAACCCGTAAATAAAACGATAAAGCGATCAAATCATAAATTAGTTATCGAGGGCCTAGTTATCGGGTTGTTGTGTTTCCCTTTTTTAATCGTCATTTTTTTTTATCATCGCCTAATATTTGTTGTTCCGTGTCAAAATTGTCAAAACGAAACACTAATGCAATCACTTCGATGTCTGTTCGAGTGTCACAGGCAATTTTCTCCGAAACCACTCGACACGAAAATTTGAAAGTTAGCACGGAGAAAGGGTGCGTTGGCTTAATTCCAGATGTGAAGTTGAATTTCGATTCTGGGGGTTAATTCTAGAGGATAACCTGGATAGTGAAAATGAATTTTTTTCCCCAAGAACACCGAATAAGTATCAAACTAAAGCCTATTAGAGCCCGAATTCAGTAATATATATATATATATATATATATATCTACATTCTTTTGCCAATTTCTTTTTTTCTTTTTGGAAGAACATCATACAAATTGCTGTTTTCGGCCCTTATTACCAGAAGGATTGCTCAGAAAAATCTGAAAAAATTCTTGCACATTAAAAATCGGGTGTAGATTGAGCGAAAATTATTAAACCTGAATTTCCTTGTTCAACTTCTTTGGTATGTAAAAAGAAAAGTTGATGACATATTTTGCTTTGATCAAGATGTTGTTAACCAATAATTGTATTACTATTAATAGACTTGACCGTTATTTTATGGTATTCCATATAGACCAATCAAATTAACTCATTTAGAGGGAAATAAAACAAAAATTGTTATCTAGACTTTTATAAGTGGAAATGGTAAAGAGGCTGATAATAAACGTAAAAAAACTAAATGCGTGAGCAGGGGCGGTGGAGGATTGATTTAGGGGGCCCCAAATGGGTGAAGAAAAAGTCGAATTTCCAGCGAAAGTCGAAGTCAAAGGAAAAATTATTCTTAACAAAAGTTGTAGATCACGAAAAAATCTACAACTTTTGTAAGAGCCACTTTTTAACATAACCTCAAAATTTCGGAGAAAACTGCGAATTTTATTGTTTTTTTCGTTATTTCGTTTTATGTTTCCCGTTTCCACAAATATAATTTAATTTTGACGAAACTTGGTGAAAGTATACCTTTCTAGGTCTTAAATAACCACAAGTTTTGTTGGGTAAAAAAATTAAGAAGTTTCCGAGATATTCATTTTTTTTTCGGTCCGGAAGACATTTTTTTTTTTTCAAGAAAAGATTCTACTTAAAAAACTCATCGAACAGAGTTCTACCGGTGCTCAATTTTTTCGGCTTGACATATATTTTTTGGTAAAATAACAAAAACTGATAGTTTAATTTAAGAACATGCTCAAAAATGCAAAAAAAAATCAAATAAATAACAAAAAATTACTCTTACAACAATGAATTTTTCAGTAGTTCTTGACAACCTGGTCAAATTTTTGAAAAATTTCAAAAACTAATTACATCACTCAATTGTACGGAAAAAAATACTTCATTGTTTGACTCGAAACATTATTTTTGTAGAGTATTGCTAAAAATATTTAAGTCGAAAAAATAAAGTTTTTTAGTCCAACAATGAAACACAGTTTCTTTCGTATTTTTTTCCGTGCTATTGAGTGATGTAATTAGTTTTTGAAATTTTTCAAAAATTTAAACTGATTGTCAGAGAACTGACAGAGAAAACTGATCGTGTGTAGGCCGAAAACTGACAGCTTTAGTATGAACGTGTGTAGGCACAGGGACGTCAGTTTTAACTGTCAGTTTTAACTGACAGTTAAAACTGATCGTGTGTAGCGTCCTTAATGCAATTTTTATAATAAATAATACTGTTAATAATTTATTATTATTGGAAAAAAAGACTACCCTTAGTACATTTACTTCATTCAGTAAATACCACTGTTCATTTCTGGTAAAGGTAAACAAACCAAGATAACTATACGATTTTTGTAATCAAAAATATGGTTTACTTTAGGAATAAAATTTATTCATTAAGGAAAATATTTCATTCATTTTCATATCTTGTTACAACAAATTCTTAAAACCAAATGATTGTACGGAACACTGTTAGCGCAAGTACAACTTACACTTGTTAAGAGAGAAATTTCAAAAAGAAAATTAAAGGGGTTCCTGCAAAAATTATCTTGCCCACTGCCCATTTTAGTCTTGCGACGCCACTGATTTTCAATTTAAATTTGAATACAATGAAGAAGAAATTAGTTATATTTAACTCTTTTAATGAAAACAACTGATAAAAGTCTTTGATTTGATTCATAAATCAATTTTCCAGAAACTTAAATTACTAGTCAAAAATAAAAAATAGTAATAGGTTAGGATATCAACGAATGCCTATCTTTACCAGCCCATGTTTTTTAGTGAAATATAAAAAATTCTGTAAAATTGTTAAATATTCCACTATTTTTGACACTTTAGTTTTAATTCCAAGTCCAATATCTAACAATGAAACGTAACATATTTCAAACATTTTGCAGGTGTCCAAATTACTATATATAAATGTTAAAATTCAAATGTTTTTGCCGTTTGTACTAGGCATCCGTTCATCAAGTTAATAATTGTTAAAGTAACCTTACTTTACTGAACGTATAGTAATCATTACTTAACAATTTATTCGATAATGCACGAATAAATAAATATTAAAATTATTTCTAAATACTTATGAGATTAACATATGTATGTAATTTATAAGATAGAATTTCCTAAGTTGTATAGCTTCTGAAATATCAACTAAAATTTGCATACTTTTTGAAAACATGAATGTACCATATAAATTAAAAAACGCCGTGAGCAGCGGGGCCACATCACGGTAGTCGAATTTTCCCCTTCATCTTCGGTATTGAATGTTTACAAGCGAAATGTGATTGAAAGTCTACAACCGAATTGTCATTTTGTTGGTTTCAAAACTGGTCATGAGTGTTCGGCTGATCGAGGCTTTAAAAAAAGGTTTTAAGTATTTAAGGGCTGTATCAGTAAATTTCAATTTTGTGCCGAAAACAGGTAGCAGAACAAAAACCAACACAATTCGTACGAGGGCATTCCTGCCCATGTTTATCCGCTAATTGCCTTTATGTTTTAGTTTTAAATATTAAAAAAGGACCTTAAATAGTAAACTGGAAGGCCTTTATAAAGATATTTTTTCGTTCAAAAAAAAAAAAAAAAAATAAAAAATAAAAAAAATAAAAAATAAAAAATTATTTCTTCGGTATTGAGTGTCTACAAGCGAAATATAATTGAAAGTCCACAAGCGATTTGTAATTTTGGTGGTTTCAAAACTGATAATGAGTGCCCGGTTGATCGGGGCTTTATAAAAAGATTTTAAGTTTTTAAGGGCTGAATCTCAGTAAATTTCAATTTTGTGCCGATAGAAGTTAACAGGGAAAAAGCCAACACAATTCGTACGAGGGCATTTCTATCCATGCTTATCCGCCAATTGCCTTTGTGTTTTACTTTTAAATATTAAAAAAGAAACTTAAATAGTAAACTGGAAGGCTTTTATGAAGATATTTTTTCTTTCCAAAAAAATCCAAAATTTCTATTTTATAAATAATAAAAATCCAAAATTCCTAAATAATAATTAAATAAATAAATAAACAGTGACTTTAATAACATTTGCAAATTACTTAATATGTATGTATTTCATTTGTTAAAAAATTGTATTCACTTTTTTTTAAATTTTTTAAAATTACTATTCGCCTACTTGTATTTAGAATAAACATAATGCTTTTAAAACACATTTAACAATAGCATTCAATTCCGATGTAAAAATGGGAGAAGTGGGGGGAAAAGTGATGCGGACTCCCTACAAGGTACTAGCTGGATACTAACTGAATACACGTACAAAATTTCAGCCCTCTAGGTTTCCTTATGGAGTCTCTAGATGTGTTAGAAAACAAGCAAAAAAATTAAGGAAATATTGGCGTCAAAATCGTGGGGGTAAGGGTTAAAAGTTGAAACCTCCAAAAAACAGTGTCTGGCTATTAGCTTAACCTGTACACCAAATTTCAGCCCTCTAGGTTTATTTGGGGAGATTTTGACCCGAACGAAACTGTTAAAAAACAAGAAAAATCATGTTCTTTTGGGTATAAAAATGGTGGGGGTAGGGGTTAAAAGTCGAGACCCCCAAAAGGCACCCCCTTGATACTAACTCAATCCGAATACAAAATTTCAGCCCTCTAGGTTTATTCGGGTGACCTGTGCGAGTGGTACAAACGTCGAAAACGTCGAAAATGCATGAAATTGTAGCTTAAAAATGAGGGGGGTGGGGGTAAAATATTAAAACCTCCAAAAAGCACAACCTAGGTACGAACTTTATCAACACACCAAATTTCAACCGTCTACGTTAATTCTGGGGGGCTGGGGGCCTGTTAGATCCAGCGAAAATAGTTTTTCCCCCCTCTACTCCCACCATATCATCCTAGGAAGCTGAATTTTGGATATGTTGTAGATAATTGACCGAAACATTATTTAAAACCGGTTTGAAAAAGTTTTATTGCTTTTCAGCCCCCCACGACCCCCTTAAAGGTCGGGTCCGAAAAAAAATTTGCCCAAAATTTGACCCCACTTTGATAGTATTGTTGTGCATCGGAATAAGCCCCACTTACCAAATTTCATCTCTTAACTTCCATAGGGGGGCCCTACACATATTAAAAGGTTGCGGGAAAATATATATATATATATATATATATATATATATATATATATATATATATATATATATATATATATATATATATATATATATATATATATCAGACATCTTTTTTTTTTACATAATCGTGTTCTACGGGTCCGAAAACGGATAGCGCCCCTGGTCTCGCCTCTCGCAGCTCTTATCGTATAGACTGTATAAGTCTAATTTTTCGGAGAAAATTCGACTAATAAAAAGCTATTGTTTTAAAGAAATAGCAACTGACAATGTCAGAAAATTTTATAGAACACTAGTCGTTTCTTAGAAATAGCTGTGCCACTAACAAAAAATACTATAGGCATTAACTATAAGCAAAGAAATTTTGATTTTTTTTTAACACAAAGTGTGATACAAAGTTAGGTTTAATAGGTAAAGTTAGAGGTTTTTACGGTATTAAAATCAATTTTTTACAAAAAGCCCACATTTAAACATTAAACACACACATTTTTGAAGTTACCAGAAAATGTGTAATAATTTGGTATATTTCCTGTATGAAGTATAAAAAATCCTGCACAGACAGAAATAGAGGAAAAAATTGTCAGACCAACATACGTCGGCTTTTTCAGATAGCTGTGTACTGAATTTAAAATTTTCATTATTTTTTCATTATTTTATTTTTTGTACCGAAAATTCTATTTCAATTTCGTACTTCTAACAATGCCGTGCCCAGGCTCACCATGCCGAGGTGTAATTGCAAGTTTTATGACTTGGACCGACTTTGACTCAAACGCCCCCTACGAAAAATCCACTTTATCCTCAAAATATGTAAGCGGCCAAAAAAAAGAACTGTTATATTTTACATGCAAGGAAACATACGGGGCTCTTTTATTAGTTAATTCAAATACAAATTATTTCATGAAATACATATATACTTATCTTTAACGAATTTTCCGAATGGAAATTCAGCTATTACGGCTACTCAAATAGTAAGAGTTGAGCTTGGAACTATAAGAGAAATTTGTTTTGAGTTTCTTCTGGAAATTCGCTAAAAATAAGTTACATAAGCGGCTACATAAGCGAAGAAATACTAAGAGGTCATTATTATCAAAAACGTGGGATATTTGAAAAAACATTTTCAAATTGAAAAAAATCATTGGCGTCATCATTTTTATTCAAAAATATGTCATCACATGGCCGTACGGACGCCACTGGTTTGAGTAGAAATATTCTATCTACTTCAAAATATGGATATTTACCCTGTAGCAACGGTCCTTTAAAACGGTTTTGAAATGTTTAGGAAAATATTAACAAAGAGGAGAAATTGAACAACCTGTATCTTGGAAGCTATGCGTTTTCGGATCTGAGTTTATATACCTAGATAAGAATAAAAAGAATCACATAAAAGAATCTTAGCAATCACCTGTTAAAATCTTTCGAACTTATTCACTAACACCCTATATTTATATACATATATATGTATATATATATATGTATATGTATATATATATATATATATATATATATATATATATATATATATATGTATGTATATGTATATATATATATATATACATATACATATATATATATATATATATATATATATATATATATATATATATATACATATATATATATACATATATATATACATATATTATATATATATATATATATATATATATATATACATATATATATATACATATATATATACATATATATATATATATATATATATATATATATATATATATATGTACATATATATACATATATATATATATATATACATATATATATATATATATATATATATATATATATATATATATATATATATATATATATATATATATATATATATATATATACAGTAGAGATGATCGATATATCGATAACTGTTATTTTATAACTAGTATAAAAAGATAACAGTTATCGTTAATAACTGGAATACCCAGTAACTGGTTACTTAAATAACTCCTTTGGAAATATCGATAACATAGGTCAATATTAATATATTCGAAAGCAAGGATCACAGTAATTTATTTGAACCACCTACGGAGAATTTCAAAATAATAACGCCCCAGGCAAGTTACACATTTTTTATTGTAGCACATTTCAAAAACCCTTAAAAAGAACTATTATCTATTGTACAGTTATCTATTTGTATTTGTAATTTTGTATCCATAAAATTGTTAAAATTGTGTATATAAAGCCTAAATCCTTGTATAGACAAGTATTTGAACAATATTGCACTACAATAAAGCAAAAAATGTTCTTTAGTATCCGTCAGTATTATAGATCTGTGCATATTTCACTAACAAAATCGTTTATACGCATATCGAATATCTTACAATATGTTAAAATATCCAAATACCATAACAGTTATTATAATAACTGTTATAAATAACAGTTATTTTTCAGTAACTGTTATTGCAATAACAGTTATTAGAAAATAACCGTTTAGCTCATCTCTAATAATATACAGTGTCTTTCATAAAGTTCGCGCCACACAGGAAACTTTTTTACTATTGATTTTTTGAAAAATATTTGAGTGGGGCTAATTGGTGCATCAGTTGGAATGAAAATGTATCTAAACACATTTCACCCCCACTTACTATTTGGCGGGAAACCGAAAATTTCAAATTTGTGAATTACGAAAAATGGTAATAATTTCAAAGTTATTGGTCAATTGATCATGAAATTTTGGCATAGTATCAAAATTGGATCTAATAAACATATTCCGACACCTAAATATGATAACCTGCAAAAATAACTCCCAAAAATCCACTTTTCCAAATTACGACTTTAAGTGGCCCTAAATTCAAAATAATTTTACGAATTCTAGCAAAATAAAAATTATACCATTTTTTGAGATCTACTTATTAATAAAATCACAATTATCATCAAAATATTATTACAGATATTGACCTTTCAATAGAAAAATTTAGCTTTGTACTAAAAAAACACGTCTTTGTAACATTGGAGTTTTAATAAGCATGAACAATTATTATTACTGTATTTTGTTTATAGTTAGCAGGATAGATACTTATTACGCTACTTTCATAAAAAATTTCCTAAAACTAATTTAAATGAATGATATCCTAGTCCTTTAAAATGACCAGAATTTTGGTAATATCTAATATTTTATTATAATAACAAAATTAAATATCAATATAGTCATGATACACAAAATTCAGAGCAATATTGATAATATTAATTATTTAACAATTAGCTAATACTAAGAAAATTTCCAGTAGCTTTAAAGGATTGAGACCAATTATTCTTAAGAGATAAGGAATTAGAGTACTGCATATCTTTACTACAAATTAGTTCATGCTTATTAGAACTCCAATGTTACAGAGACGTGTTTTTTTATGACACAATTAAATTTTTTTATTGAAAGATCAATATTTACGGCAATATTTTAATAATATGATTTTAGAAAAAAGCATATTTTAAAGATTGGAATAATTTTTATTTTGCTAGAATTCATAACACCGTTTAATATTTAGGGTCACTTGAACTCGTATTTTGGAAAAGCAGACTTTTGGGCGTTATTTTCCCTTATTGTAGTATATCGCAATCGGGGTATGTTAACTAGACCTAATTTTGATATGATGCCAAAATTTCATGACGAAATGACCAGTACTTTTCAAATTATTACTATTTTGCATATTTCGCAGTTTTGAAATCTCCAGTTTCCCGCCAAATAGCAAGCGGGGGATAAAATGTGTTTAGCTACTTTTTCATTCCATCTGATGCACCAACTAGTCCCAATAAAATATTTTTCAAAAAATCAATAGTAAAAAAGTTTGCCATATGGTTTGAACTTTATGAAAGACACTTTGTAAATTTTAATTTATATCTGGATTTTGGTTATACTAACCAAAGAAATCGAGTGCTCAAAGTTTCAGAGTTTAGCTGAACGATAAGTGAACATACATATTACATATGTATATATATATATATATATATATATATATATATATATATATATATATATATATATATATATATATAATATATAACTGAAACTTTAAGCACTCGATTTCTTAACCAAAATCCAAATATAAATTACAAAACACAAAGTGAATGAAAAAATTATCAAACTCGATCGGCTGGGAAACGAACCCAGGATCTCCCGATAACTATGAATACTGTATATGTTTAAATGCAAACAAAAGTTCGTCATACGTAATAATGTTTCACAAGCACTCGATAATATTTGAAATTGAAAATAGTAACTGTCTCTCGCATTCAGAGAGAGTACTAAGTACACATAAGTGGTTGAATGGTTATCGAATTGGGGCGGCTGTCGAACAGAGGATCGTTGGTGTAGAGGTGAAGACACCTGGCTAGTTACCGGGAGATCCTGGGTTCGATTCCTACCCGATCCAATTTACAAATTTTTTCAATCACTTTGTGATTTTTAATTTACATTTGGATTTTGGTCATACTAACCAAAGAAATTGAGTCCTTAAAGTTTCAGTTTAGCTGAACGATAAGTGAACATATTATGAATACTGGGTATGTTTAAATGCGAACAAAAGTTCGTCATACGTAGTAATACTTCACAAGTACTCGATAATATTTGAAATTGAAAATAGCCTTAGTAATAATATACAACCATCCAGAAAATTCAGAGTATGCAAATTGTCAGTTCTTCAAGAGCTTAGAAGAAGAAATAGAAAAAATTAAAGAGGAAGATCTAAGAAGAGCGATTATTTTGGCGGGTGACATAAATGCAAGGACAGACGGACTTAGGGATTTTAGCGACATAAACGGGAAATATGATTCAAACATGCTAGGAAATATAATATATGAAGTAGAGATGTCGATTCTCCAAAAAAAAAAGATCGATTTTTGGATCGATTTAAATCAAAGTTTAAAAAATCGATTCAAAAAAAAATCGGCTATAAAAAAATCGATTCTGTGAGATCGATTTAAAAAATCGAAATTTTGAAAAGTTTAATAAAATTAGCTGATAATTTTTGTTAAGGGATTTAATTGATTGTACATGGGAAATAAGGTATTGTGTGAAAACGCTTTACATTATATTTGTCAAGACGATGAGTTAACTTTTCAATTATAATTATAGCAAATAACGCAATTTTATATGTAGGACGAATAACCACGGAATGAACCAAGTTTACTATTAAAAAATTTCAAAGAAACTGACAAAAAGTTTTCTAAATAAGTTGCTTTTGTACGAAACGGATCGTTAGCCCCATAGGTGGTCTTCCTTTCCCTTGTATTACTAGTCTTCTACTGGACAAAATAGTGCGTATATACTCGTATATGTATTTATATAGAGCCACATGGGAGATTCGTTGATAATAATGAGTGACAATTTATGAGTGACAATTTATTAACAATAACATTTTTTGAGTTTCATTTTAACACATGTTTCTTTGTAAAATTATAACTAAAATGAAATTATTTTTGAAAAAAAATCGGTTATCGATCTCTTACTTTTAATAATCGATTCATGAATCGATTCAAATGAAAAAAATCGAAAAAAGAATCGATTTCTTAAGCTTCGATTAATCGATTTTCGATTAATCGATTTAAAATCGACATCTCTAATATGAAGTAGAAATAGACGAAAGAATCAATAAAGTTATCATGGCCAATAATTATGGAAGACATTTAATTAAATTATGCTTAGTGATAAGTGGGGAGAATTTACATGTATATCGAAGTTAGGTAGGAGTGTCATAGATTATGTAATGATAGAAATAACGGAGTATAGAAAGAAAATAAATTTGGAAATTGGAGAAAGATTTGGAGAATTGGATCACTTCACTAGAGCTAACATTAGAAAGTGGGGATACAGAGAATAAAAGAAAAGTTAATAAAAATGGAAACAGGATTGATCGATATAAATGGAACAAAGAAAAGGAAGAATTATTTATGGAAAATACAAACAATAATAATTTTATGATACATATGATAGGAGTCAAAACGATATTAGAAAATAAGAACATCGATATGGCAACTTTGGTGCTACAAAAGGATATTAAAGAAGCAGGAAATGATATGAAAATGCGTGAAAGACGGAGCAACACGAAGCATAAAAATGTTTGGTTTGATAGCGAATGCTGTAAGTTAAAAAAAGAGGTAAATTATAAACTAAGGAAATTTAGAAGAACAAATGATAAAAATGATCTTGAACAGTATATGGCAGAGAAAAGTAAATTTAAAGAGATATGTGAGGAAAAGAAAATGGAGAAAAGGAAAGAATTTGAAAACTTAGTTACGAATATTATAGAAACAAAAAATGAAAAAGAGTTATGGAGAAAAATAAGAGAAAGGAGAGCAGCAGGGAATAATGAAGTAGGGAGCTGTAAAGAAGAAGCAAAATGGATAAAGAACTGTATAAAAAGGAAGAAGAATGTGAAATAATGGAAATAAATTCAACAAAAAATTAAGAATATGAGGAAATTCTGGATGACGAAATTTCAGAGGAAGAAATTTTCATAGCCTTGGGTACAATGAAAGCAAATAAGGCGCCAGATATAGATGGTATTCCAATAGAATTTTTAAAAAGGGTATAAATAATAACGAGTTCAAAGATATGTTAAGAGAAATGTTCAACTACATGATGGAAAATGAAGTTGGAAATTAATGAAGCTGAAGATTGGAATACCGGAATAATTTTTAATATGTATATACGAAAAAGGAAAAACTACAGATTGTGGAAACTATAGAGGAATTACCCTTTTAACGGCGATTCGTAAAATCTTTATGAAAATTACGCCAATTAGGATGCAGCGGTGGATACAGGAAAGGAATATATTGACACCATTACAATCAGGATTTTGAGAGAAATACGAGACACTAGACAATTTGGTAATATTGAAAACATTAATAGAAGCTACATTAAGCAAGAAGAGCAAAAAATTTTATGCATGTTTTATAGATATTGAAAAGGCCTTTAATAAAGTAGATAAGGAAATACTATGGAAAAAACTTATAAAAATAAAGATTCTGTGTTAAATTAGATGAGGAAAAGGTATCGAAATGTGAACACACGAACAGAGGGCTGAGACAGGGATGTCAAATGTCAGGATTACTATTTGCCATATATATAAATGATTTAGCAGAGGAATTAACTCTTTTAGTACCGCCGTATATTCTAATATTTTGGATAAAAAATTTAATATCTCTATAAGTATAATTGCAAGTTTGGTAGGTTTTGCTTAATTTATTTACAATATGACCGCTCTTTACTATACAGCCTCCAGTTACTGATACAAGACAATGCACACTCTTCAGTTGAATTTTTTCTAAAAATTATTATGACGAGCTGAGCTCGTCATTAGTCCTAAAGGGGTTAAATAAAATAGATACACATGCACCAAGTGTAAAGCCCGGTTCAGACGCAGCCAGTAGTTTAGTCGAGTGGTCGAGTAATTTAGTACTCGCCCACTTTGAACACATTCATTTTACTCAAGTAAACTGGCTTGGTCGAGCGAGCGGTCGAGTTTAGTAAATAGAACTCTATTCTATTTTTATAGTCGAGTAATCTTCCCCCACTCTATTTTCAGTCAACTCGTACGCTAACTAAACACGTGTGGACAGAAATACACAAGTTGTTTATACATAATTATTGTAGTCATTGTTGTTTTTTAGTTATTTGGGTTATTGTTTTATTTGTCAGTTTCGATTTTTCATAAAAAAATGTAAAATATTTTATAGAAATAAATATACAGTATAGCACCGATAATGGAAATATCAGTTTTGGAAATTTTTTGAGAGCATCAAATTAGTCAACATCACTTTTGGAAAGTTGCATCAAAAATTTCAATTACATAAATATTAAATCCATGTGAAATAGACCATGACGCGGGATTTTATCAAAAAAAAACAAATAAATATACCGATAATAGTAGTGATCGTAGTGACAAACAACAACAGACCTCAAAGCGTGGGAATGTAGATTTTAATTATTGTACATAGAATGTTTATCTATATGTATTCTGTTCTGTGACGGTTCTTATCGTACGTAAAATGTAAACAAAATTATATCAAAGCAAATTATTAAAACGAAAAATGAAAAAATATTTTCTGAGATAATTAATTTTTAATTCTTCACTTTTTTTTCTTTTATTAATATTAAAAAAAAAAAAAAAACGTAATTTTAATTCAAAACATAATCTTACGATATTTGTGAATCGCCCCTGGTCAAAGAGCATCACTTTTGTCAAGCACCACTTTTGGAGACTACTTTTTCTTGACAAAACTGGTGCTCTACTGTAATTGTATTTAATAATTTTAATTTAATCTTTTATAGATTTCTTATTGAAATAATAACAAATTAATTATGCAATTAATTAAAATGGCAAGATGATCAGAAAGCACCACTCTTAAACAGGGCCGGATCTACGCTAAGTGGTGCCCGGTGCACGATGCAAAAATCGGCGCCCCTGTCTTTCCGTAAAATGACAAAAGCAATATTTCTTTTTAACATTTTTTCTCTAAAAAAAGCAAGTGGCAAGCCAAATTCAACAATTTGGCGGCCTTAATTTGCAGTTTTGGCGCCCGGGGTACGTGTTCCTGCTGCTCTCTAGATCCGGCCCTGCTCTTAAATTCGTTACCGAATATGTTAAATACGAATAAATGTCTGTGGGATGTGGGAAATGAAAATTACAAAAATAAACTAATTTAACAGCATACTTGAAATTGCAAGAAATAATGGAAATAAAAGGTTTTGTTCAAAAAAAAAAAAAAAAAAAAATCGTAAAAAAATTAAAAATATAAGATGGACATATTCTCAGGAAAGAAAGAAATTTAAAGACTCAAGCACTCGACTTTATACTAATCGACTAAACTAAATACTAGCTGTATGTGAATGATTGTTTTGACTCGCAGTATTTCAACAAGTATCAATGTGTTACTATATGTGAATGATATTGTGATGCTTTCACAGTCAATAACAGGACTTTAAAGGAACTTAGATGGATTGCAACTATATTGTCGAGACACGAAAATGAAAGTAAATGAAAGAAAATCAAAAATTATTATTTTTGGTAATGAAGGCAGAAGAAGTAAATATGAAAAGTGGAAATACAATGGACAAGATGTAGAAATCATAAAGTTACAAACTTAGGAGTTTATTTCAGTTAGAATGGCAAGTGGAGCACACATATGGAGGAAACTATTCCAAAAGGAAATAAGGCGCCAGGTATAGATGGTATTCCAATAAAATTTTTTAAAAGAGTATAAATAATAACGAGTTCAAAGATGTGGCGGTTAAAGTTTAAAAAAATTTATGTAGGGTTGACCGGGGTAAATGTGAATTGGGGTAATTGTGAACGGCGCCTATAATTTCTAAAATAACATTAATTTTGTTAAAAATCAAATCTTAGTATGTTTTTCTGTCCTTTCTTAATATGCTATTAAAATTTGATAACAATTCTCCAAGTAATAGTATCTTTTTTTTATTTTGAAAAAACCCTTGCAAAATTTTATGTATCTCACTTCGACCAATCCTCAAAAAAAAAATTTTTTTAAATACATTTTCTTTTTTTAAAATGTAAGAAATGTTTAAAAGTACTTCTAAAGAAGTGGTCTAAACCCTGAGGGGGTTTCTTATTAACTGCTAAAGAAATTGGACAATTTATTACCAATTCACAATTACCCCATGATTTTAAAATTGTGGGGTAATTGTGAACGTCATTCACAAATGCCCCCATTCGATCAAAAATTGCAGTAGTGTTCTGAAAATGTTGATGAAGATGCTGGTGACATTATTGTACAAGTTTCCGTTGTACAAACAATACAAAAAAAAAAAAAATTGTGTAAAGAGCCATGTTTTGTGTATCAATCTACGAAATCATTGCTGTGCGCCCTTATCCAATAACAATTTACAAAAACAGAAAAATTACTTGTTTTCAACGTCTTTGTGAGTGTCCAAGGGCAGTAGGATTAATACAAAACCATTTTTTTTTCATTTGCAGTATTAGACCTAATAGATTGTTGTTTTTTATTCATGTTAACTAAATGTATTCCCTTGAACAGGTCTCATTTTCCTTGTTTTTGTGTGAAAATCTTGTAGTTTTTTGATTTTTTATTTGATAAAATGACAAAATATCATCAAAATATTATTTTTAGTTTGTAATAAATTTATTCCTACAATTTTTGTTATTTTTATTTAACCTTGATTTGTATTAAAATAAGTACAGTACGCTTCAAAAAGTGGTAGGATACCTTTTTAGCCAGGGGGCCCGCACTTTTGACACCGCAGTGTACCCAAAATTTAAGTACACTACGGTGTCAAAAGTTTGGGGCCACCCCCGAGTTAGGGTAACCCCACATTTTTGACGCGGTAGTGTACCCCATCTATCAATTTGTAGCCTAAAATTCAGTCTGCGTATGCGTCGGGTTCCAAAATTCAGTCTGCGCATGCCTCGTGTACTAAAAATCAGTCTGCGCATGCGTTAGGTTTGGATTCAAAAACTACGTTTGTGCTGGCGGGTAATGGGTTAACACAAAACCAATTCGTGATGAACAAATTGTGATGACGCATAATGTGTTAACTTGAATTAATTTGGTTGTTGGTGATGACTCATGTCTTAGGAATTTCAAGGCCAACAGTATGAGCGAGTGTGGGGTCAAATGTCAACAATAAATTTTAAATACATGTACTCGGTACGTGCCGGGTCAAAGGTTAATCCATACATGAGGTACAGTATGACCCCAAACTACACGGTTCTTAACACCGTCAAAAAGTAGTCCGAAAAATTGGGGTTTTACTGTGCTCCCGTACCGGCCTAGCCATGCTACTGGATTCTGTTTGTCCATACATTCAGTTTATTCTTCGGATTTAGCACCATGCGACTTCTGGCTTTTCCCAGAAATAAAAATCATCTTAAAAGGAAAATGTTTTGATACCATTCCCTTCATTAAGAGGGTCGCGACAGAGTAGCTCGATGCTACTCCAAAAGAAACCTTCCAGAGATTCTTCCAATCGTGGAATCAACTTTGAAGTAAGAGCATCACTAACTGGGGGAGTACTTTGAATTTTGATTTAAGCTTATTACTTTGCTCGTAACAAAATTATTCACCGTATGTTTCGATCACAGCTCGTATATATATATATATATATATATATATATATATATATATATATATATACAGGGTGTCAGAGAAATAAGTCTTATCCTTTTAAGGGATTACTCATAGCACCCTGTTGACCCCAAAATTTTTTCGAAATTAACAGTTTCAGAAAATCGCAAATTAACTGGCTACATGATGTTTCAAAATTTCCCTAAGTACGGCTCTGATTAAATTATACATAAATACCTTTTTAATATCAACGGTACAAAATAATTTTATTGACTAAAATTCAATAAAATTTTGTAAACATGTTTATTTCTAGTTACCATTTATTGTAAACAAAACATAGATATTTACAGTGTCTCACATATAAAATCCGACAAAACTTTTTGACTAAAATATTTATAATTATTGATACCATTATGTTAGTATCATTTACCAAATATTCAAAATAATTTAAGATAAAATTAAAGAAATTAATATAAAATCAACAATAAAAAAGGCACTTCAGGGAAAAATCAGAATTAACAGATATTTACTCACCCTGTACAAAAATATGATATGTTTTAAAAAATCCTAGATATGGTATGATATTACAAATATGGACATTTCATTTAATTGGAGCACCACTTTACTACAGGGGCTTTATTGGTTATAATCAGTTATCAGTTTACCCTTGGTGTCACATTTACTTTTTTTCTGAACTGTCACAACTTCCCTTGGTTCATTAGCACAATTTACTTCATATTTATTTTTACTATGCGTCTTCGTCTTGTTATTTTTCCATCCTGTATGTAGTATAATGTTTGTCAAGGTTCTCCATAAAACATCAGTCAGAAACTGAACAGAAATTTATAATCAAAAATTTAACACTAGGTACTAAACAAAAAATTTCACAATTCACTTTACGAAATTATCAAATATTCACAATTTTGTATTTTTATTTATCAATTATACAAACTACCATTTAATATTAATAATTAAAATTAATAAAATATTAATAATTAATATTTTTACACACAAAGTAAAAATGCGCAACAATGTTTTTTTGTTATGAAAGCGAAATCAGACATACATATAATAATTGTATGGTGTATGAATATTTCTTGTTAGAGAGACAACTTACAAAATCGTTTAAAAAGTTAAATAGTCAATACAGAAAAACATGACAGCAGTCATTTGAATTTCTATAGGTACTATATTTTGTCTTTATCTAATAAATGACAAAAAATATTTGTTAACGGAATGCTAACTTTGAGACAGGAATAAAAAAAGATGCATATACTTTTAATGTCATGTTGTCACACTCTTATCAATTGCTTATATTGGGTTGTTTGTTATTATAGTTCACAGTGCTATGGAATTTACTTGCTTCAAAAATAGGTAGGGTTGACTGGGATAATTGCGAATGGATTTTCATAAATTGAGATAAAAGCGTTATCTTAAGTATTTTTTATTTTATATATCACATTATGGTTGATTTATTTTTAATTCTACATTATTCAGGATGCTCCATATAAATTTTGAGCAAATTCGTATGAAAAACAAAAATTTTATAAGCCATTCACATTTCCCCGGTGCGGTTTTGCAAATCTTATCAATTTTGGGGGAAAAGTGAATGCCATCAGAAAAATTATCTAAAATGGATTATAAGAGAAGTGAGGTACATCAGAGTAAAGCCCAACTCAAATTCTTCACATTTACTCCACTTTCAAATTTTTCATCATACTTTAGCGGTCACAATTTTGTTTAATGTAAGTTACGCATACCTCAAATTTGTAAAAAAATCAAAGTTAAATAAAAATAACAAAAATTGTAGGAACAAATTTATTATAAGCTAAAAATGATATTTTGATGATATTTTGTCATTTTATTATATAAAAAAATCAAAAAATTCCATGTAATCTACTCACTGTTTTCGTACGGAGACATATTCCGGACACCTATATATATATATATATATATATATATATATATATATATATATATATATATATATATATATATATATATATATATATATGTAAATGTAGTAATGGTTCCAATTATAATTAAGGGAAACGTCGGAAACATTTGATCCTACTTGTTTTAAAGAGCTTAATTGAAGGTAGTAAAACGGTGTGTAATTTCCTGACTCGGCGACGTTACATAACCTTATAATAAAATACTTTTGTATTTTCGTGTGTGTATGTTTGCAGCATTTGTAGATTATTTATAGAGGACGGGCTTTTTTAAATTAGCATAATTAAATATAATTTTATTTGTGCCAAGTTAAGATAGAAATTTGTCATGGTAGGTAACTAAGTATGTAGTAATTGTAATATATAAGGTGAAATATTAAATATTTTGCACAGGCGTGAGGGAAACACACATAAAAGTTTATTAAATTGTATGTATGTATGACTGACAAATTATTTTCGCTAAAAATTCGCTTTCTAACAATAAAAACAGATATTTTCAAAAGATTCAGGGACTTTTGTTATATTACTTTATTTACGATAGAACCTTTAAATAAATAAATTTTATTAGGTTTTAATGGCATTTTATTTCTACGTTGTATTATATGACCGATATTAGTGATATCATGGTCATTATCGTCGTAAAATTTATTCCAAAATTTTTGCATATTTATTTACAAATGATTTTAATTGCTCCCTTTAATCATTACAGCTGATCAGGTAAAATTGTGGGTTTTAGATAAAGTGTTGAACACATGAAAAATACAATCAATTTTAATGCAAATTTACGCAATTTTTATTCGTGTATATTGAATCCCCTTGGAACGGGTATTCGCCTAAATTGAGGGACCGGTGTAGAATGTTCGAAAACTTTCGTTAAATATCGTTGTTTAGCATATTTATTCTATTAGCAATCCCATATTGAATTCGATCTGTCCATATTTTTGCTTGCTATTGAGTAGAATATTCTAGAACTTTTGTAAAAATTCCATTATTTAGCCTCTTTTTGGATGAACAATATAATGGTAAAATGGGTTTTTTGATGCGTTTGTTGGAATTGCGTTTGTTTTGAAGCTAGCCTGTACAAAGTAAGAATAAAAAAAATAACAATTTAAAAAAAATTTGTAAATATTTGTTAATATATTTTTTTTATCATCGGATGATTAAAAATATGATGGCCAAACCAAAGACATACATAGTACATATAAATACACACACAAGTATAGTACTGTGTAATATAGGGCTGGCCAACCTAAATGATCTTGCGGGCCACTTTGGAAGCGCATCATAACTCCACCGGTCGCACATAAAATTATGTGTTCCCATATATTATGTATTTTTTTTTAATACATTGGTTTTCACTACCTTGGTCATTATAAAATAAATATATTTTGTATAAGTGTGATGAACCTCGCAAGCCAAAAAAAATTCTAGGCGGGCCGCGAGTTGGCCACCCCTGGTGTAATATAAAGACGTACATAGTACATATACAGTTTGTTGTCATTTCTTGACCTCCGTACTTGTTTTTGCGCTCCTGAAAAATATTTAATTTTTAATACACTAAAGCTCCGCGCTATAGTTATGACGTATCGAAAAATTTGAGTGAACAAAACTAATTACGTGAAGAATTTTGTTTAGACAAATGTTTAATACAGCAGAACTGTGTGAACTTCCCAGAGTGTGCATCCTACACATACATACTCACGAGATAACAAGTACAATACATAGACATATAAGAATAGACCGCGGGAGTGGGCGTGATATGCGATAGATGAATAAAAAGAGAACGATGCTTAACAGGTCCCTTTATTTCTTTTTATCCGTGATTATGCATTAATGAACATTGAAAATTGCGCATCATTCATGCGCATCAACATTAGTTATGTGCTTCACATATCTGGTGTATCTGCACAATAACTTATAACCAGTGTTGGGCAAGATATCGAATTTTATTATCTAGAAAACAGATAATAGATAACATAATTTAAAACATCTAGATAAAGATAACAGATAATTGAACCATTATCTAGATAAAATTTTAGATAACAGATAATATTTACAGAAATAATGCACTAGGTCAGTCTTTTTCAACCGCCCATCAGTGGACCGGTGCCGGGCTACGAAAGTGACTCACCGGTCCCCAGAAAGATGTGTTTATTATTATAAATTACAAAAATGTTCAAGAAAGGTTTTTAGCGACAAAATTACATGTTTTGAAATTTATTTTCTTTATTTACGGCCCATGATAGCACACGTAGAGTACAACATTTTTTTATTTCAAAAAAGTGCTTAAAAAGTGTCGGTATTTGTCTCCATTACATGATCGACCAAGTGGTCGGAAGACGACATTTCATATTACACGACTAAATGTTATTCCAACTAATGGCGGAAATGATTCCAGACAACAAGAATTCTGTTTAAAATTAAATAATTACTTTTAAAAATGTTTGTATTTCTTAAGAAAGTGTCAAAATTTATCTGAATTATATGGTCGACCAAGCGAATAATAGGTAAATGGTGAATTTAGCTTCAATTTTCTTTTTTTTAGGAAAAATAAAGATGTATTCTTATTATCTTATCTTTTTGCTTCGCTTAATAAAAAGATAAGATAAAAGATAACTTCTTTTAAAAATATCTAGATAAAAGATAATAGATAACGAAAACGTTATCTAGATAAAATTTCAGATAACGTTATCTAGATAAGCACAACACTGCTTATAACACGTGAATAGTACAGCAAGTAAACGCCCAAGACAAGGATAGAGAGACCTGTTAGGCAGCGTTCTCTTTTTAACGAGCTATCGCGTCCACCACAGAACCAATAGAACGAATACATCTATCTCTTTTCTGTAATCACTTATGTGCTTTTATGTGCATCTTAGGCTGCTTAGTCCTCATTCATTCGCCAGCACTCAATGGGTATGTTTCAATTGTTGTTATATTGTTACCTCTCGTATTAACACGGTATATGTACGTGGTATTCGTACATCATACGTACCACCACCACGTACATATTATGTATGTATGTATGCAAGACACTAATACACACAACATCCAACGGACTAACACACACAACTCCGCGTGCACATATATAACATAGTGGGGGTTTATTTTCTATCCTTTGTGGTTACGCTCGTTTCCCTAGTATAGACATAGTAATGTTCGTTCTCTTTGTTCTCTGGCGTCCACTTACACGATAGACCTATTACTAGCGCGGTCTATTCTTATATGTCTATGGTACAATACGTAGTTGTTTGCATATGTGTATGTAAGTTTGATGTAAACAACAAAAAACAGTGGCGGTTTTAATAATTAAAAATATTATAAAACAAAATAAAACATTTTCGAACTTTATCCACAGTGGGAATTTAATTATACGTACTCTGACTTTACGTAGTGACGTCAGCGACTTAGTGGGATTCTCCTCTCGCAGACATGTTATCGTTTCTCTGTGTTGGTGAAAATTTATTTACCAAGCCGAAGTCAGGGCCGTAGGTAACACTATCTAAAAATTTCAATGTTATATTGCATACATACACATATATGAATATATTCTGCATACGTAACATGCAAAATGAGTTACGTAAAATTCTAGAATATTCTGATCGTCAACTAGCAGAAAAATGAAAAAACAGACTTCACTATTGAATTGATCACTAAAAATGAGATTAAGCAGCACAGTTTGACAAAAATTCTAGAATGTTTCATTTGTCAACTAGCAAAGATATCGAAAAATCAATTACAGCATTTAATTGGTCATTGAAAAAGAGACCAAATAGCATATCTTGACATATGTTCTTTAATATTCTATTCGTCAGCTAACAAAGATATCAAAAAACAGTCGTCGCCATTAAATTGGTCACCTAAAAAGAGACCAAATAGCACATTTTGGTAAATGTTATAGAATATTCTATTTGTCAGCTAACAAAGATATTGAAAAATCGATTGTACCATTTAATTGTCCAACCAAAATTAAACTAATATAAACGTTCTAGAATGATCTGTTCGTCAGCCAGATTAGAATATTCTAGAACATTTATCAAAATGTGAGATTTCGTCTTTTTTTCGATGACTAATTAAATAGTGCAACCGATTTTTCGATATATTTGTTAGTTGGCGAATAGAATATTCTAGAATTTTTGTCAAAATTGCGCTGCTTAATTTAATTTTTAGTAACCAATTCAATAGTGAAGTCTATTGTTTGATAGATAACTCTGCTAGTTGACGAGTAGAATATTCTAGAATTTTTGTTAGCTTTCACTATTTGGCGTCTTTTATGCTGATGAATTCGATGGTGAAGTTGGTTTTTTGAGATCTTTGCTAGTTTTCTAAAAATCGCCACTTATATCCATTAATATAACATTAAATTTCGTTTATCTTTACTAATTGAAATATCGTTATTTTCGATATCGATAATTTCCGATAATGAAAGTCACATTTTAATAGTCGCAATATGTTCGAAATAGCCATAACTTGCTTCGCTTAAGCCTTCAAAAATTTTGTCATTTTTTCGCTACGACACATCGTTTATGGGATATTTACGATTGAAAGTTTACAATTACGAAAAGTAACGAACACTAATTTTTTGAAAAATTTTCTATTGCTGGCTAATTCAATGACACTAATGGAGCCTAAAGTGACCATTTATAACCAATTTATGGTACATAACTCGGTATCGATAATTTTCGACAACAAAAAGTAGGTTTTGACAGTCGCAATATGTTCGGAATATTCTAGCAAGGATGATGGAATCAACCACAAGAATAGACGAACTTTTCAAACAAGCCACCGACGAACTATGTGTTACCAACAAAGAGCACAACCATAAGAGCAACGAAACTGAAGCGTCAATTCACACGAATCCGACTAACACCATCGGACGGATCCAGGTCACAGACACAAGACCAGAAGATATGTGTTCGGAAGCAATATGTTCGGAATACCCATAACTTGCTTCGTTTAAGCCTTCAAAAATTTCGTTATTTTTTCGCTGCGACGGCGACGCACCGTTTCCGAGATATTTACAATTAAAACTTTGAAATTACAAAAAGTAACGAAAGCTAATTTTTTGAAAAATTTTCTATTGCTGATTAACTCAACGACACTAATGAAGCCTAAAATAACCAATTATAATTAACCAGCTGCGACCCGTGATTTCACTCGCATAAAATTATCTGAATTATAGGTCAGATGATTAGATCAATTTTAAATTAGATATTCTGAAATTCTTTACAACATCGATTACCTATTTATAATGCCTGGCTCCGCTCGTCAAACGACTCTAAAATAACAATCTTCATATTTCAATAGCATGACTAATTTCCGCACCTTTATGTACCTAGATACCCCTATCAATGGGTAGTTTTAGGAGTATTTACATTTTAGGCCTTGCTTGCGGCACCAAGACCATAGGGAACAATTTTAATTTCACAATTAATTTGCGTCTTATTTGATAGCCTTGACGGACCCCAGGTTCATTCAAATTTGATATTCTAAAATTTTCTAACCGTATTCATATTTCGATAGCATATTTAATTTTCATAAAATATTGTCAAAATTCAACCGTTTAATTTTAATCCTACTGGGGGTTAATTTTGAACTCACTTTACATTTAAATTAGATATTCTAAATTTCTTTATAAAATCAGTTTCTTATAGTGATCCGCTCCGCTTATCCAATGATCTTAAAATATATATATTCATATTTATAGTGTACTTTGGAAACTCGATATTTCGTCAGTCTGTAACTCATCATATAGATAACAATTCGTCCCTGCTAAAAAAAATGTACGTAGTGTAGTTGTTTTTCTAATTAACTTTTGAAATTTAAATAGAAAAAAATTAAAGTGTGTCGTACCTAGTTGTAAAAATTCCATTAAACAAAGAAATACTCAAAATAAAGGGATATCTTTCTTTAAATAAGTAAAAATATTTAATTAATTTTTCTCTTTGTTTTTCATTTTCAGACATATTCCATAATTCGTATATTTCTGTAATTCATCACCCCTCCGGTCCCGAGCATGATGAATTGTCGAGTTTCTATGTACTGTATTTAATATTCATGACTTGAGACCTTTCCGTAGATACCCATATTGATAACTTGTCATTCAGCCGAAGTCGGTGAGCGTCACAGGACATTGCCATAAGCCCAGAGGATCTGAGAGTGAGCATACGATCCGCGATCGATCATAAATAGCAACGAGAGTGGAACAACCTCACAGCTAAGCCCAGACAGGTGAAACCTGAGGTCCGAAGAACTCCGGCACCTGTAAATCTGAGCCGGTGAGAAAGTGTGGCCCTAACACGTTTACGCTTGGGCCACACGGCGTTAACACATCGTCATCTTCTAGCCGGTGAGGATCAGCCAAGGTGCGCCGCCTGCGGGACGGCGCTGACTGTGAGGCATATAGTTGAGGAATGTGTAATCTTTGAGCCATTGCGGCTCCCGAATAATGTAGCCGAAGCTTTAGCTTATAATGCTGTCTCTGAAAGATGCTTGAATTTCACCGAAGTTCGCATCTTCATCAGAGACTGTAGGGGCTTTACATCTCTAAATTTTATTGGAAGTCGTCTCATTTTATCTTCCCTGACAGAATTTTTACCACAATCTTGTTTTATTTTATATGTTTCCGCGATTTTGTGATTGTCTTATTTATTTATTTATTAACAATACCCTGTTTCAGTTGGCCTGGCAGGGTACTAATAGTCTTGTCGTTATGCCACTAAGCACCTTTTACACCCTTAGTGGTACTGTTTGTTATTTATACAAGTTTGTTGTTCTTGTTATTGTTTTTTATCGATGTATCACCGAGGGCCTTTTACACCCGAGGTGGTACATCATTTATTTTTTTATCTGTGATATTTTGCTATGCCGCGGTAGACCTGTTGTTATGGCTCTACAGCGGTATTGTTTTAACTCCTTATTACGTCACTGGCCAGCCGGTGGCTGCCCAGTGACGCAATAAGTTTTATCTGTAGTACCTTTAGTGAGATTTTTTTCTAGACGTTTGTGTGTTTCTAGTCAGGGGCCTCCAATTCGAGGCCCTTTACACCTTGGAGGGAGTCGCAGCGATGGTGTTCAGTACTTATCGTACCGTCGCCAAGGACTGTCCGCTCTCTTCAAGCCCTGGGATGGCAGGGCCCATCGTTGGATTTTTATTTGTGTATGTATGCCCGGTGTTACCCAACGTGACACCCAATGGAACATAGTATGTATCGTTATATTTCCTTATCAGCAAATTTTCTGTTTTACTTATAATTTTAATTCGTACTTTTGTTGGGACTCTACTATACTAACATTGCGTAGCAGAAGACTAGTGTACCCAACACTAGTTTTACCTACACTAAGACTTCAACACCGAGTACTAGCATCACCACGGTCCGGTGGAAATAAGAAAACGGACACAACAGGGACACAAGGATCGAACACAACAAATGGCGCCCGAGCTATAAACAGGAAAAAGCGACAACTTAAGGAAGAGGCCAAGGGAGTTGGAAGGACGCAATACCGACAGATCCCGTTCACCTCCGGTATGGTGCAAGTGTCCGAGGGACTGGACACCAGGATGGCACCTAAGGGAATGGAGGCAACACTGGATGAACACCGGGAAGCAAGTCAGCTAGGCCGAGCACTTCCAGAATCGTCATTGCCCACGATGGAGGGAATGTTCGCCGCAATGATGAGCCAAATGAATTGATTGTCAGAGCAAAGGCAGCAAATGTTTGACAGACTGGACAGACAACTGGAAGCAAGGATGATGGAATCAACCACAAGAATAGACGAACTTTTCAAACAAGCCACCGACGAACTATGTGTTACCAACAAAGAGCACAACCATAAGAGCAACGAAACTGAAGCGTCAATTCACACGAATCCGACTAACACCATCGGACGGATCCAGGTCACAGACACAAGACCAGAAGATGTCACGGAAGCGACGACCACCTCACATGACGTCCTGGACCGGGCGCAGGAGATGCAGCCCCAGGAGAGCCAGGAAGAGGGAATCGTTCAGCGACATACGGTCTCCAGTCCAACAAGTGAACCGTCCGACAACGAACCCAAGAACAAATAGAGATTGAAGATGCAGCCAATCCACGAACTGAAGAAGGAAGAATGAACGCCGCAGAAGTCACAGAGCCAAAGGAGGAACCTGTCACTGTGGTACAGGAAGGCCGATTCGCTCCGGCCAGTTCAGCGACGAGGGGGGAGGCCGATGGGTTTGAGCTCGGGGAGCTGCCCAGGGCTCAAATAAGAAGTCCAGGAACTGGGGGAAGGGCGGACCGACGGCACACACGACAGGTCAAGGGAAGAAATCGGCGACACCTCTTGCGGTACAACAAGGACAAGGTCAGGAAAAGGGTTCAATCGCGGAGGAAGATAACTGACCGCCTAGTCTCACCACTGCGACGACGGGAGGAGAGGAAGGGGTGTGCAAGCTCAGGGAGCCCGACGCCGCTCAACAGGAAGACCCGTGGCAAGGAAAAAGACGGTGGAAAATCCCGGAGGGGTGCATAACATTCGACCCAGGAGGGAAATATTGTATTCGAGGTAAGGCGACAAATTAAGACGGACAATCGCCAACACGCACGATGAAACGACAGGAGGAAGAAGAGGGATCACCACTACCAGCAGGGGCCGAACAAATAACCACCAACCAGGTAACCGTGTATAGGATCGAAGGAGGTCCACACGGGTCTGGCGTCAAGATGGACGGGTTCGAGCTCGGGGAGCTGCCCACGATTATAGGGGAGGATCAAGAGGTTGGAGGAAGAGAAAGCGACCGGTACCAGGATAACGGGACCGGGAGGACCACCGGCCATACAACTTGCGACCTAGGAAGCAAGAAGTCGGAACGGCCGTAGGCAACGTCTTTGGAGGGGATGATGTTGAGACTCTACTGTACTAACATTGCGTACGGCGTAGCAGAAGACTACTGTACCCAACACTAGTTTTACCTACACGCATATCAAGACTTCAACACCGAGTACTAGCATCACCACTGTCTGGTGGAGCAGTGGTGATGTGATCGGATCACCAATGCCAAGGACTCGGGTTCAATCCCTACCGGCAACGACGGTCTACACCATTTTTTTTTTTTAATTTCTTTTTCTTTTCACTTTTTATATAATGGTGGAACATTCTGAAACCATCGAGAATCATCTAGAAGCTCCATATCGAAGAAAAACAACTACATCACAACAACAGCATGTCATCACCAAATGGGTATATAAGTCGGTTGCGGCAGATGGTGGCAATCAGTTCTAATCAAGTGCTACGTCGGAGACTAAGGAGGATCGAGTGTAGGAGCCAGTAGTGGAAAAAGTGCAGTGGAAGCAAGTAGTGAATCAGTCAAGTGGACATTGTGGACAACCGAACAGGATCAATGGGATGATTGGACTTAGAATAAATATTCTATTAATAATCATTGTTAAATACATCGTGTTTAATACATATAAAAAAATTGTTTAATAAATTGTTGTTTGAAAAAGATACTATCTTTTATTTCAAAAACTTTAGTGGAACGTTGAGTGCTCCAAAAGCTTTTCGTCGCAAAACGAAACCAGAGTACCACAACACTTTATTAATTCAAAAATTTTAAAAAGCAAATAAATTTTATTTATGATAAATTAATATAAATTAATATTTTGTTTATAATAAATATAAATAAGTATTTAATAAACCAAAATTATCTGTAAAATACAATGAAGACAAGACAAACTTTCTAACAATAAAAAATAGACTCAAAATATTGCATGCAAATAATATATGCAGCGGCATCTAGATAATAAATATAAAAACATTTGGGGGAAAGGTCTATCCACTAAAAAAATATAAAAACCTATTTATTAAACAAAGTTGGCGGTTTTTTTTCATTTTTACTTATTTTCATTTTTACTTAAAATAATATTGAAGTAATGAATCAATTGACTTTCCATAGAATTGTCTTTATTTATTATTGATGCAATTCTTTTTAAGAGGTCTGTCACTTTCGAATTCAAATTCCGTTTCTTCTCAATGGGGTCAAGTTTCTAACTGACGTAATTGAAGAATGGCAAAGACTGTCCCAGGAAACTATAGATAACATCATTCTGAGTATAGAAAAATGAATGGAAGCTTTGATAAGAGCACGGGAGGAACCAGGCGGGATTAAAACGCTGTGTTTCATTTTCTATTTATTAAATAATCTTTAACTTAAATTATTCTTAGATGACATAAGATTCCAAAAATTTGACATTTTATATGGTTACTTGTTTTGCTACTGAAAATAAAGGTATATCGACTTGTGAACATGTAATTTTAAGTGAATAATTAATATTTTCTTGAAATTAAATGTGAACATGTAAATTTAAGTGAGTAATTAATATTTTCTTGAAATTAAATGGTTTGTTTGATTTTTACAGATATTTTGTATGTTACGCTAATTCTGCCGGTGTGTGTATTTAATTTTATTATTACTTACATAGGTACATATTATTATGTATTAGTTTTTTACAAAAATAATTTATGTTTACGGGTTAAAGAAATTAAGAAATTTAAATATAGAAAGAAATTTTTATATTTTAAAGGTTTCAATATAATAGCAACTTATCCATAATGCATTTTTTTAAATGCTTTTTGATGTCTCAAGTAATGGAAAACTTTAGTACAATTTTTGAAAATTTCAAATTTACTGAAATTTTTTAACACATTAAATAAGAATTTCAAGAGACCACATAAGAAAATCGAACTAACCACAATTTCGAATTAAACAAGTTCAAATTAGATAGAGCCAACTGTATTATATGTACATATACGCATAAAAAGGCTTACTAACCAATATATACGTATAGCTGTTATAATTTTCTTAATTATATTATGTAAGATATGTATTAAAAATAAGTTGTGCTATGTATGGTCTATTTCAGTTAAATTTAACCATGCTTCGTAACTTTGAATTTAAATAATTTCCGTTTTCCTGGCTTTATCTCTTTTATTATTGCATTTATGTAAATTTTAAGTTTGCAGTTTATTTTTAGAAAAGAATAGAAGATCGATTTGTTTCGAATATAAGAATTATTTAATTTTTTAACGAAAACTCATGACTAATTGTATCTGAAAAGAGGTATATATCTTTCTGAATCAGAAAATGTGCAACTTGTATTTAATTATATTTAAAAATTTGTCAAGTGCGTGATGAACTACGAAAAATTAGGGTTCCGTAGTTATTTCAAAAAAATTATGAGACAGTAACGCCAAATGATTGACGGAATATATTTTCGGAAAAAGTAAGAAAATAATTTTTACATTAGGATTTCTCTTTACATACAAAAATAATCAATAAATTAAATAATATATAGACACGGACTTCATACGTGATTTCTATTTCCTCACTCTAAAGATCTTCAAACTTTCAACTTATTAAAGATAATAGTTCTGAAATAGGAAATTCGGACGCAATTAAGTATAAGTCGCCCAAGTGACAAAAACTAACTTTTATAGATGGAACGCATAATTAAAAAATGTCTTTAATTTTACTGTGCTTTAATAATTATAAAAATATACAGTCGTACAATATAAATTCACTTGGACATTAATAATACATAAAGAAACCCAAAGTAAAGCAAGCACTATTACTGTAATAATGAATTCCGAATTAATTTATTATTGCTTAAAGTGATTAGATGACATATGAATGTATATACATGTTTAAGTAATTACGCCATTGTCGAATACATTTATTTATTCATTTTTATGGTAAACCGTAATAAATATTTTATTTATTTACGACTGCTATGAAATTGCTCATTTAGGTACTGTATAAAATACAATCTAGGTAAGCTAAATTTAACATAGACTGTGCTAAATTTTGTTTCTTTGTACCTGCGATTTTGTGTAGAAGTACAGCTTGCACTCATTTTTTTGTTAATCTTTATACTGTATATTGTATTAAAATATGTAGAAAATTTTCTCCTAAAATCTGATTCATTGATATACATATTTGACATACAAGTTTGACATAATTCTGATGTATCATCTTCTACCAAATTTATGTTACTTATTGTGAATTTTTTATTAGTTATAGATAAAGTAGGTACAGTACGTAACTTGGTTGTAAGGCATATTATAGACTCGCGTAATTATGCACTCGTCGCTGCGCGGCTCTGGCGTAACTTTTTCGCTTATTTGTAATATGCGACTCATAACCTCAGTTACGTAATATACTATTAAATTTCCTACATTTTATCCTGAAAATTATGAAAAATTAGCTACCACGGAACTCTGAAAATGCGTGTCTAGCACGCATTTGACGAAATTACTTCTACTTTGAATTTTTACTTGAAATTTTAAATACACATTCTCGGAACGTTTATAGACCCTTTTTTAAAAGAAAAGAAAAAAAATAGAAAAATAAATATTTAACTCACTAATACTGCCGTACTGTAGAAAAACAATGTATGTGCATTAATGGTAAAACTGAGAAAATGGCATTCAAAAAATTCAGCATTTTTAAACTTTTGAATTTTTCTTTTGGACCCAATTTGTGATACATAGAATTGTTATTTAGTATTAAAATAGTACCGTAAACACGGATTGCTTGAGCCCAGATTTGCAGATCATCTGATAATTTCAAAAATTGAGCGTAAGTGTTATATTTATTTGGAATAGAAAATTCAGTATATTAATCTGCATATGACTACGGTTAGTTTATTATATAATATGGATCTTTTTCTTATGGCTCATAAATTTTATACCTTTTTATATTTTGGTTCAAGTTAACCTCAAGATCGGGTTACTTGAGCCCAAACCTAAATTTCCAGGTGATTTTCATTCGAAAACAATTTGAGACCATGTAGGACGTTGGTTTAATTAAAACATTGTACAAACGTGTAAGGAGCTTTATTTATTCAATACTCCTATCGCAGCATCTTGCATAACATACCGAATTTCCGTTTACAAAAATTAGTTTTTCTCGGAAACTAGTTGACATAGAATAATAATTTAAAGATCTTTTTTGTGTGATTTTTTCTCCTCGTTTCAATAGAGTAAAAATTTTTGAATAAGGAGAAATTTTGTAATTCACGAAAATTTCCAAAAATAACATTTTTTGGGCATCGGACGTGCCTGGTTAACGAACTTGTCCAACGGTTTGGGATTTTTGGGAATTTCTGCTATAGTCTTGCACCATTTTATACCAAGTTATAATGGGCTCAAGTTACCCTAATAATGGGCTCAAGTTAACTGATTTATCAAAACTTTAAATTAAGAAATTAAGGAAATAGCTGGCATATGAACATGTCTGAATTTGCTTTAGTAACGAACCAAATATGAAAATTATACACTTACTTTACTTTGTGAGCTATCGAAATATTTTTTACAGTTGAGAGTTAGCAACATAACAAAAACAGCAATTTCAAATAGAGGTAAACAACACTCGCCTGACACCTAATGTAAATTTTCAGAACTACCTAAAAATAAATACAGTGAACCTAGTGCTGTTACCTATCAGATAAACCTCTAACTTGCTTTTACTACTGGCTAATACTTATAAGCACAAAACAGAAAATAATACTTTTGTCCATTTTGGGCTCCAGTTATACCCCAGGGCTCAAGTAACCCGTGTTTACGGTATCATTTTTTGCTAAAAAAACTTATTTTTAGACAAATACTTTCTAATTCGCCTAAATCTTTCAAAAAACTTGCAGATACGTTGTTTTCGGTAACTCAGAACAAGATTTTATATACAATGAACAACATATGTGAATCATCTAATCAAGCAGGCAATCTCTAAGCAAGCAGTTACACATACGTTACTCTTTTTTTTTTAAAAAGACGAATTTTAATTTGGTAAACATGTGATCACATACGTTATTTATTACAATCGTAGTGACAAAAGAAACTTGCACATACGTTAAATTAAAACATATACGTCGTATTTAACTAACATTGCAGTAAAATTTGGATACAGTCTCCTATACGTTAAATTTTTATAATTTTTTTTTTTACTTTAGGAATTAAAATATAACATTTTTGGGGGTTTAATAAAAAAAGTATTTAAAATAAGCTATCAAATGGTATCAATAGCTCATTTTTGATAAAAATGTCACATACGTTATTAGTCGAATTTTTCCTTGAAAAAATTAGACTTATACAGCCTATGCGATAAGAACGGCGCGAGGCGAGAATAGGGGACCCGTTTTCGGACCCGTAGAACACGATTATCTAGAAAAAAAATGTCTGATATATATATATATATATATATATATATATATATATATATATATATATATATATATATATATATATATATATATATATATATAGGTAGTTGCAAAGTTTCTGAGCGACTAAAGTCCACTTCCAGTTTTACTACAGTACTCCGTTAAATAAATGAAAGTAAGGGTCTACACCATTAAAAAAATCGTATTTATAAATACCAAAATATGTTATTATTACTATGTAAGGCTATTTTTCATAAAAATTTTTCCTGTTAGTATTTAATATTTTAAAATTGGTAGCGTTAAGTCGTTTTGAAACATTAAATTTCTTATCATAGGTATTTCTAGTTTTAATTATATTACATATTTCTTGTAGTTTAGAAACGTTTAATTTTTAATATTTTATACTTTCTGAACAATTTACTAAATATTGCAAATAATAAAACGGTCTACAATTTTCTCTTTTAAAGTCTGTACTTTTCAGTGGTTAATTAATTGAAATGTATTCAATTTTATTGAACTACCTGATACAGTCATAAAACCTGCATAATTTTCGATATTTTAACAATTTTTTTTTAACTTATCGTATTCTTGATTATTATTATACTTTTTTATACCCTCTATTTTAATCGGGTTTTTATCTATTGATATTTAATTAATTTAAATATGGAAATGAATACGAGTATTAAAAATAAAATGTTAAGTCCACAAGCAAATAACACATTTATCATTTTAAATGTGTTAGTGTTTATGAAAAGTGAAAGTGATGGTGTGAAAATCCCATTAACTCAAGTTAAAAATCGTGTTACTGCAGCTATGGGTATATCGCTGGCAACTTTAATTAGAATAGCTAGTGAAGCAAAAAAAAAAAATGATGGATCGGAAGCTATTTTTGCTGAAAAAGAAAGAATAAAACATGTAAAACATAAAACAGATCTGGACAGCTTCGATAAGGGAGTACTTAATAATATTATACAAAATATTTTTACGACGGAAAAAATTGTTCCCATATTGAAAAACATTCATAGGAAATTTATTTAATTTAAAATTACTTATTTAAGTAGGTACATCATTGCATTACTATATAAATAAGCAAACTATTTCAAAATTGATTACTTTTTTTACAACGTAGTGTATTTTTATACATTGTATGTATCGTTCAATATTACCTGAGTGAGAGATATAACAACTAATAGGGGGAGTTTAGACATAATTACTCTATATCCATCTTTATTGCAAAAGTATTTTATCTTCTTAATATAATAAAATATGTATATCTCTTACTAAAAATACATCTTTCCTTTTTGTTGGACTTTGATACCTCAAAAACTCTGCAACTAGTTATATATATATATATTCCCGCTACCTTTTAAGATGTGTAGGGCCCCCCTACGGAAGTTAAGAGCTCAAATAAATTTGGTAAGTGGGGCTCATTCCGAGGCACCTCATACTATCAAAGTGGGGTCAAATTTTGGGCAATTTTTTGACCCGACCCAAACTTTAGGGGGGGTGGTGGGGGACGGTAAAACAATAAAACTTTTCCAAACCGGTTGGAAATAATGTTTCGATCAATTATTATCTACAACATATCCAAAATTTAGTTTCCTAAGATGATTTGGAGGTAGTAGAGGGGGAAAAAACGATTTTAGCTGGATCTAACACGCCCTCAGCCCTCCAGAATTAACGTAGAGGGTTGAAATTTGGTGTGTTAATAGAGTTCATACCTAGGTTGTGCTTTTTGGAGGTTTTAATATGTTACCCCCACCCCCCTCATTTTTAAGCTACAATTTCATGCTTTTTCGACGTTTTCGAAGTTTGTACCACTCCCACAGGTCACCCGAATAAACCTAGAGGGCTGAAATTTTGTATTCGGATTGAGTTAGTATCAAGGGGGTGCCTTTTGGGGGTCTCAACTTTTAACCCTTACCCCCACCATTTTTATACCAAAAAGAACATGATTTTTCTTGTTTTTTAACAGTTTCGTTCGGGTCAAAATCTCCCTAAATAAACCTAGAGGGTTGAAATTTTGTATACAGGTTAAGCTAATAGCCAACCACTACTTTTTGGAGTTTTCAACTTTTAACCCTTACCCCTACGATTTTTACGCCAATATTTCCTTGATTTTTTTGCTTTTATTCTAACACGTCTAGAGACTCTCTAAGGAAAACTGGAGGGCTGAAATTTTATACGTGTATTGAGTTAGTATCGAGCTAGTGCCTTTTAGGGATTCCACATTACTTTTCCCCCCACTTCTCCCATTTTTACATCGCAATTCGATGGTATTGTTAAATGTGTTTTAAATGCATTATTTTTATTCTAATACAAAGTAGGCGAATAGTAATTTTAAAAAATTTTAAAAAAAGTGAACTTACTTTTATGACAAATGAAATACATACATATTAAGTAATTTAAAAATGTTATTAAAGTCACTGTTTATTTATAAATTAGGAATTTTGGATTTTTATTATTTATAAAATAGAAATTTTGGATTTTTTTGGAAAGAAAAAATACCTTCATAACGGCCTTCCAGTTTACTATTTAAGGTCCTTTTTTAATATTCAAAAATAAAACACAAAGGCAACTGGCGGATAAGCATGGGTAGGAATGCTTTCGTACGAATTGTGTTGGCTTTTTGCCTGCTAACTGCTATCGGTATAAAAGTGAAATTTAGAGGAGAGCGGGGCTATATCGTACAGCGAGGCTAAACCGTACACCCATTTTTCGTGTCTAGATTTTAAGCTAGACAAGTCCAACGTTGTCGCAACCTAGCGCCTTACCGCGGAAAATCACAGGATTGAGTTCGTTCCGCTGTGTACAGGATTGAGTTCGTTCGTATAATTTGTTTATTCTGGATAGAATATACGTCATAACTTTCCTTGTCTATTTTTCGTTTTCTTCTACTTTCTGAACATTTTTACAATAATGACCGTTAAGTAAAAAAACATAAGATCCTTGCAGCTAAATATTTATATCCTTTTGAATATGACATCATAATCCCTGCATGTTTTTATTATCTACGACATACGTTTAAGTAATTACTTCGTAATTAGTTGAAAGGAGATGTCTTTAATAAAGTAGCTAAGAAAAGTATTTATTAAACTAAACGTCCAGTGTTTCCTCCCTCTTTGTTATTAATGACGAGCCCTTCGAAGACCCAAACAAGTCATCAAGAGTAAGTTGTAGTTGCGCAAACAGTGTTCCGTACAATCAGTTGTTTTTATAAATTTGATATAATAGTATATGAAAGTGGCTTAAATATTTTTCCTAATGGATACATTTTGTTTCTAAAATAAACCATATTTTTCGGTTTCAACATGATGGTATCGTTATTTTGGTCTATTTACCTTTATCACAAACGCACAGTTATATTTACTGAATGTAGTAAATGTACTAAGATACTCTGTTTTTTCTTTTTTTCAATAATAATTTTCAGCAGTACTATTATTAATTATAAAAATTGTATTAGATAATATTACAAGTCAGAAAATTATTTAAATATTATTTTGAAATTCTTTGAATAGATTGAATTTGTTTTATTTCTCTGGATACCTAACAAAATTTTACAAATAAAATTATTAAAGATAATAATATTATTATAGATAATATATTATAGATAATAATATTACAGAGAATATCTATAATAATGTTATTATAGATATTCTCTGTATCTAAAAATAATATTTAGATACAGAGATTGTAATATATTATTCGCGTACAGATTTATCTACTATTCCTTACTTCTTTAATTTCTAAAACTCACTTTTTAAAAAAATTACCAAAATATTCATTTAACATAGATACTATTAATGCAACTATTATTAATAAACAACATCTTTATTAAAGCAAAATATGTCACCAACTTTTATTTTTATATACCAAGAAAATTGTACAAGGAAATTCAGTCCTGATAATTTTCGCTTAATTTACACCCCATTCCTAATATTCATGAATATTTTCAGATTTTTTTGAGCAACCCTTCTGATAATAGGGGTCGGGAACAGCAATTTTTATGATTTACCTCCCCTCGCCTAAAAAAGGACGAAAAGTATGTAGTTACATATATTACTGAATTCGTGCTTTCGTTTGATACTCTACTCAATGCGCTTGGGGAAAAAATTTGTTTTCACTTTCCAGGTTATCCCCTAAAATTAATCCCTAGTATCGAAATTCGATTTCACTACTTTAATCTGCCACCACACCCTATCTCTGTGCTAAGTTTCAAATTTTCGCGTCGATTGATTTCAGAGAAAATTTCTCGTGACACCCGGACAAACACTGAAGTGATTGCACAAATGTTCCGTTTTGCCAATTTTGGTACGGAATACTATAAAAGATATTTATTAAATAACGTGATCTAAAATTTTTTATATGCCAGTATCTTTGGGCCTCAGTGTGGCAGGTGTGACGTCAGGTGTGTTTGAATATAGTAAATTATTTTATTATTCAATTATAGATCGAGAGACTAGCTTTAAAAAATATATATACCACAATTTATTATAGCGAAAAAAAAAAATAGTACAAAACCTTTTATTAACAAGTAAACGCGATAAAAATGAAACGAAAATTTTTGTTGGTAATTTTAACTGATTTCAAAACTATAATAAAAAGATATTAAGTAATAATATAAATTAAACTTATTTTATTCGTCAAATTGTCTTACCATATTACATTTTTTCTGGGTTTTGTATTTTATGCAACTCAAATTTGTTGCAATTTAACTAAAAGGACTCTTAGCTAACAAAAAAACGACAGTGACTGCAGCCAATGTTTACGTTATAAATTTATTCCAACAAATACACATATCTCCTGTGGTAATAGGTGATAAAATGTGGATAAAAACGATAACCAACGTTTGACCAAGATCTTATAAGGAAAATATACACTGGCTGAAAGGAAAAATTTTCCACAACTGAACAATTATAGGTTGGTATTCTCATATTTACCCGAACAAAAAGTAACCTGCTTGTACCGGAAATGAAATTTGCCCTAGCAGGATGTTTCTAGGAACCACTTTTGTCATTGTTTAAACTACATTTTCTGAGTTTAATAATTAAAGAAGTCAACTACATTCTTTTACATTGGAGTTTTGGACTAGCTAGCTTGCAAACTAATATAGGGTATAGGAAAAAACCAGACCAGAGGTTTCTATCTATGTAAAATATATATATTTTTTTTTTATTATTAGTGTAATATATTTAATGCCTCAGATACATTATTCTCTAAAAATCAGTCCAAAATATATTAATTCTTATTAGTCTTTATCTGAAAATCCAGTTATTTAATATTAAATTGCTCCCTTCTGGTAGATAGAGTTTATGAATTTTTGGACAGTTTGTTGTACAAATTTCATTTTACACTCACTCAATTTTACAATTGTGATAATTACATACTAAACTTAACTGTGAACATTATTAGTTTGCATATGACACCTTCACGGATATGCAGTCTGAGAGATTCCTATGTCATGGCTCATCAGACTCATATCAGTTTCTTTCAGTAAAGTCCCTTTAAAAGGGTTACCTAAAGACGTGATAAATAATCAGTAAGTGCGGATCTTACTGATTACGTACTTACGTAGTATCAGAACCACTCAAAAAGAAAATTTTTAATTTTATGTCTCTGCTTGAGTTATCCAAAATTCCATAAATGAAATAGGTGATCCAAGAGTGGTCCCACAGTTTAGGGCTTCAATGAATCACGTGACCCAATTAAAGGGGTAACTAGGTATTACAAAATGTTAAGTTAATATTGAAATGCATCTAATTGAAGTTTTGGCAAGGCTATATGGGGGTGATAGTCAAAAAAAGTTTTAGCAAGTCACTTTAAAAAAAATTTCTTTTATAACAAAATAAAAAACACGCACATATAGCCATTAGTAATCACAATTGACAAGTTTTCAAGTTTTTGGCATTTAAGCAACGGAATAAAAATTTTCTTCAGGTAAACCTTCTTATTACTAGGAGAAAAAATTTTGGTTTCTATCATTGCCACAGTGAACTTTAATTGAAGCAAACAAATTTTTTTCCCTTTCAGTTTTGGTAATTCCCGAAAAAATTGCTTAATGTTGATTATATTTATTCAACTAATTTAGGTTATAGATTTTTTTCCTCTGAAAAGAGTCCTATGGTTATAAGTTCTGTAGTTAACAAGTTTTACAGTTGTAAACAATGATATATAGAGAGAAATCTTTATTTATAACAATACTATATAAGAAATTCATGTACAGATGTAGTATCTAAAACTAGTAAAAGAAGGGTGTAATTAAGGTTTCTAACAAATTTTAGGCAAATACTTATTCAAAATCTGTTTTTATTTTTATATAAAATTTGTATAATTTTTTTTTTCTTGTACCCTTCCTTTATAATTTTTTTTTCACAAATGGAAAATACATAAATCATTTCAAAGTGAACATGAGGGGAAAATATAATACTTTGATTGTAAATATAGCAATCTAATTAGCATAAAAATGGGAGTATTGTTTGTTAAGCTTTTTTTTTAGTTATCTTAATAAAAATTGTATGCATTTCTTTCCAACTAATTTAAAATTAATTAAAAATCGTTTGTCATGAATAACTACATTTTAAAATATTTATGACGTCATACGAAAACAGATAGACATATTTAACAATATATACCAAATGTACCTATTACAAAAAGGCTATTATTGCCATAAATCAAAAAAATTAAAGAAGATAAGACAAGTTGTGCAAAACAGAAAGAAAATTGATGGGATGTATGCTAAAGCCGATAAACAAATTTTATGCAATAAATAAAATAAAAAAATAAGAACAAATTAAAACAGCTATTTGAAATAATTAATTAATAAAAATAAATTTTTACCTGCATGTATTCATGCACTAGCTCTTCGTAAATAACTTGACATGTTTCGGGAATTATTTTCTCAAGTAGATCTTCCTGGCAATTTCCCGTAGCCAAATATCGTAATGTGACAATCAGCCTTTCCTTAGCACTTACTGCCTCCCTCATAGCAGTATTTTTTTTCTTAATCCTACACTCTACAATTCCACTAGAAATGCACTCTTCTCATTCTACAAATACACTCTTATACCCGACCCAAGGACTTTCGTCCCATGTGGAAAGGCTGGTGGATAGATGCATTAGGGATAATGCTCTAAAGGATAGGCCATTACACTCTAATCAATACGCTTATCAAGCTGGTAAATCAGTTGAGACAGCTCTTCACCAACTGGTTGTGCGGTTGTAGAAGACGCTGGATCAAATGGAATTGGCTATATCCACTTTCTTGAATATAGAGGGTGCTTTTAATTTCACTTCTCTGGACTCTATTTGTAGAGGGCTGGGTCAACATGGGGTCGATAATACACTGACCCGATGGATAATGACTTCCCTTGAGGGGCGGCAAGCGGTCGCCTCTTTAAATGACTGCACTCTCAAGGTTAGGACACCAAGAGGCTGCCTACAAGGAGGGGTCCTTTCCCCACTTCTCTGGTGCCTGGTGGTAGATGATCTAATCATCAGGTTCAGTAATAGCGGCATTTATGCGCAGGGATACGCTGATAACATATGTATTATATCGGTCGGACGTTTTCCTTGCACAGTAGCTGCTCTCATGGAGACAGCACTTGGCACCGTGGAACGGTAGTGCAGAGAGGTCGATCTAACAGTTAATCTTGGGAAGATCAACCTTGTTGTCTATACAAGGAAGAGAAGGCTCGACGGTATTTTCTGGGAAACGGTTAGCTTTTTAAGGATTGTTCAAGTATCTGGGCGTTACTCTCGATGCTCGACTAACCTGGAAAGAGCACACTAAAAACAAGGTAGCTAAGGCCTGTAGCACTTTTTGGGCCTGCCGAGGAGCCGTTGGGGCCAGGTGGGGCCTTAAACCAAAAATAGTTTATTGGCTCTACACAACAATTGTTAGGCCGTCGCTTACTTTTGCTTCCTTGATTTGGTGGCGTGGAACTGAAACAGCCAGTGCTAGGTCAAAACTGAATAAAATTCAAAGATTAGAGTGCTTGGGCATCACGGGAGCGATGCGTACAACGCCGCTGGTCGCTCCGGAGGCGCTGACGGGACTGCATCCGCTCCATTTAGAGGCGCAGAGGCAGGCCAAGCTGTGCGCCTACAGACTTTAGAGTAACGGCTGTTGGTCTTTCAAACATCCTGGGCAAGGGCATTCGGCCGTTTTGTCTAGGCTTCAGGAGTCACTTGTCATCACCCAAATGGTAAGTGACCCAATGAAGCATAATCTGGATCGCAACTATTATGTAATCATTCCATCCAGGGAGGAGTGGGAAAGCAATGCTCCCCCAACAGCTGTCAAAGAGCTGGTCTGGTATACCGACGGGTTCAAGATGGCAGAAGGTACAGGTGCGGGTGTTTGTGGACCCCGAAACCGATTAACCTACCCCTTGGGAAAAGAATCAACGGTTTTCCAGGCTGAAGTGTTTGCCATTTCAGCCTGTGCGAAATTGATACAAAGTAGACCCGACTGGAAGGGAGCATAAGCATATGCTCAGACAGCGTAAGCATATGCTCAGACAGCCAGGCTGCTCTCAACGCCCTTAGTGGTGTTAGGACAACATCAAGATTGGTGCACGTGTGCCAAGAAACGTTGGATCAACTCTCGGTCCATTGTCCAGTGATCTTGGTACGGGTACCAAGCCATACGGGAATAGATGGAAATGAGAGAGTAGATGACTCAACTGTTGACTCAATAGGATCGACTCAACCTTTAATAGGTCCAAAGCCGCCCATAGGAATATCATTCCAAAGAGTGAGTTGTGCTGTGGATGACTGAGCTAAAAGACAACACGCTCGTCTCTGGAAAGTGTGTACAACGGCCAGACAGACCCGAGAGCTTTTAGTACCGCCCAGGTTAAAACGGAGAAAAGAATTGCTATCTCTAAGCGGGGTACAGCTGAGCCGGTTAACAGGTATACTCATGGGGCATAACGTCCTGACGAAGCACCTGCATATCATGGGAGTAGTGGAAAGTCCTCTCTGCCGAAGGTGCGGCTTGGAGGACGAATCTTCGTCCCATGTTTTACGCTCTTGTGAAGCATTGTCATCCTTGAGATGCAAGTATCTAGCATCTCCAATATTGAGTTCCAAGGACATCAGGATTGCAGACTTTAGTGTAGTGCAATCCTGAGTTTCTATGAGAGACTGGGCATTAGTTAGTCTCTCTTGGATGCCGTGGGGTACAATGGGCCCGTATTTGGTGGCCTACGTACAACGGGAGCTTTGAATCCCGACCTACTTACAGCATTCATTCATTTACTATTTTCCAGCTTACCATGCATAGCTCAGTACCTTATACAATTTACTCCGTGCAAAGCCCATCGTTCTCGGCAATGCATTGTCAACCTGCATACCAAAATAATCTTTATACTTCCAATGCTTTTCCCGAAAAGGGGTATAACAAACGTAATGAGATCATAACAAAAGAACAGAATTTAACCCCTATGTCCGACTTTCTTAACTTTAAATAAATATCTTAGATACTTAAGTACACATTTGAAATATTTTTGTATGCGATAAATAAAATAAAACAATAAGAACAAATTAAAACAGCTATTTGAAATAATAAATTAATAAAAATAAATTTTTACCTGTATTCATGTACTAGCTCCTCGTAATTAACTTGACATGTTTCGGGAATTATTTTCTCAAGTAGATCTTCATGGCTCGTAGCCAAATATCGTAATGTGACAATCATCCTTTCCTTAGCACTTACTGCCTCCCTCATAACAGTATTTTGTTTCTTAATCCTACGCTCTACAATTCCTAATAATTTCTGGAAAAGTGTTTCGTCCACTCGCAAATAATTTCTGAAGTCATTTGGCTGGCTCAGTTTTAACTCTTTAATCAAATTAAAAATAGTATGCTTATGTCTATCGTTTAACCATTGCTTCATCCACATTCTTTTTTTTGTGTTTTTTTCATCTCTTAAGGGGGGAGAGTCCTTCAGACAACAGGTTTTTTAATAATTTTTTTGAGAAACTGAATACATTTATCGTATCAAATGAAATTACGTAGTATAGTACATGTTATGATGTATTCACTCATAAATTTTTATGCAAGAAAAATTAAAAAATGGCGGTGTTACAGCTGTTTAAAGTTGAGTCCTTCGATTTGCGCCGTGGAACGCCCAGCCTTTTGTAATCAACTGAATTCAACCGGACCAAAAAATTTTATTAAAATATGTCATTACGCTTTGCATATAGCTATTTCTGATGAAAAAATTATTTTTTCACTCTTTAAACTTAAAAAGAAAAAAATTTTACTTTTTTTTTATAAAAAAAATTGTTATAAACAATGTTTATAAGTAATAAATTATACAAAATTTTAAGATATTGGCAAAGGCCAATATCTTAAAGAATATCTGTACAAAATTTCAAGTTAATATCTTAATAACTTTTTAAGTTATGTTTCACGGCGCGGAAAAAAACGTGTCTTGAGAAAAACGCGATTAAAAAGTTTTCGTTCTTGAAAAGTAGAATTAAAAGCAGTTTATAGTTATCTAAGATAATCTTTCTATTGGGCTTAAAACATTGGAAGTATGTTCTTTAAGATTCAAATGAACTTTTGAAGCAAAAAAGGTAATGAAAAATTTGAAAGTTCTGGAGGACCCCCCCCCCCCCCTTAGGCACTCTGACACTGCAATTGCAGTTGCTAATAGCACAGGTCGTAGATCACACATTTCTTTATTAATAAAATTTTTTTATCTATACTGACCGGTCACAATTCCGTTGCAACGTGTGTGTACTAAATAAACTTGATACAAATCTCAGATACATGTATCGCTATCTGTATCGATACCAGGTATCGATACAGATCTCATTGTGTATGGGCCCTTAACTACAAAAAAATGTGTTATACAATTTGTTATAATATACCAAAAAAGATAATTGGAAAATTTTTAAGGGGAGGTTTACTTGAGATTCCTTAAAAATTATGTATTTTTCTGAATTTTTTTTTCTCAAGAACAGAAGCAAATATCAATTTCAAATTTTGTACACATATTTACAAGGTATTAAACTATACAAAAAAAATTTTTCAAGGAAAAATATCAAAAATTGTCCATTTTATAGCTAGTGCAGTGTAACGATCTGAAAATCCGATGCCTTGTTGGTTGACATCATAGCGGCGGTAATAAACCACTGAAATCCAAAAACAAAAAAGATTTATAAAATATATGAATAGTACCAACACCTATACTTATAAAATATCAATAAATTGTAACACTTCTAAGCACTAAGTGGCACTTGCGATTGGTAGGTCGTGGGTTCGAATCCGACGACCGGCTATGCTCGTGAAGGTTTTCTGCAGTTTCCGTTCACAGTTCCAGATGAATATCGGCATAGTTCTTTACGAAGGCGGCTGCAGACGCATACCCACCAAATCCTAGCTCTCACCCCTCTTTCCTTCTCCTCCACCCACATCATAATGTAATTTGTAATGTATTAAAAGTATAAATAAAGTTAGAAAAATAATGATGTGGTCAGTCTGTTATAGACTAACTGTCATTAAAACGGACGTTAAGCCGCATTATTATTATTATATTATATCAATAAATTGCTGAAAGAAAAAAAATGGCGGATCTGTGAACTTTTGATTACGATTTTTGTCTTATTTTTCGTTCTTTAAAGTAAAATAAAAAAAAATACGGTGTACCCTTATGATGATTTGAATATTAAATTTGATATTAATCAGTATGCAATACTTTATGATATGTATACCCGCTTTCAATCTTCATACTATCATCGTTCCAATGAACCGCTCTTAAACTAGGAAAATTTTAAAACTCTAGCTCCGATAGTTTTTATCGATTGCTCACATCAAAATGAGTCACTGAAAAGCGGTTCAGTTGATGTTCGTTTAGAATTTAAATGTAATAAAGATATTCCAGCTGGTACGACAGCAATAGCCATTTTAGTTCATGATGTCATTTTCGAATACATTCCACTAACTAACCTGGTTAAAAGCATACCTAATTACCCCCACCACTTTTAATTATTGTATATAAAGTTGTGGATTGTGTGAATAATTTCAGTTCTACGGCGGCGGTAAAAAATGGCGTTTCTTGACATACGAATTTTGCTAAAAACGAATTTTATTTTAAAGAAGTTGGTATTGCTGCAGAAAATTCAGATGATATATTACATCTTATATTCGACGCACCGTTTGATTTCAACGAGGTGCCGAAGAAATATCAACGAGTAGCCCGTTGGCTTTGCCGAAATTGGTATGGAATACCTTGGCCGTATGGATTTATTCTGTACAAGAATCTTCATACCATATTGAAACCTATATTAAAGAAGTATGATGTCATATACGTCAAGGGCAGTGAAAAGAAGAAATGGATTTCAAATTTGTTTGATGACACCGAAACCCAGCCGTGGATTTTAAATTTGGAAGAAATATTTGATGTACCGAAGATTTCCAATCTGCGCGAAGAATATTATTCAAGACGTTGTATGATTCATTCAGATAAAATTTGTTCATTAGAAAATTGTATTATTCTTTTAAAAAATTTTTATATGGAAAATAAATAGATTTTAAGTAATATTATAGATTTAAGCAATTTAATTTCTGTATACATATTCTATAAATAAAATTTTTTAAAAACAAACTGTGCGTTTTATTTAATTATTACCCTGAATTCCCCAATTTTTTTCAGCAAGAAGTTTCTTTCGTTAACCTATAAAAGTATTGAAAAAAATCGAATGATATTTATTATTCTAATTGAAAAGCATATTTCATGATACACCCTGTATAAGAAAACATTCATTAAAAATACGAAATATACACCCGTTATATACATTATATTATATGTGTGTTAATAATAAAGTAGACCTACATTCAAAATGTTCTAGTAGGTATATAGAACATTTTGATTTTACATGTGAATTCTCTAATATAGACACTAATCTATAAAAATTTAGCAAAACTCAAAGCTGTTATCATTTTTATATTAAGCAACGTGTTTAAATTATAGTAATTTAAAATATGAATAAAAACAATACTATTATACCCTAATATAAATATGTATCAGTATTAAAATGATATACATGTCGTGTACTGTACCTCGTACACTTTACAATATAAAAATACTTAATCAACAATTTCGTATTAAATTACATTTTTAAATCTTATTTTTTCTAGAAAAATATTAAAACAAAATTTATTAATATTCTCTGTATTTTTCCATTCAGTATTTTTCCATTAAAATTAGTATTTTTTATAAAACAAAGATTCGATCGAATAAAATAGAAAAAATCTTACTTTTGCTAACCTAGCATTTAATTATTATAAAAAGAAACTAGACACAACAATCCAATTCAGTTTTTTGGGAATTATTGTAAATCATTATTATCGCGTTCGAATCTTTGTAATGTGTTTGAATATTTTAATTGTTGTAATCATTGTAGTGATCATTGTGTTGAACTATTATTTTCATCAAATAAATTCGACTCTATTAAAATTACATCTTTGATTTTTATTACGAACTTTCAGCAATTAAATTTTAAATAAAAAATAAGAACATCAAATTAGAATTACAAGCAAAGACGACGAACTATTAAATTAAAATAATTAAGTAAATAAAATTAAAAAGGACAAATAAGTAGTTGAGTGAAAAGTGAAGAAAAAGGGTTCAGTGAAAAGCACAAAAGAACTTGTAACCCAAAAAGCTCCGTTTCTTAGTTTTATCGAAAAAAGCTATGTGGCGATCCAACCATTCCGGAGGATCCAGTGTTGCATCCAATTAAGGAATCATTCTACGTCGAGGACCGGGCGCGTGTTTCCACTATACTAATTGGAGGTCGCGACATACATATAATGAGTTCTGTTGATTAAGCAAATTTTTTGCAATATTTATAAATTATTTTATAATTAGATTCTGTATTCAGTCTAATCATAAATAAGAATTACAATGATGTTACATAAAATACATATTATTATTAATATACAGAGTTTATACATAATATACAGGTGTGTAGGTATTAAGATAATTTTCATTTGATTTGTAAATTATCCTAGAAATAGTTTTGTGTTATACTCAAATTCTTAAATGATGTTTTACAATCTGCTTTTAAGGTCTGCTAAAATAAACATTCAGCGAAAATAAACTTATTTTAAGCTGACAAAATTCTAAAACTAATAAGTTTTTCAAGGTTAATTATACAAAAAAATCCCCTGAGGTACAGTTGACACCCAAATTTTCGGAAGTACAGTAGTGGTCTGAAATCTGGACTCTGGAGTCTGAAGTCTGGAGACTGAAGCTAGTTTTAAAATCTTGACCAGTGTCCAGCGCTCGATACAGTGCACCCAAAAAATTTATCGTTAGCGACCGGGTCAAATGGTTTCTTTGTTCGTTTAAGATGACGCAATTAAGGTAAGCGCGTGTTGAGGTCAAAGGCGAAGGTTTGCACGTACTCAAAATAAGTACAGTACGCTTCAAAAAGTGATCGGATACCTTTTTGGTCGAGGTGGGGTCGACACTTTTGACACGGTAGTGTACCAAAAATTTAAGTACAGTACGGTGTCATAAGTTTGGGGCGGCCACCCCCGAGTTAGAGTATCCCCACATTTTTCACGCGGTAGTGTACCCTATCTATCAATTTGTAGTCTAAAATTCAGTCTGCGCATGCGTTAGGTTTGCATTCAAAAACTGCATTAGTGTTGGTGGGTAATGGGTCAACACAAATCCAAATCGTGATGTCCAAATTGTGATGACGCATAATGGGTTAAATTGAATTCATTTGGTTGTTGCGGTGATGACACATGTCTTATGAATTTCAAGGTCAACAGTATGAGCGAGTGTGAGGTCAAATGTCAAGGTTTGCAAGTATGATGACTCATCAGTTTGGAATGTGTAGTGCCGTAAAGTCACACGATTTCAATCATTGGCAAAAGGGTTCAATTTACTTAGTTTTGCGGTGCCGCCGCTCTCTCCTAGCCTATCGACTTGTTCGTTTTGCTTGTCTTTTATATCTGTATGACAGATAATCTTGTTTTGATGTCCAGCAAAAATCTGCGAGCATTCTCGATGACCACTTTCCTTGATATTTTTTTTTCCATCGCCATAATATCTTGATGGAATCTCTCTTCATGTTCGTCGCTTATAGCACCTAAGTTTTCGGGGAAAAAGTCTAGATGGGATTCAAGGAAATGAATCTTCAAGGACATATTACATCCCAAAACTTTATAATCCTGTAGTAGTTTAGAAACCATATCCTTATAGTTTGCTGACTTTGTATTTTCCAAAAATTTTTTTAACTTCACGTGGGCCCCCGGGCAAGGGTCTTACCTGGCCTCTTCTCACCGGCCCTGATCAGCATAGGATAGAAGTATGGAATCTAGCCGAGTATACAGAAAAAAACTATTTTTGGTTAGTATTCAAAATACCTGCAAGAGATAGTTATAAAACTGCATTCAAAGACAACAGGATCCTAACATTTTACGCTACATATGTATATGAATTATAGGTATATTTAGATATTTCGATGTAACAGAATTTTTTTAATATTTTTCTATTAATACTTATACATGAGAGATACCGAAAAAATATAATTTAATTAACTGCAAAAAGTCGTGTTGACCAGTGTAATTATACACTGAGGGTTGCTTTGTTTCGCAAGGCGATTGGATTGTACCTATTCTTTGAGCTATATTAGTTCGATTTATTACAAAAACTTAGAATTCTGAAATTTTGACTTATTTCGGTTTATTATTAAACGTGCGAAATATTTCATAATTATTTCTATAGAAACCACCAACAAAGTAATTTAAACGATAATTAATTCAGAAAAAAAGACGAACACTTAAAAATATTATTTTAAAAAGTAATAAAAATGTCAAAAATAGTGATAATAATAGAAAAAAGTACGTAAAACTCGTAATAAAAAATAGTATGCGCAACTCGTGCGGGATTGTCGATCGCCCCACTCAAGCGAATGAGCGCACTCACTACGTTCGTGCGCTCAACTTCGCTTTCGTGGGCAATCGACAATTTTCCGCACTTATTGCACAATATACTATAACATCTTATAACATTCCTAGGGGTTCATAATTATTTTTATTTTTATTTTTATTATTATTATTATTTTTTTTTTTATTAGTAATACATTAGATCAACAATTTTGGTTTTTATACATAGTGTGTCTAACAAAAACAAAAATATATCTATAGACAATAACATGAATGGGCTAGTCATCTAGTGACCCCCTTATGTCAAAATATAAATAAATTGTAGTAGCAAATAATGTAATGTTCGAGTTATGCACAGTTTTGCTAATGAAATTTAAGTTACATTTGTGGGAGTTTTGTTTTTAACCTTTTATTAATAGGAGTAAAACTTAATTCACTGCAGTTGGCCACATCAGTATTTTTTAACTCGTCATAAAATCGATTCGAAATACTATTTATAAAATCTGAAAATGATTCCACATCCAGTTCTCTGTGTATCTGCGAATTTCTAACATACCATGGTACTTTAAGGATAATTCTGAGAACCCGATTCTGAATTATTTGGAGTTTTTTAATTTGATTTTTACCCATGTTCCTCCAAACGGGACTACCGTATGATAATATTGGCCTAATCAACGATTTATATAATAGTACGCCACATTCTGCTTTAAGCGACAAATTTTTATTAATAAGTGGATAGAGTTGCCTAATTCTGATATCAGCTTGTTTGATTTTAGCTTCAGTGTTCTGTTTCCAGCTAACAAGGAAAGGGCAAGAAGTCGAAAATTCAAAAAATCTGAAACTTTGTCAATATGTAGAGAGTGGCCACCTAATAACATAAAAGATATCAGTTGTTGCTAAGAAACGTTTTTAAGGGGTGAAACATCCCCTCAAAGTTGGAACTCAAAAATTTAAAAATCGATGAAATTTTGTTTATACGTACCATAGAAAGTTCTAGTAACAAATATAACATTATTTTTTGCATTTACACATTGTTAATGGTTGAAACCACCCCTCAACTGTGTATTTAAAAATTTAAAAATTGATGACATATTGTTTATATACACTATACAGAGTTCTAATAATAAATATAACATTATTTTTTGCATCTACAAATTTTTAGGGGGTTGAAACCACCCTTTTATATGTGTACTTAAAAATTTAAAAATTGATGATATTTTATTTATATATACTATATAGAGCTCTAGTAATAAATATAACATTATTTTTTTGCATCTACAAATCTTTAGGCGTTGAAACCACCCCTTCATGTGTGTACGACTTCAAGATTTTGTAACGCTGGTATAGGTGTTTCTAAGTGTTTTAATTTATTTTTGATAATAATAGCTACACCACCGGAAGCATGTGGATTTTCTCGATCATTTCTATAATATATATGCTGTGTCCCGGGAATCGTATGGTTTCAGTAGTTACTAAGTGGGTTCCAGTGATACAAGCTATGTCAATTTTTTGTGAACTTAGTGTATATAGAAGTAAATTTTGTTTGTCTCGAAATCCGTCAGCGTTCCAGTTAAGGATTTTTATTTTTTGAATTAATATAATATTATTATTTGCCATTGTTGAATATAGATGAAAAGATTTCTAACAGGAAATTTTTGATAGTTTCAATATGAGGTTTAATAAGTTGAACAATTAGTGTTAGAACTGAATTACTCGTAGACGAAGGTGAGTGAGAAGGGATATTATTAGTGGGGGGAGTTTGAAGATAAGGATTTTGAGCTTTAACAGCGACAGCAAATAAAAAATTACCTCTAATAGTTGACGCAGGTTTATATGTTGTATTTTTTGTTTGTGTTCTGTTTAGGTTATTAACAGTCGGTTGATTTTTGATGGTATGATAAGAGGGGCAACCCCTGTAGCTAGCGGGATGGTTTCCAAAACAATTTACACAACGAGGAGGGGTTGCGGTATCCTTTTTACATTCCGTGTAGTGATGACATTCAAGGCACTTAACACAACGTGCTTCTAACTTACAGAAATTTTTTGTATGTCCGAAGCGCTGACAGCGAGTACACTGTGGCATTTTGTTGGATTTATGGCGTGGCTCAACAGTAACGACCGCTCTGAACAAATAATTCAGTTGAAATATGTCTCTGTAGTTAGGGTCCTGTTTGTCTAACAATAAGTCGACAGTACATAATGGTGTGGGTTGTTTATTTGTATTTAGTAATCTAGTTACTTTTTTAATTTTATAGGTTTTTGAAATTTTATCGAAGATTTCCTCTTCTTTTAGTAAATATGGTACATTACGTATTACGACTGAGTAATTTCCTTCATTAGGTGGGCAGAAGGTGTGATACTGAACTTTGTTTTGATCGAAAAAGGCTGTTATTTTTTATAATCAGAGATATTACTAAGGTTAAGTTTTATGACATTGTTACCTTTCTGTTGTGTCGTGTAAGCATTTTGAGCGTAGTCATCCAGATCTTTGACTAATTTTTTGTAGTCTTTCACTTGGTGAACGAAAATTGGAGGTATTTTGTTTGTAGATGATTTGTTCGTCGATTTTTGTGCGCCTTCTTCGACTTCATCATCACTTTCGTCGGTTAGTACGTCATATCGGTTATGCGTTTCGACTAGATAATATTTTGATGGCCTATTTTCGTCGCTGGGATCACTTTCTTGATGTTTGCGTTTTTCTAGTTGAGATGCTGGTTGAGATTGAGATGTATTTTGCAATGATGATATTGGTTGGGAAGTAACCGCTAGTTGAGGTGTGTTGGACATTGGTTGAACTGAGTCTGGCATAGGGTCAGACCATATTTGTTCACTGGCCTTTGGTGCAAAAACCATGATATTGTTATGGGTACTCCCAGTCTATAGAGAGTACCCGGTAGACACTCTGTATTATAGTGAACAGTTGTTTATTATGTAATTTTTATATCTTAAATAATTAATTAATGAAAAATTTTTATGTATTTATTTGTTGTTAAAAAGAGATTATATAATTTATTGTTCCAACAATACTTTTAATTATTTTTAAGCACGTCTTGACTGTACGACAGTTGACAAAAGACTCGGGTTCATAAAGTTGAAAGCTTATATATTTGCTACAGTCTAATTATTACAAATTTTGGCACAGCACTAGTGTTTTTGATTTTTACACTTTACCATATGGATCTTAACTGAACTTTGAAGCAGCTGTAGTAAATCAAAGATATATAAATGCATATCAAAATTATTATTATACATTTTAAATATTACTTATCGAAAATGTTCTTTAATTCATTGCATACGTGATTCGAGAAGTGGTGGAAGCGCTAAGGTCTAATAACAAAAGATTGACGAATAATTTGTAAAAACTGAGTTAGTAAAACATTTATTTTTATATATTTATTTACTTATTTATACACAGTGATAATTTTTTATTATATTGAGTACATAATCATCTGGGGTTATAAAAAGTAAAATATATTATTTAGGGAATTATTTTGAACATTTAAAATTTTGGGAAAAATGTCAAAAGAATATATAATATAATCCCAAGTGTTACTTAAATTTTGGCGTCGATGTTGTTTTCCTAGATGTTATAGTTTTTGAGAAAATCAAGTTTGAAAAATTACAGCATTCACCCATCTTGCTATACCCTTTTGACAAAATTTTACTCAGCTAATATTGAGATCTCCGAAGAAGATGAAAGTGATTTTAAAATAGTCTCCCAGGGCCTTAAATTAGAAATAACCTCAGGTAATCTCGGGTACTCAGGTATCTACACTTACAGGTATCTACAATTACGAAACAGATAAACGACGGGAAAAGTTTTAAGGATCACCAGCGAGTGCTGGACCTAGAGTGGGCCGAAAGTCTGTACGAAGTGACGAATATCAGAACCGGCTATTTGGAGAATGTTAAACCGGAGGAAGACATAATATGTGTCTACAACCCAAAAGAGAGTCAAGATAAAGGGCTCTTGAAAAGACTGAGTGACCGGCATTCCGGCATAACCGGAATTCTTAACGACGGCATTGAAGAAGGACGAATGGAGTTCCTGATGAATAGGAATTTTACTCAGACGAGCAGGGGTGGCAACATAGAAACATGCAAGTACATACACATGGTCCCACACAACATTGAGGAGGGAGCAAGCTATCTGAGGAAATATTACAAATCTTTGGCTGCAATTCGACAGGTAGTTGAAGAGCATGGGAGAAAATACATAGTCCTCCTGGAAACGGATGAGTCCAAGGACAGCTACTGCGGAAAACTGCTAGACTGTGTTTTTAGAGGCTCCAACGCGGCGATAAACCTGATGATACCAAGTGCAGGTAGAAAGGTAGGGAAAAGGGGTGGTTCTAAGCTGTTAACTGGCCGGCAAGCCGCAAGAAAGATGCAGGAAACGATCATCGTACAGGTGGAAAATCAAACTTATGCCGATCTACTCAAAAAGGTCAAGAACTCTGTGAACGCAGGCGAGTTAGGCGTGAACATTAACAAACTGAAGAAATCCACTAAGGGGGACCTGATGATTACTGTGGAAAATAGCAAAATGGCGGTAAGGTTGAAGGAGAACATATCAGCCAAAATCGAAGAGGCAGTTGTCCAGTCGAAATATCCGACGGAGACAATTTTTATCACGGATATCGATGGGGATGTAGCAGCGGAGGAAGTTGAGCAAGCAGGAGCTATGCTAGGAAATATAGATAAACATGTGTGTAAAGTGAAAGTTCTGCGAAGAAATCGGGACGAAACCCAAACAGCAATTTTGGAGCTGCCGAAGGCGTCGGCAAGGGAGCTCGAAATTGTAGGTAAAATCAGGTTAGGATGGACTAACGGGATAATTAAAAGAAGGCAGTCGGTGGTTAGGTGTTATAAATGCCTCAATTTTGGGCACAGATCTAAAGAATGCCAAGAGGAAGAGGATAAAAGAGACGTCTGCCTGAAATCGGACAGAAGGGACATTTCTGTTTGACCCGCAACAAGAAAGGTCATAGGGCAGATAGATTTCGCTGCCCTGCTTATAGGAAATTAGCCCAAGAGAAGAGGCGGACAGGAGACACAAATAAAAATGGCGATAAAGATCCTGTGTCTATATATCACCAAACATTGCTCTGTTGGAATACCAGGACACCATGGATAGGATTGCGGGACAGTGCAGACATGTACTAAAGGAATTTATCCTCCTAGGAGACTTCAATGCCAAAGCGCCACTTTGGGGCTCCCCAGTGGTGAACTTTGGGGCTCCACAGAGGAGAGTACTTGAATGAAATAATAGCACAAACTGACTTAGTTGTTCACAACACAGGGGAAACACCGACGTTTGTCAGAGGTAGGGCAGAATCTTTCATCGATATCACCTTCTCCACGCAACGCCTGGCAAACAAGATAAAGAAGTGAGAGGTCCTAAACGAGGAAACACTGAGCGATCACAATTTTATATTTTTTGAAGTGGAAGGCGTCATGGGGAAGAAAACAGTGGTGAAAACTCAAAAAATGGTGGACTGGGAACTTTTTAGGAACTACCTGGAGATGCTGTGAGGTGAACAATTGAGTGAAACAACTGAGCCAGCATTAGAAACCTTCACCCGTGTCCTTAAAGATGGTTACACATTTGCGACGGTAAGCCATAAAAACGAAATGGCAAGAAATATGCCATACTGGTGGAACAGCGAAATAGAGGAGCAAAGGAAAGCATGCATTGCGTGCCGGAAGATTCTAAGCAGAGCCCGACGGAGAAGAAGGTTGGACGAGGTGCAACTTCTAGAACTAACGGAAACATATAGAAGGGAACGAAAGAAGCTCAAAGACCTTATTAGTCAGTCTAAAAAGCGGCACTGGATAGACATATGCGAAGAGCTGGAGAACGATATCTGGGGTTGCGGGTATCGGATTGTATCAGATAAGTTAAAGAAACAAATACCATACGTTCTTTCCGATGAGCAAACAGAAATTTTGGTTCGGCAGCTATTTCTGTTGTCTCAACCGTTACAGGATAGAACGGTAACATGTGATGCCCCCGGACAGTTCGATCTGACAGAATTACACAAGGCAGTAGACCACCTCAAGAAGGGAAAATCTCTAGGGCCAGATGGAATACCAGCAGAGGTAATAAAGGAACTCGGCAAATGGAAACCAGAGTGGCTGCTGAAGATCTTAAATTGGCAGCTCACCTTGCAAACATTTCCACATATATGGAAAACCACGTCCTTAGTGCTGATCCCGAAGTCTGATAAGCCTCTGGATCAGCCATCAGCTCACAGACCTATTTGCCTCATAAATACTATGGCTCAACTATACGAGTCTCTGGTCAAGGTTAGAATCGATAAGGACATAGAATCTAACGACGGTTTGTCTGATAGACAATATGGGTTCAGATAAGGTCGATCGACCACGGACGCGGTGCAGGGAGTCACGTCGACAGCAATTAACACCCAACGAAAATGGTGCGCACTGGCTACGTTGGACGTGCGAAACGCTTTTAATACGGCCCCACACGACCTGATAATGAAAAGCTTAAGGGGCAAGCGGGTATCGCAGTACCTCGTAAATATAGTAATAAAATACCTAGAAAAAAGAGTACTTAAGATAGAAAAAGGGATGGAGATGGAAATCACGGCGGAGGTCCCGCAAGGGTCGGTCCTTGGGCCCCTTCTTTGGAACGCGAGCTACGATGGAGTCCTGGAACTAGAGTTGCCCAAAGACGTGACAAGCATTGGCTATGCTGATGATTTGGCTATTGTTGTCACAGCAAATGATGTTGACGACCTCGTTCATAAGACTAACGAAAGCATCAGGAGAATCGATACCTTGATGAGAGCGAACAGTTTAGACTTGGCACCAGAGAAGACGGAGATCGTTATTTTAAAGGGGCCGCGCGATAGGAGACAAGTTATTTTCGAAATGAGGGACAAACCAATCGTACCGGTAAGATCAACCAAGTATTTAGGTATCGTTCTGGATGACAAGCTGTCTTTTGGTCCGCACATTACGGCAGTATCAAATAAGGCAGAGAAATCGGCTACGGCGCTGGCGCGCATCATGCCCAATATCGGAGGACCTTCGAGTCAAAAAAGGATGGTACTTCAAGCCATCACGCAATCAATCCTACTTTATGGGGCGCCAATATGAAGCAGCTGTCTACAGACGGCTAAGTATAGAAATAAGATGGAAAGTGTACAACGGAAGTCACTTCTGAGGGTCGCCAGAACGTACAGAACGGTTTCTACGGCAGCCCTTCAAGTGTTGACCGGGGCCGTACCCATCGACCTCCTGGCTGTAGAAATGAGAGACTTATATTACAATAGGGGGCAACTCTCAAAAAGGGAAGCAAGAGCTCAAACGTTAGTTAAATGGCAAAGGCGATGGAGTGATTGGACCCGCACCGGAGCCTGGACGAAAAGATTAATGCCGGACTTCGCTAAGTGGGTTAAATGTAAATACAGGACGCTTGATTATTTCACGACCCAATTGTTTACGGGGCACGGGTGTTTCAGAAATTATACAAGAAGAATCGGGAAAACGCAGGATGACTTATGCGTATACTGCGGGGAGGTGGACACACCACTCCACACTTTTCTCGAGTGTGAGAGATGGGCACTCTATAGGCAGAGGTTGATAACCACACTAGGGAAAGAGATTAATCCTGACAATATTGTCGATATCATGACAGAGTCGGCCTACAATTGGCGAGCAGTAAGCAAGATGATAACTCAAGAGAGAGATAACATCATTTTTTTTACACCCGCATCGCAAGTATGTCTATTAGATGGTTCCGCGATGTAGGGGGAGAACATGTAGGGTTTTTTTTTAGCTGGTAGAAATCCAGCACTACCTGTAAAACGGACTGCACAGGTGTCTTGCGGAAGATTTTCCCCCCTACCTAAAAAAAGTATCTACACTAAGTTCTTACAGTGCAAAAATTAGCCATGTTATTAAAATGTGAAGATGGTTATTTTAAAGTCGTTGGACGAGTAGAGCCAAGCACTATAAATATATCATTTTGCACAGAAATTCGGTATATTTAATTTAATAGTAATTTGACATATAATTCAGATAATTTTATGTAGGTGAAACCGCGGGCTGCAGCCAGTTTGTTTATAAAAAATATATCCCACCAAAAAACATTTCATGTTAAAAATTTAGCCAAGACTCGCAACTATTTTACTCTTAAAAAGTTATGAGATCTAATGTTGCGCCAAGCCCTAAAAAGTCGGCATCATGGTCAAATCAAGTTATTAGGTTTGGCCGTTTCGCGAAACTATGGTACATAAGTTTAAAACGTCAAAAATGTCTATTCGATTATTCGCTTAACGACGACAATTTATTTGCTCTATGATAGCACATAATTATACTGTAACTTATAGAATTGCAGTAGTTTACAAATATTTAAATCGATACAATAATTAGAAATAGGTGGCAAGTCACTTCTTACAAGGAAAGGGCAAGAAGTCGAAAATTCAAGAAAATCTGAAACATTGTCAGTATATAGAGGGGGGCTACCTAATAACATAAAAAATATCAGTTGCTGCTAAAAAACATTTTTAAGGGGTGAACCACCCCCTCAAAGTTGGAACACAAAAAATTAAAAATCGATGAAATTTTGTTTATGCGTACCTTTCAAAGTTCTAGTAACAAATATAACATTATTTTTTGCATTTATACATTTTTAAGGGTTAAAACCACCCCTTCATATGTGTACTTAAAAATTTAAAAATTGATGATATTTTGTTTGTATATACTATACAGAGCTCTAATAATAAATGTAATATAATTTTTTGCATCTACAAATTTTTAGGGGTTGAAACCACCCCTTCATATGTGTACTTAAAAATTTAAAAATTGATGATATTTTGTTTATATATACTATACAGAGCTTTAGTAATAAATATAACATTATTTTTTGCATCCACAAATTTTCAAGTCACCCCCTTTTCAAGTGGGTACCTAAAAATTTAAAAATTAGCGATATTGTGTTTACTTAGAGACCTAACGATAAATATATTATAAATATATTCTTTCAGACAGTTCTAGGGGGTGAAACACCTCCTCCAAGCTCTAAACTAAAAATTTCAAAACTGACAAAATTTTGTTTACATATACAACAAACACAAGATTATTACAATAAATATAATCATAATGTATAAAATTAACAATACAAATAGCTTTTAAATAGTGTACTAGACTACTGTATAGTACATGTAAACAAAATTTCGTCAATTTTTGTTTCTAATTTCTAATTTGAAAAGGATATTTCACCCCTATAAATGTATGGAAGCAAAAAAAAAGATTATGAATCCATTTTTATGTGATATACCTATTATTTGAATAAAATCTCGGAATTTTTAAATTTTCAAGTCGACAGCTGAAGGGCTGGTTTCACACTCTTAATAATATGTAGGTATAAAAAATAATATTATATTTATTACTAAAATTCTTAATATTATATATAAATAAAATTTCGTTAATTTTAAATTTTCTAAGTACACACTTGAAGGGGTGGTTCCACCCCTTAAAAAATGTGTGAACGCGCAAAATAATTATATATTTATCATTAGAATTTCGTATAATGTGTAGATATCATAAATTTTTAAGTACACACATGAAGGGGTGGTTTCAACCCCTAAAGATTTGTAGATACAAAAAATAATGTTATATTTATACTAGAGCTCTATATAGTATATATATATATATATATATATATATATATATATATATATATATATATATATATATATATATATATATATATATATATATATAAACAAAATATCATCAATTTTTAAATTTTGTAGTACACAGTTAAGGGGTGGTTTGAACCCTTAAAAATGTATAAATGCAAAAAATAATGTTATATTTGTTACTAGAACTTTTTAAGGTACATATAAATAAAATTTTATTGATTTTTAAATTTTTGGGTTCCAACTTGGAGGGGATGTTTCACCCCTTAAAAAGTTTTTTAGCAGCAACTGATATTTTTTATGTTATTAGGTAGCCACTCTCTACATACTGACAAAGTTTCAGATTTTTTTGAATTTTCGACTTCTTGCCCTTTCCTTGTGAGAGATGTTACGCGCAGCGGAGCGGCGTTTCCAAGCATTCGTAGTCGTTTCAGAAATTAAATTCCAAATGTATTTTAAAATATTTTCGCAATCATAATTTTTTTTAATGTCACTCTAAAGATGTTAATATATCATTTAAACAAGTAAAAAAAATAAAATAAAATAAAAACGGTAAAAATTTTCTTACCCAAAGTGATGTAACGTCTTAAATTAGATTTAGAATTTTTTTTAAGTAGAGCAGTTGTATGAACAGAACTAAATATTAATAAAAAAAAAGTTAAAGAAAATTTAGAAAACTTAAAGAATGCAGGAAAAGACATAAAATTTTCAGTAGATAAATCAAAGAATGAGAAAATGCTTGAAGTTCAAAAACATAAAATTAATTTAGTATAATGAGCAGCAAGCTTGCCTGACAGTTTGATTAGAATAATTTATTTTCACGCAATAAAGCAAAAACACAATAAAAGACCGTTAATTTATTAAATTTGTTGTTGCTATTGGATAAATTTACACTTAGAGTTGTTTTTAATAAAACGTACTATGATAATATCTTAAATTAATTCAGGGTGAAATTTTCTTTCGAAAATAATCTTCAGGATATATTTTAGTAATGATGATGATAGTGATAATGTGTTTAACGTTCGTTTTTGAGACCATTTAGTCTATAACAGACGCTACCCACATCATCATTTTTATACTTGATTTACTCGTTATAAATTATATTCGTTACATTATACATTTATGATGTGGGTGGAGGACAAGAAAGTGGTGTGAGGGTTAAGATTTGGTAGATATGCGTCTGCAACCGTCTTCTTAAGGAACTATGCCGATATTTATCTGGAATTGTGAAGGGGCACTGCAGAAAACCTTGACAAGCATAGCCGGCCGTGGGATTCGAACACCCGACCTACCAGTCGGCAAGCGCTGCTAGTGCATACGCACGCTCGGCCACTCCGTTGGTTATTTTACTATAATGTTATAAATATAGTTACTTCATCAATTCACCATCGTTTTTTCACATTTAGGTAGGCACCTAAATTAAAAAAATGCCCTGAGCAGTGGGACCCCATCACGGAAGTCGAATTTTTTCTTTCATCTTCGGTATTGAATGTCTACAAGCGAAATGTAATTGGAAGTTTACAAGCGATTTGTCATTTTGGTGGTCTCAAAATTGGTGATGAGTGTCCGGCTGATCGGAGTTTTAAAAAAGTTTTAAGTTTTAAAAATGAGGCGGGTGGGGATAAAATATTAAAACCTCCGAAAAGCACAACCTAGGTACGAACTCTATCAACAGACCAAATTTCAACTCTCTATGTTAATTCTGCGAGGGGGGGGGGGGCTGTGCACGTGTTAGGTCCAGCCGAAATCGTTTTTTCCCCCTCTACTCCCTCCAAATCATCCTAGGAAGCAGAATTTTGGATATGTTGTGGATAATTGACCGAGTCATTATTTCCAACTGGTTTGAAAAAGTTTTATTGTTTTACCACCCCCACCACCCCCCTTAAAGGTTGGGCCGGATCCAAAATTTGACCCCACTTTGATAGTATTGTTGTGAATCGGAATGAGCCCCACTTACCAAATTTCAGCTCTTAACTTCCATTGGGGGCCCTACACATATTAAAAGGTAGAGGGAATATATATATATATATATATATATATATATATATATATATATATATATATATATATATATATATATATATAATAGAATAATAATAGAGTTTTTAAAAAGAATTACAATGTTATTTTATTTAATCTTTAGTCACAAAACAATAATTACAAAAATTTATTATTACAATAATCGTCAGTACAATAAGCTTGTAGTTTTATGTCGAGGAAGTAACTTGTCGCTGGTCGGTTAATCTGCTTTATTTATTTATAGGCTTCATAATGCTGATTCGATATGCACGTGTCATTGAATAAGTTTCCCAGTGATGCGATGTTTGTGAGAATTGTGAATAATGCATTTTTGATACAGTGCAATTTCATCATTTCCGGTGGATTGAAATTTGAAATCAAAATTCAAAATTTGAAACCTGATACCCTCTGCAGTGTCATCATTTGTGTGTCTATTGTGTTAAGCGTGTGAAGAGGCTGTAACTATATATATATATATATATATATATATATATATATATATATATATATATATATATATATATATATATAATATATATATATATATATATATATATATCTCAGACCTTTTTTCTACAGAATCGTGTTCTACGGGTTCGAAAACGGATAGCGCCCCTACTCTCGCCTCTCGCCGTTCTTAAAGTTTTAGGCTGTATAAGTTTAATTTTTTCAAGGAAAAATTCGACTAAAAATTAAAGGCATGTGGGCAAGTAAAGCGCTTTACTATTAACTTGATTTTTACTTAAATTAGTTTATTTATTATTTAGAACTGTTCCTATTTCCGTAGTAAATATTAAATTCTAGCATGAGTTTTACGTGCGTCAAAATGATTATAAGAATTCATTTAGATTTTATTATAACACGTTTATATTTCCAGTGTGGTTTTGTAAGAAGTCAGTTTAACAAAGTATATAAATACAAATAATAATACTCAATAATCAGTGAGATAAAGCAGAAGAGTGAAGTGTAGAGGGGTGGAACGAAACTGACCTCTTTTTCAAAAATTTTTTAGACGCTTTTGAATAATGGATTCATGGTTGTTCTGCATAACATTTTGAACTTCCAAATATTGGGCACTGGCGGATCTCACCTAACAAGGAGATGCACCCAGAGTAAAATTCGGGATTTTGATGAAACTTCGCTGGTGTGTAGAATTGGCAACCCCTAAAGTTGGGAGTTCATATCGTATTTCTTAAGATACCTCGAAGACTATAAGAGATAGAGGAAAACTTTAAATTGACGAAATGTGACTCTTTGACAGACCTATTCACCTGTATAGGTTAAATCAAGGCCGGGTTCATAAGAGGGGTTGGAGGGGTGAATATAGGAGTAAATTTTCTTGTACAGCATGAATGGTTCAATGTATCAAATTTTTGCTATTATAAATAGAAAGAGCACCAAAAACTAGGGGATACATATTTTTGTATTTTTTCGAATTATGTGTGGTATTCAAGTCATGTTAGGAAGGAAAAAATAGGGTAGATTATTTTGCAGTATTATTTATTGCAAATACGTTCTATATTTTTAGTCGAATTTTCTCCGAAAAATTAGACTTATACAGTCTATACGATAAGAGCTGCGAGAGGCGAGAGTAGGGGCGCTATCCGTTTTCGGACCCGTAGAACACGAATATGTAGAAAAAAAAATGTCTGATATACATATATATATATATATATATATATATATATATATATATATATATATATATATATATATATATATATATATATTTTCCCGCCACCTTTTAATTTGTGTAGGGTCCCCCTATGGAAGTTAAGAGATGAAATTTGGTAAATGGGGCTCATTTTCGAGGCACCTCATACTATCAAAGTGGGGTCAAATTTTGGGCAAATTTTTTTCCTGACCCGACCTTTAAGGGGGTGGTGGGGGGCGGAAAAGCAATAAAACTTTTTCAAACCGGTTTTAAATAATGTTTCGGTCAATTATCTACAACATATCCAAAATTCAGCTTCCTAGGATGATATGGTGGGAGTAGAGGGGGGAAAACGATTTTCGCTGGATCTAACAGGCCCCCAGCCCCCCAGAATTAACGTAGAGGGTTGAAATTTGGTGTGTTGATAAAGTTCGTACCTAGGTTGTGCTTTTTGGAGGTTTTAATATTTTACCCCCACCCCCCTCATTTTTAAGCTACAATTTCATGCATTTTCGACGTTTTCGAAGTTTGTACCACTCGCACAGGTCACCCGAATAAACCTAGAGGGCTGAAATTTTGTATTCGGATTGAGTTAGTATCAAGGGGGTGCCTTTTGGGGGTCTCGACTTTTAACCCCTACCCCCACCATTTTTATACCCAAAAGAACATGATTTTTCTTGTTTTTTAACAGTTTCGTTCGGGTCAAAATCTCCCCAAATAAACCTAGAGGGCTGAAATTTGGTGTACAGGTTAAGCTAATAGCCAGACACTGTTTTTTGGAGGTTTCAACTTTTAACCCTTACCCCCACGATTTTGACGCCAATATTTCCTTAATTTTTTTGCTTGTTTTCTAACACGTCTAGAGACTCCATAAGGAAACCTAGAGGGCTGAAATTTTGTACGTGTATTCAGTTAGTATCCAGCTAGTACCTTGTAGGGAGTCCGCATCACTTTTCCCCCCACTTCTCCCATTTTTACATCGGAATTGAATGCTATTGTTAAATGTGTTTTAAAAGCATTATGTTTATTCTAAATACAAGTAGGCGAATAGTAATTTTAAAAAATTTAAAAAAAAGTGAACTTACTTTTATGACAAATGAAATACATACATATTAAGTAATTTAAAAATGTTATTAAAGTCACTGTTTATTTATAAATTAGGAATTTTGGATTTTTAGTATTTATAAAATAGAGATTTTGGATTTTTTTGGAAAGAAAAAATATCTTTATAAAGGCCTTCCAGTTTACTATTGAAGGTCCTTTTTTAATATTTAAAACTAAAACATAAAGGCAATTAGCGGATAAACATGGGCAGGAATGTACGAATTGTGTTGGCTTTTTTTCTGCTACCTGTTTTCGGCACAAAATTGAAATTTACTGAGATACAGCCCTTAAATACTTAAAACCTTTTTTTAAAGCCTCGATCAGCCGAACACTTATCACCAGTTTTGGAACCAACAAAATGACAATTCGGTTGTAGACTTTCAATCACATTTCGCTTGTAGACATTCAATACCGAAGATGGAGGGGAAAATTCGACTACCGTGATGGGGGCCCCGCTGCTCACGGCGTTGTTTTTTTCATTTTTATGTTGATTTTCATCATGAAAATGTAAATTTTTACTTTCCGATAATGATTCATATATTTTTCAGTACTAACTTAATTGGTAATTTAGCCATGTGTACATTTGGTTACTCATATTTGATATTTTTTATACCTATTTCTGCGAAAGTTAAAATTCTCTGGTGTGCTTGTGTTAATGAATGCTCGACAAGAAGCCATAGTCTCTTTCACTCACTGTTCAGGTGCTTTGTAATACATTTTGCGATTTGGGAAATGGAGTTGACACCTATAGTACATACAAAAAGAATAAGAAAAAGAATTTGAATGTTGAGAAAGAAATAAACCGCGTTTATTTGGTTAAAAACGAATTTGTAAGAAGATAAAGGCAGTTGTTGAACGGAAGATTACTGCTTCTTGTTGAACATTCATTAACACTTGCAGACCAGAGAACTTTGGTAGAAATACATATAAAAAATATCGAATAAGAGTAACCAAATATACACATGGCTAAATTACCAATTAAGTAAGTACTGAAAAATACATGAATCATTATCGGAAAGTAAAAATTTACATTTTCATAATGAAAATAAACATAAAAAAAATATAGAACGTATTTGCAATCAATAATAATGCAATATAATCTACCTTATTTTTTCCTTCTTTATATGGCTTGGATACCACATATATTTCGAAAAAACGCAAAAACACATATCCTCTAATTTTCGGTGCTCTTTCTATTTCTGGTGGCAAAAATTTGATATATCGAACCATTCAGGGTGTACAAAAAAATTTACACACATTTTGACCCTTCAAGCTCCTCTTATGAATCCGGCCCTGATTTAACCTATACAGGTGAATAGGTCTTTCAAAGAATAACATTTCGTCAATTTAAAGTTTTCCTCTAACTCTTATAGTTTTCGAACTATCTTAAGAAATACGATTTGAACCCCCTACTTTAGGGGCTGGTTTCACCCCGTAAACATGGAAGATGGCCGATAAAAAAAATACGGGTCCCTTATTTTTGCCTATTCTATACACCAGCAAAGTTTCATCAAAATCCTGAATTTCATTCTTGGTGCATCTCCTTGTAAAACCTGTACCCATTTAAAATAATTCAGCTTTTTAAGAATGAAAAGATTTTCAAAATCAGTTGAGTAGTTAATTTTTGACGCTTTTTTACATAAGGCGCTTGGCGCATATCCATTTAAAATAGTTTAGTCAAAATCTGCTGGGTAATTTTTGGTATTTTTGGAACCCAAGACCCCGAACGGACTTTGTACAACGTAGTGCTATCCACCTAAACTAACTTAGTTTTGTGCAATGAGAAAATTTTGAGAATCGGTTCGGAACATATTTCTGGTGTTTCCGGATCTGCAAGATCCCGGTGGACCTCATTAACATATATATATATATATATATATATATATATATATATATATATATATATATATATATATATATATATATATATATATATATATATATATGGGTACCACACATGATTACTGACAAACTTGAGAACAGGATCTGAATTGGTGCCAAAGTACTCTCAAGAAGCAATTAACGCGCAAGTTTACCTATGATGATGAGCTCGTAAGCGCATTTGAGGAGATATGTGGTAGTGTTCTAGCAGGATTCTGGAGCAATGTATTTAATAAATGGTTCGAGCGTATGAGGAAATGTATTAATTCTGTAGTAGATATGCTATCTCAATTGGATAAGTTGGAATAGTTTAGTTAGAGGCGGTTGCTGTCAACTATAATAAAGCAAACTGATTACAGTGGTTATATGTTGGTAGCAATAGTACGTGGTCTACCAAAAGTGAATCGCAAGGTAATTAACCGTAAACCTTGAGAAGCGGCTACGATGTGAAAAGTCATTAGGCGATGGACGGGAAATTCTCTTGAACATTAAACGTCGAACGCATCACAGCAATCAAGCAATAATATTGTCTTTTACTATTGTTAAATAAAAGTGTTGTATAATAGATAGTTTTATTTAAAATCAGAAATTAAAATTTTATTTATTATTTTTAAATGTGTATTTATTATTTCAAAAAAGTAGACATTACTTCGAAAAAAAAAGTAATTGAAAGAGTACGACAAAACTTACGTAGTGACGTAAGTTACGAGTATATATATATATATATATATATATATATATATATATATATATATACGTATATATATATATATATATATATATATATATATATATATATATATATATATATATATATATATATATATATATACGTAGGTCACTACGTAAGTTTTGTAGTACTCTTTCAATTATTTTTTTTTTTCGAAGTAATGTCCACTAGAATTAATGCATTTCCTCATACGGCTCGAACCATTTATTAAATGCGTTGCTCCAGAATCCTGTTGGGACACTACCACATATCTCCTCAAATGCGCTTACGAGCTCATCATCATAGGTAAACTTGCGCGTTAATTGCTTCTTTCGTATGGAAAAAGCGCAAAGTTACATGGCGTTAAGTCTGGACTAAAGGAGAGTGTTTTGGCACCAATTCAGATCCTGTTCTCAAGTTTGTCAGTAATCATGTGTGGTACCCATAGTGAACAAAGTTTCCGTACTTTTAGATGGTCATGGAGAATTCGATGGGTAGTTCATTCATTTAAGTTAAGGGTTTCCTCGATCTGTCGAAATATCATATGTCGATCTGTCTCCAGTAGTTTTCGTACTACCTCAATGTTTTTATCGGTAATGACTTTTGTTGGTCTACCCGGCCTCAAATCATCGTCCAAGTTAAAATTGCCACGATTGAATTGAATAAACCACATTTCTGTGGTCCTCAAAGATGGACATGTTTCTCCCAATGCACCACTCATTTCATCGAAACATTGTTTCTTAGTTAAGCCACGCTTAAAATTATATAAAATTATAGCACAAATGTCGCGATGAATCAAGTCCGTCATTTTTAACTTTCAAATAATTATTAAAAATATACTGAACTACGTTTCATCATATAACTTGTGCTGTTATTGTTTATGTTAGTTTGCTTTTATGAATCTTACCGTCATCAATTTTACTATATCTCTCATTTATTTTATATACGACAAAACTTATGTAGTGACCTACGTATATATATTTAGGATATTTTATCTTTCTAACAGTAAAAGTATTCTTAAAACCCGTTATGTAGTTTTCTATGCCGCATTTGCATCCGCAGGACAGTTGTGGATCTCAGATGACATATCTTTTACTTATCTTTTACTTATCTGAAATAGTTTACCTCTGCAATAGTGAAAAAAATTTTCAGAATCGGTCAGCTATTTTATTTTTAACACTTCTGGGTCCGATAGACTTTCTCGGATCTTACGTAACGTAATCTATATCTATCTAAAATAGTTTAGCTCTCTAAAAGCGAAAAAATTTTTTAATACGGTCGGCTATTGTATTTTTGATACTATTAGGTCCCGTGGACCCTGGCGGAACTTACATCACGTAATCTGTGTCTATCTAAAATAGCTTAGCTCTGTAATAGTGAAAAAATCTTCAAAATCATCGGTTAGTTTATTTTTGACACTTTTGAGTCCCATGGACCCTAGCAGACCTTACATAACGTAATCTTTATCAATGTAAAATAGTTCAGCTCTCTAACGGCGAAAAGATTTTTAAAAAAGGTTAGTTAGTTTATTTTGCGCTTTTAAGATCCCAGGACCTTGACCGACCTCATACAACATGTAAACTATATCCATCTAAAATTGTCTATCTCTATAACAGTGAAAAAATTTTCAAAATCTGTCACTTATTTCATTTTTGACACTTTTTGGTCCCATGGACCATGGCGGACTTTACATAACGTAATCTATATCTATCTAAAATAGTTTAGCTCTTTGACAGTGAAAACATTTTCAAAACTGGCTCGGCTAGTTTATTTTTTACAATTTTGGGATCAGTGGATCCTGGCGGGTCATATAACTTATGGCAGTCCGCGAGGATCTTGCTGACATTATTTAATAACTTAACTAATTCAAATACTTTAGCTTACCAACGGTGAAAAAATTTTCAAAATCGATCGAGTAGTTAATTTTTGACATTTTTAGGTCCCCAATAGCCTAACGGATCTCATAAGATACCTTAAATCCATTTAAAATTGTTTAGCTTTCTAACATTAATAATTAGTAGTGAAAAAATTTTCAAAATCGATCCAGTTCTTTAAAATTTTTTTCCTGGCATACAAACATAATTATTATGTTATCTTTCTATAATATTTAATAATATTATATTATGACATTACGTTCATTATCCAGCCCATTTAAAATTCAATAAAAAAAAATCTTGCTTAAAAATACATATGCTTAAAATATCTGGTTAATTTTAATTTAAAAAAATGAGACAGAGATATGGTACGATACATAGATTTTGAATAACTACCATTTGTTTTATTTAAAAAAATGAAATTTTTCTACATTTTATAAGGAATTAAGACAGAAATATAAATTACTTATTATACTGACAAAGAGAGCAAAGTGAGGCAAATTTGAAAAATTACGATTTTCTCGAAAACTACTTAACATAGAAAGAAAATTATAATAACATTTTCTTCATAATTTTTTTCCTTTCCAACGATGCAAAAATCGATCTGACTTATGATAGGATCGAATGATAAAAAATGGCCAGAAAACCTACTTCTGGGCATCCGACGTGTCTGGCTAACGAACTTAGCCGAGCCAATTCGGAATCCAGTTCGCACACAAAATTTCATAATCATTAGACGTTTCGTTCGAGAGTTATCGTGGGAACACATAAATATATATATATATATATATATATATATATATATATATATATATATATATATATATATATATATATATATATATATGAATTTTTGTGAATATCATTTTCGTATTCTAGGGACCTGAAAACATATTTCTGTTTTAGGCCCCAGCTTGCGTCATGAGAGCGGCCGTAATAGCTGAATTTCGAGTTTTCGAAATTCGCTAGAAAGACGTGATAACTCACACCTACTACCCAAAACCACCGCTACCACCAGTGGTGGATTAAATGTTAACATACTTTTAGTACTCCCCACGCAAAATATGTACCCCTATCGTTTTTGTTTTACCCGTTTACAGGGTTGTATCTCCCTTATTAGTATCCAGTGTGTGCCTCTTAAGGCGTTCAATATTAATTTGAAGAGCGGTGATGGTAAACCCTCCGCCGATCGCCACCAGTAACCGCCATTATTACTCCAAAATTTTTAATATTAAAAAAACAAAACATAAGTTTCAATAGAAGCTGAAGGGAAAATTTGACTCGAGCAAAAGAGCTGTGCTGCTCACAGCTTTTTATTTATTTATTTAATCTTCTTTTTTAGTGGTAATAAAACAATTCTTTTACTTTACTGAGTATATGGTATACAGAAGAAGCTAAATAAAATATCTGATATTATCTGAAAAAAGAAAAAGTACTTTAATAAATTAAATTTTACAAATTATTTACAAAAGCTAATTATTAACTGAGCAATCCAATCTAACCACGTACTTGAACGAAAGACTATTACAATTCTAAACGATTTCTTCTTCCTTTATTTACATTGAGTTTACTTATAAATTATTTCTGTCTAGAGAGAAAGCTCTACAAAATAAAATAATGTAATGCAATTTTAGCGTTTCAAGAATAGGATTGTTTTTCCTATCAGCTGGAAAATGGGTAGGAGAAACAGCATACAAAAGATGCAGTGAAATCTCATTATAAAAAAATTGAAAAAAATGTATAAAATCGTATCTACACTCAATTTGAAAAATAATTTTGTTTTATGCACTACAGGCACAACTCGTTCTTTACCAAAGAAATTCGATTGGATTATTACACAATCACATTATTTTCAATTTCAAATGTTATCGAGTGCCTGTGAAACAATATTAATGTGTGGCGAACTTTTGTTCGTATTTATACATACACCAATATTCAAATGTTCACTTGATGTCTAGCTTAGCTGATACTTAAAACTAGATTTACTTTGGCATGTATGACCAATTCATTATGTTAATTAAAATTCACATAATGTTTGAAAAATTATCAAACTGGATCGTCTGGAACTCGAACTTGGATCTCTTGGTTGCAATTCAATCTCTTGGTTCCATTCCAATCTGATAATCAATCAAACACATCCTCTCTTTAATGTGAGACGCAGTTGTACTTTCAATTTCAAATGCTGTTTCAATTCGTTTCAAACAAATTAATATGCGCTTGGCTAGCAACCAAGAGATCCGGGTTCGAGTCCCAATCGATCCAGTTTGATAATTTTTCAAACACTATGTCAGTTTTAATTTATCACATTATTGTTTATTAGTATAGTCAACCGATTTTAAATTGCAATAGCTTCCTTCGTTCGCGCGGTTTTTTTTTTTTTTTTAATTTCAAATATTAGTGTTCAAGTATCAGCTAAGCTGAACATCAGGTGAACATATGAATATTAACGTATGTATAAATACGAGCTAAGTTCGCGATATATTAATAATGTTTCACAGGCACCCGATAATATTTGAAATTAAATTAAGAATATAAGTTACTACATTAAGTTATTTTTTACAGATGTATTTATCACAAATTTAAATGTTCTCATGTGTAAATTAATGCTATATTTTGTTTAGATAAGCAACTTCTAACGAAATTGTGAAATTCTGAGTGTTTTCAGTTATGTATATGAAAAAAGTATTTTTTTACAATCTGAAGCGAACTACTATTTATAACTATTTATAGCTCTCATTTGGTAAAAAAATTGAAAATGCATTTTTACTAGAAGCTGTTTAAAACAGAAAGTTTTATATGCATTCGATGCGGCATATAATAAAGGGTATTTAAAAAAAATACATAAAAGAAAGATGAAAGGTAGATACTCTAGGCAATTTGAGAAAAGTCTGAATTACTCGAAAACCGTAACACTTTTACTAAGCACATTGTTGCGAACCGGTGTTTTATTATTGTTATGGTAAAGTGTTTTGTTTATTATGTTAATAATAAATAATAACAGAACGCATATTTTATGATAAACATAAACACATCGTATTGGCAAGCGCTGATTCGTATGTTTGTAAAACCGCTGACGCAGCGAACGCAACGAGTTAAAATTCGCTATAAATGAACAGCTGTTTGACAGTACGATCATCAAATAGTCACACGACCGTTTGATCGAAGGACGTTCGCAAGGGCACGATCAACTATGGGTAAGGCTTCCTAACGCTAAATTACATTTGTAGCTAGTAATAAGAATAGATTAGTAAGTTAGTTATATTGTCAACAATCATCACTTTTAATTTAATAAATTGTTACTGTATTATTTTTTAATCCTTCAATGTTCTAATTGTTTACTTCTTCACCACCCGCCACAGCCATCACGGTTCCCTCAGAACCAGGACTGCGAACCCAGCCGCTCGGGTTCTAGCCTTCGCTACTAAGATTCCAGCATTTAGGCCTCCCATACGTACCAGTGGTAGCTGCGGTGCGATGATGGCTCAGTGGCAATGCATGAAGGATAAGGAAAGGTAAAGGAGTTCTTTATTTTCTTTTATTAACTGGGGAACCATTTTATAGTATAGTTGGGGTTAATCTTCATTGTTTGGGAATAAGTATAGGCATAGGTTTAGTCTTATTTTTACGATAATTCTATCATAAATAAATTACACATGTGAAAAAATAATATTTGCTGCATAAGGAAATATTTTTCAATGTCGTACAAATAGAATACATATTCACGCGATTATACATTTATATTAAAAACATACATATAGAGGTATCATGTTACATTTTATTTTATTATCTTAACAATTAAAACATTTAGAAACGATTAAATACGTTTAAAAATACAAGGAAATATTCATATAGGAATATAAACATAGAGAAATTTAGGATATTATAATGGCAACACAAGAAAATATGCCGGTCGTTACTGTAGAGGTACCTCGGGTTAGTTTGACCTCTATTATAAACACTATTGACAACTTCTCAGGGAAGGGCGACGTTAATGTTAAAGAATGGTTTGAACGATTAGAGAATAGAGCTGAATTAGAACAACTAACGGGTAGTCAGTTACTAGCTATAGTCAAGTGTAAATTAGTAACGGAAGCCTATAGATATTACAAAAGCGAAGCAGGCCTACAGTCACCCAATATAACTTATAGGGAACTTAAAGCTAAATTCATTGCACGATTTTCACCAAGACGCATACCAGGGGCAGCACAGTATCGGTTAGCCCAAACAGTTCAAAAACTACGGAATCAGTCAGCCAGTATGTCACACGGCTGAAACTCAGTGCTCAAGAGTGCCTGGAGGAAGACCTTCAAAATGCTCGTCCCGAAGAAATTCCGGGTATCGAAAGAAAAAATAAGGAATTGGTGTTAGCACAATTTAGGCAGGGCCTAAAACGGGAACTCCTGCGTGTAATTGGTATACACCTCGTACGGGAACCGGACCTAACTATAGACAAAGCTGCGGAATTAGTGAAACAGGAGGAGATCAATCAAACCATAATAAACGGGGGTCGACAAGTTTTGGGCACCTTTATCAGCGAGGATAGGGAAAGCCACGGCCAGCAAAGTACATGGAAAACAAGGAACCACGGTCGAGGACAAAATAAAACTTATCAGAGCCAACGCCCCCAGAATACAGCGAATACTCGGGAAACAGGAACCTGTTTGAACTGTTATAAACAGGGTCACCACACGTACCAATGTAGATCCGAAGTAGTATGCCGTAACTGCCATAGATCAGGACATATGGGATATGAATGCAGAAAAAACACAACAAAGGGACCCAAAGCTTGGAATTCGGGGTCACGAAGGAACCAAAATTTTTTAGGAAGGGGGCAGCACCCACAAGAGTGCGTGAGTCCCGAGGAAAACAACCAATAATTATCTCACACACCTCTTCTGGAAAGGACAACCCCAATACTGCATCAAGGGGCGCCAACAAGAATTAATCATAGACACGGGAAGCGCCGTTTCACTCGTCAAAAAGGACGTACTCGGCAAACATCGTTTGAAAACGGATCATGGGGACAGTCCAACTATTATCAATAAGCGCGGTAGCGCGTCGGCAAGTTCTCACCAGCCGTACGTGCACCAAGCTATATTTACACGAACCATTTCAAGCCATTTTTGACCCCCTAAAAACTCTAGTTCTATTTGTTGTATTGAACTAAAATTTTGCATACACAATAACACACTCGAAATCACTCTCAATTTCAAATTTCATCCATCTAACTTTCGTAGTTCCTGAGGTATAGGTCTCCAAAAATCGACAATTTTGGCACTCACTCATTCACTCACTCACTGAGGGATCATCAAAACCTCTGGCCTATTTCCAGTGGACATAGGAAATTGAAATTCGGTCAGAATTTAGATCTGAGTCTAACAGTAAAGGGAAAAATCTAAAATCATAATATTTTTCGTTATTTTCGTTATTTGTGCCCTTTCTTTGGAAAAATACAGGGCAATTTTATATAAAAAAAATATTACTCAAAGCCTTCCTTAATATTCGAATCTATTAGTTGCCGGTAACTATGAAAATAAAATAATTATTTATAGCAACAAATTACCTACTATGAATCGTATAAATATTTTCACCTATTATCATCTCTATTATATAAAAGAGAAATACCACTCATTCACTCACTCATCTATATAGAAATCTCCAAAACTACAATAGCTACAAACTTGAAATTTGGCATGTAGGTCCCTATTGGGTCGTAGGCGCTCGCTAAGAACGGGTTTTGCAAAATTTTTTGTCTAACCGTCGAAATTTACGAAAAACCGTAAGATATTAATTTTTTATTACTGTAATACAGCAGTCTGTGGCCAATTTATCAAAAAATCGTAAAAATTTTAGATAGTTGCTAAGTAATTGTAATTTGAGATTTTTGTATATAAGTATTAATAAATATTCCTAGAGATACTATCAATAATATTTTTACCTGTGACTACTATGAAATTACTTATTTACTGTGCAAAATACTATTTGTATCCAATATGGTTTTATTGGGATATTGTAATAATCTGAAATTTTGTAACCAAATATTTTACTAATTTATCATAGAAGATGAAGGATTAAAAATAATAATTCAACATTCTTCCGTAGAATAAATTGTTTCTTTATTTTCTCTATAAAAGATACCGAAAAATTTTTGGAAAAAAGAGAAAATAAAGAAACAGTTTATTCTACGGAAGAATGTAGAATTATTATTTTTAAACCTTCATCTCCTATGATAAATTAGTAAAATATTTGGGAATCTTAGGTTAAAAAATTTCAAACTATTTGTATCCTTTAAAGAAAATAGACAACTGGACTGTCCAGTTATCATCAATTGGCATGTGTGTCTGCTCTTCTCAGCAAATTCCATAAAGATGAAATTTCCATCGGGCCGGGCTCGGTCATCCTGATATTAAAAATGAAATATGGACTTTACTTATCTGTCTTCAGTAGTTTCGAGAAAACGGTAGCAGGTATCAAAAAAATGATATAACAAAACTATAGGTAAAATTGGTATAAGAATCCAAAAAAAAGACGATCAAAGTTGAAGTTATCCTGTAGGACCTGAGAACCCCCAAGAAAGCCTAAAGTAAACAACTGGACGTATCGTTACCAAATTTTTGGCTCTCCAAAGAAACCCAAAATAAATGGCTGAACGAATCTTGACAAAATTTTTCTCAAATAGTACTGAGTTTCTGAAAAACGACATGAGGATAAACCCTCCCGTGAGCTTTGCGGACCCAAAAAACCCTCCAAATAAACGACCAAACGGATCTTATCCAAATTTTTCTCAAATATTACAGAGATTCCGAAATAAATTAATGTGAATTCTGAAATATTCTCCAGACCCTGGGATCTCAAAACGTCTCACAAATTACAGTTCTCTTGAAATTGTCACTATGCATATCTAACTACCTACGATAAGATCTCAAGGTATGGAAATTAGACATGTTATTGAAATATGAATATAGCCAATTCAGAATATTTGATTTGAAATTAAGGTGAAGTTGGAATGAATCATCCAGCGCTATCGAATTAAACAACTCTATACTCTAATTAAACCACTTGACTCATTTTGATAAAATTTTATGAAAATTAGACGTACTATAAAAATATGAATATGACTTGAAAATATGAATAATATTTTTGTGTCGTCGAGCGAGCGAAGCGAAGCACATAAGGAACTGATTTTGTACAAAATGTCAAAATATCAAATTTAAATGGACGTGTGGTCACATTATCCGTCAGTTACATCAAACAGAGAGCGAATTAAAAAACTGAAGAAATTTGACAATTTTTACTCAAGTACTGTTGAGATCTCTGTGAAAGATGAAACTGACGTTAAAATGATTTCCTGGGGCCTTGGTGCCTTGAAGGGCCTAAAATAGAAGCAATTCTAAGACTGTTGGTATAGTAACTATACTAAGTTCTTACGGTGCGGAAACTAGCCATGCTAATAAAATATGAAGATAGTCATTTTAGAGTCATTGGGCTAGCAGGGTCAAGTGCTATAAATAATTGATTTTGCACAGAATTTTGGAATATATGATTGAATTGACCTATATAAATTTTACCTATAATTCAAATAATTTTATGCAAGTGAAACCGCGGGTCTCAGCTATATGCATATATATCTATTTTAAGATCATTGGACGAACGGAGCGAAACACTAGAAGAAACTGATTTTATAAAAAAATTTAGAATATTTAATTTAAATGTAAAGTGACATCAAAATTAACCCCCAGCACTATCTAATAGAATTAAGATTAAACGGTTGGATTTTGAAAGTATTTTATGAAAATTAAATATGCTATGGAAATATGAATACGGTTAATTTAGGGTTATTAGGCGAGAATTATGCTCAGAATTTTAGAATATCAAATTTGAATGAACCTCGAGGTCAGAATTGTCCGTCAAGACCATCAAATAAGCCCCAAATTAATTGTGATATTAAAATTGTCCCCTGCTATCTTGGTGCCCCAAGCAAGGCTTAAAATGGAAATACTCCTAAAACTACCTATTGATACGGGTATCTAGCTACATAACGATGCGGAATTTAGCCATGCTATTGAAATATGCAGATTGCTACTTTAGAATCGTTTGACGAGCGGAGCCAGGTATTATTTCCGAATATCTAATTTAAAATTGATCATTTGACCAAGAGTTAAGATAATTTTACGTGGGTGAAACCACGGGTCACAGCTAGTGATTAATAAACATCAGAAATAATTTAATTTACAAAAATTTGAAGTAAAATACTTGGTTTACGATAGCCATGGAAATGATTTTTCAAAGTGAAGATACAATTCAGTCATGATTTAATTTTGTGACTTAGAACCTGTGAAAATTAAGTTCAAAATTTTCAGTCGGGCTTACGTATACAGCGAGCAATTCCCACTTTGTTTGGCGTACGCTATAACGATTCATAAAAGTTAAGGTTTAAGTCTGGATAGTGCCCTTTTAGATATTGGCTCATCAATATTCGCATGTGCTCATGCATAGGTTGCACTATCCAGAGTAAGACATCTCCAAGGTGTTCACTTAATAAATTTTGACCCGAGTCAGATTAAAGCACAATAAAGTGCAATAGCAGAGTACAATAGGCTTAGATCTTTGTATCAAAGAGATTTAAACAAAATTATCCTTAAAAAGAACAAAATTCAAAAAATTCCGGACAGAGAGTGGATTTTGCGACCAAATTTTATCGCTGTTCAAATACCAAATGAATCCTATAGTAAAAGATCCAGTCAAAAACGTAAAAATAAAACTAAATCAGACTGCAAATCGAAAAAAAAGAAATAAGTACTGCTTGCTTGCTATCCTACTATCTAAATTGAACCAGTTTGTATTAAACTACATTTCCTACAAAAAGTCGTGAAATCCCACCAAAAACATAAATGTGAAAAATGGGCAAGTTCTAATATGTATTGTGTTAGCCTGAAAAAGAATTGAAATCAAAATAAACTGTCAAGTTCCAAACATATTTTTCGTGCAAAATCGGAATAAGATAAATTGTTTTAAAAAATATACATCAAGCTTTTTTAAGGTAAATAATAGAAATTTTTCATTAGAACTTGGGGAGTTTTTAACACCAAGTAATACATGATAAATGAATAAAAACTCGCCATGTTCTAATGAAAAATTTCTATTATTTACCTTAAAAAAGTTTGATGTATATTTTTTAAAACAATTTATCTTATTCTGATTTTGCACGAAAAATATGTTTGGAACTTGACAGTTTATTTTGATTTCAATTCTTTTTCAGGCTAACACAATACATATTAGAACTTGCCCATTTTTCACATTTATGTTTTTGGTGGGATATATATATATATACGTGTCCCAGTCTGAATAACATCAATATACAGTGTTCCTTCTCAATAGTTCCGCAGAATGAAATGAGGGGAATAGGTTTTCTCGGAAATGTTGTTCTCCCTCCAAAGGCCAATCGCTCGCTGGCAAGGTACAAGAATTTTTTTATGTGTAGATTTAAAATTTATAGTTCAATAATTTATGACCCTGTCAAAATTAAAAGCTTTTCAGGAGCGTCAAAACAAGTAGGTGGGTCTGAATAATATAATTTAAAAATTCAATTTAAACTAATATTTTTTATACAACTATTCCATAGGATAAAACTCTAGTTTTTTATGTTTAATAAAATCATATACAATACAATAGATAGGCATAATTAGACTAAATACATATTACCACATATTACGTATAACTAAAGCGAGGATTCACAGTGCAGGTAATAAATTATCCTGTCAAAAATTGCCGGAAAAACGTTTCACCATGCGGCACATAATTTATCTATTTTTCATAAGTACATTTATAACTTTTTTCTAAATGCGCTCTATAGTTTGTGTGACACGAACTAAAGAGGTACTCTACAAATATATTTTGTTTTGAAAACAATTAAATTTCATATAAATAACTCAATTTGAGTTTGTAACATCGCTTGCGCGACGAACGAACACAGTTTAATTTGATCAACTGCATGTAAGTTATGTAAACATCTATGTGAAGAAAAAATTTTTTTCCACACACTGAAACTATAAATCATCCTGTCAAAAAATTGAATTGTTGAAAAAACCTATCTGAGAGGAGCGCAATCTTGTAAATTTTTTTGAGGAGATATTTTTTGTACAAAGATATAAACAAATTAAAACCATTGCAGAATTCGATTTCACCACTGGGTTGGTCATCGAAAAGATGCTTGAATAGCGAAATCTGGCAAAAGTTCTAGAATATTCCTTCAATAATCAGAAAAGATATAAAAAATCCTTAATCAATGGATTGACCGACGAAAAAGTAACCAAGTATCGATATTTAGAAAAAGTTCCAGAATATTCTTTTTGGAAATTAGAAAAAATATCAAATATCTGATTTCACCACCAAATGTTTCATCGAAAAGCGATCAATTAGCGGAATTCGGCAAAAATTCGAGAATATTCTATTCTGAAAATAGAAAATATATTCAAAAACCGGCTTCGCCATTGGCTTGGTATCAAAAAAGTATCCAAATAGCAGAATTCGTCAAAAGTTCTAGAATATTCTTTTTGGAAATCAGAACAATTATTGAAAATTTGGCATCACCATTAGATTGTTCATCAAAAAACTGACCAACAAAAGAAATTAGGTAAAAGCTCTAGAATATTCTATGCAAAAATCAGATAAGATATCCAAAATTTGATTTCACCATCGAATTAGTTAATTAAAAAGGATCCATATGTAGCGAAATTTAACGAAAGTTCGAAAAGGTTCTATCTGGATATCAGCAGAGATATCGAAAAATTTACTTCACCATTTGTTTAGCCATCGAAAAACAAGTTAAATACAGGTGAAAACATTTGACAAAAGTTTCAATTCGAAAATTAATAAAGATGTCGAAAAACCAATATCACTATTAGAAGAATTATTGAAATAGAACCTAAATAAAGATATTTAACAAAAGTTTTAAAATGTTCTGTTCGAGAACTAACAAAGATAAAGAATTATTTATCATAAACTGGTTATAATTGATCAATTTAGGCTCCGTTAGTCCCATTAATTTGGTCAACGATAGTGTATTTTTAAAAAAAAATGACAAATCGTTACTTTTCGCTATCGTAAACATTAATCGTAAATATCTCCTAAACGGTGCGTCGTAGCTCAAAAATAACGAAATTTTTGAAGGTTTAAGCGAAGCAAGTTGTGGGTATTCCGAACGTATTGCAACTGTCAAAACTTACTTTTCGCTATCGAAAATTATCGATACCGCGTAACTTGTCATAAATTGGTTATAACTAGTTAATTTAGGCTCTTTTAATCCCACTGACTTGGTCAGTAACAGAACAATTATTTTAAAAACTACTTTTCGTTAACTTTCGCTATCGAAAACTTTAATCGTAAATATCTCCTAAACGGTGCGTCGTAGCTCAAAAATAACGAAATTTTTGAAGGCTTAAGCGAAGCAAGTTGTGGGTGTTCCGAACGTATTGCGACTGTCAAAACCTACTTTTCGCTATCGAAAATTATCGATACCGCGTAACTTGTCATAAATTGGTTATAACTAGTTAGTTTAGGCTCTTTTAGTCCCACTGACCTGGTCAGTAACAAAACAATTATTTTAAAAACTACTTTTCGTTAACTTTCGCTATCGAAAACTTTAATCGTAAATATCTCCTAAACGGTGCGTCGTAGCTCAAAAATAACGAAATTTTTGAAGGCTTAAGCGAAGCAAGTTGTGGGTATTCCGAACGGATTGCGACTGTCAAAACCTACTTTTCGGTATCGAAAATTATCGATACCGCGTAACTTGTCCTAAATTGGTTATAACTAGTTAATTTAGGCTCTGTTAGACCCATAGATCTGGTCAGTAACAGAACAATTTTTTAAAAAACTACTTTTCGTTAACTTTCGCAATCGAAAACTTTAATCGTAAATATCTCCTAAACGGTGCGTCGTAGTTCAAAAATAACGAAATTTTTGAAGGCTTAGGCGAAGCAAGTTGTGGGTGTTCCGAACATATTGCGATTATTAAAACCTACTTTTCGTTATCGAAAATTATCGATATCGAAAATAACAATATTTCCAAAATGGATGATATAAGGAAGTATTCTTTTAAATATATAACATCTACTATAAATTTTCGTTATCAAAATCTTTCGATCGAAAATAGATTGCAAATAGTATCCAATTTTTTTAAACCTATGGTTGTGAGTTTTTATATTGTCACTCATGTTTGTTTATTACGTTTTTATGTTCAGTAAATAATCAGAAGATAAAATATTATTTTCCTGCCTTTTTTGCTTCTACGATAATTTTAAAAGAAAGTCGGAAAAGTAGGAAAAATTAAGATTTTCTTCTTTTCAAGCAAAAGGTAGGGCGGCATTTTTCATGGTGCGTAAGGCGACATTCAGGGTTAATCCGGCCACGTAACTAACAACTACAACTAAAAACTAAATTACTTATTAGTTAATACTAATAGTTGAATTTTTCAGTCATTACTTGCAAAAAAGTATTTTTGTCATTGGTTTTTAATTATTAGTTACAACTAACATCTAGGCATCTAGCCAGTATTGACTACTTTTTTGTTGAAAATTAATAAATGTCAATAAGGTGTGCTACACTTCACTGAAAGTATCATTTTCCTTTGCATTTACATAACGGCAATTAAAATTTGTAAATGACTATAGATTTTTAAATTACAGTTTATTTTCATTTTTTAGCCCCTCATACTTGTTTTTACGCTACTGGAGAACATTCAATTTTTTGACATAATGATTTATTACTACACTACAATTCCTCGCTTTACGTATAACGTATGTGCGTTTAGTATGATGTACTTGTACATACACAGTATTGGATCTGGGTTATAATTAGAGTTGGGAGAACAGTGGTCCCGAACAGAATCGCCATATAAAATATTTTGAATTGGGGGGCTATAAATTTTATTAGAAGGCTGAGGATTTTCCCCTGGATTTGATGACTAGCCTAAGGAAGCTTTAAAGAACAAATCAGTAAAAATTAAACATTACCCATTTTTCATAATATAATATATAATTTTAATTTTAAAAATAATTTAAAAAAATTAATGTTGAATAAATAAGTGGTCGACTGTAATATAAATTAATTTAAACGAATTCAAAACATTTATATTGTAAACAATATCTCTATTTCCGTTGTGATTATTTTAATAATATGTACATGTCACCTTCTTTATACCTGCTTTAACGTAAACAAAATTGATTCTATTAGTAGATTGTATCACTCTAGTAGGTCGCTCACAAGACTGAACATGATTTTGTTTTTACATTAGAAAAATATAAAGATATGTATGTACATATAACAAGCAAAATGATTCATAATATTGGCAATTAAAAAACACAAACAGACACAAAATAACATTAACGATGTGGTATTAATAGTAAAACGTCGTAAAACTGATTTTTAAAAAGATTGATAATATTTTTACGTTTTATGACAGCCCTCCAGTTCTATTCGTAGCCCCCCAGTACAAAATATTTTATATGGCGACTCTGTTAGGGACCTTTTGTTCCCATCTCTGGTTATAATCTAATGATATCATTTTTATTGTAATCACTATAATCCGGAATGGATAGTGCAAGTCATAAATTGTCCTGTCAAAATTGCCGAAAAAACGTATCACCATTCGTTAGAAGCGGCACATAATCTATCTATTTTTCATAAATACATTTACCAAGTTTTTCTAAATGCGCTTTATAGTTTGGGTGACAGGAACTAAAGACGTACTCTACGAATATATTTTGTTTTGAAAACAATAAAATTTCATATAAACAATATAGTCGCTCAATTTAAGTTTGTAACATCGCTCGCGCGACGAACGAACACACTGTAATTTGATCAACTGCATGTGAGTTATGTAAACATCTACCTGAAGAAAAAAAAATTTTCCATACACTGAAACTATTAATCATCCTGTCAAAAAATTGAATTGTTGAAAAAACATATCTGAGAGGACCGTACTCTTGTAAATTTTTATAAGGAGATATTTCTTGTACAAAGATACAGATAAATTACAACTATTACATAATTCGATTTCACCACTGGGTTGGTCATCGAAAAGATGCTTGAATAGCGAAATCTGGCAAAAGTTCTAGAATATTCTTTCAATAATCAGAAAAGATATAAAAAATCCTTAATCTCTGGATTGATCAACGAGACGTAACAAAGTAGGTAACAAACCGATATATTTAGAAAAAGTTCCAGAATATTCCTTTTGGAAATCAGAAAAACTATTGAAAATTTGATATCACCGTCAGATTGTTCATCAAAAAAGTGACCAAAAAATGAAATTCGGTAAAAGTTCTAGAATATTCTATCTGAACATCAGATAAGATATCCGAAACTTGATTTCACCATCGAACTAGTTATTTAAAAAGGATCCATGTAGCGAAATTTAACGAAAGTTCGAGAATGTTATAACTGGAAATCAGCAAAGAAATCGAAAAATCGACTTCACCAGTTGTTTAATCATCGAAAAACAAGTTGAATACAGATGGGAAAATTTGACAAAAATTTCTGTCCAAAAATTAATAAAGATGTCCCAAAAACCAATACATATCACTATTAGAAGAATTATTGAAATAAAAGCTAAATAAAGATATTCAACAAAAGTTTCAGAATGTTCTGTTCGAAAACTAGCAAATATAACGAATTATTTATCATAAACTGGTTATAATTGATTAATTTAGGCTCCATTGGTCCCACTAATTTGGTCAACGATAGTGTATTTTTAAAAAAAATGACAAATCGTTAACTTTCGCTATCGAAAACTTTAATCGTAAATATCTCCTAAACGGTGCGTCGTAGCTCAAAAATAACGAAATTTTTGAAGGTTTAAGCGAAGCAAGTTGTGGGTATTCCGAACGTATTGCGCATGTCAAAACCTACTTTTCGTTATCGAAAATTATCGATACCGCGTAACTTGTCATAAATTGGTTATAACTAGGTAATTTAGGCTCTGTTAGTCCCATTGATCTGGTTGGTCAGTAACAGAACAATTTTTAAAAAACTACTTTTCATTAACTTTCGCTATCGAAAACTTTAATCGTAAATATCTCCTAAACGGTGCGTCGTAGCTCAAAAATAACGAAATTTTTGAAGGCTTAAGCGAAGTAAGTTGTGGATATTCTGAACGTAGTACGACTGTCAAAACCTACTTTTCGTAATCTAAAATTATCGATATCGAAAATAACGATATTTACAAAATGGATGATATAAGGAAAATATTCTTTCAAATATATAACATCTACTATAAATTTTCGTTATCAAAATCTTTCGATCGGAAATAGATTGCAAATAGTATAAATATATGTATGGATGTACCAAGTGGTACCATTGATGGTGCGTCGCATTGAATTGATAAATTGATTCTGAGTATGGATACATAGGTATCGGTAAGATATGTAGGTAGTCAGAAGTGGTAGAACGCGTTCTACATACATACGTATTCACGTACAGGATATCCACCCTTGCATCTTTAACGTTATCAATAGCAATCGTAGACATTACGTCGTATGTGGCTGTATCAATATTAAAAAATACTAACTGTGAACTTCTTAATAAACAATTTCCTATTGTTGTAAAATAGTATAAAAATTTGTAGGATACAGCATCTGTTTGTACTATTATGTTAAAAAAGCGAGCTACCCTTCACTGAAACTGAACCATTTATCTTGCGTAAACCTGATAATAACTTAAATAATGAAATTACTATAAATTTTAAAGTTACAATTTACTATTATTTTTGGTCCCCATACCTGTTTTTACGCTCTTGGAGATAATTTAATTTTGACAGGGTAATTTATGACTTACACTATCCATTCCGGACTATAGTAATCACCTATTTATGCATGTGTTAACAAAATTCTGTTTCTTTATTATTCAAAATCGAATTAAAAAGTATTGACTATTGTGTAAAATTTTTCGTTTACTGATAAAATAAAATATGTATCTCCTCATAAAATTTTGTAAAACTATACACTCGCTTCTCTAAATGTTTTTTCTTAATTTTTATTTTGTATAAACAAATCAATTTTTTATACCTGCTTAAGATTTATGTTTTAATTGCTTACATAATGAGTGTACCAGTGAATACACTATCCTATCAGCGTACGCAGTGGATCAATATAAGCAATGCTGACTAGTTAGTCGAATAATGATGTTACAAATTTAAGTTGTCTTACTATATTTATTTAATTTAGATAATTTTTCTTCCACTTAATATAAACAAAACAAACTTTTTGATTTTTAGCTTTGATGAAATAAATAAATAACAGGTGGTAGAGTGGTTGTAACGCTCGAGTCTCAAACTGGGGAAGCGGAACTATTGAGAGCGGAAATATTCAGAATGTGCACTGTAATAACATTTAATAGTATTCAATATAATACCATTTATGCTTTTGTCTTCTTACCAATTATTTTGTTTACCAAATAAACGCAGTTTTTTTCTAAATCAAAAATTTTTTTACAAAGCATCTGAACAGTAAACGAAAGAGATTCCTGCTTCTTGCTGAACATTTATTAGCACTTGCAGACCAGAGAACTTTCGCGGAAATAGGTATAAAAAATATAGAGTATGAGTAACCAAATATACACACGGCTAAATTACCAATTAGGTAAGTACTGAAAAATACATGAATGATTGTCGGACAATAAAAATTTACATTTTCATGAAGAAATAAACATAAAAATAAGAAAATGTAGAAGGTATTTGCAGTCAATAATAATGCAATAAAATCCATCCTATTTTTTTCTTCCTTTAATTGTATGTATTTTTATTTTTACATATCCTTCGGTATTCAGAAAAGAAATAATAAAATTTTTTGGGAATTCCAGATTTTGCATTTAACTGTAAATAGACACAAAGTATGTTTGCTTAAAATATACAAAATTTTATGGCCCTGTATATCTACAATTTCAAAGCCTTTTATGTTTGACACGTTTGTCCACTTGTTGGTTCTATTGTAATTTTATAAAAATAGTTTTTATGAGGTACCCGCATCTATGTGAATGCCGAATTTGACCGCATTGTGCCACGTGCCATTTTACGGGCAAGTTGCGGCCGGACCGGTCCTTTAAGTCCATTTTCTCCCTTGGTTTGTATAACTACCCATATTATATATATATATATATATATATATATATATATATATATATATATATATATATATATATATATATATGGTTAAAAAATAATTGGTAGGAAGACAAAAGCATATGGTATTATATTGAATACTATTAAATGTACCGTAAAACCGTCTAGATCCGGACACTTTGCACCAATCTTCAAATTAAGTAGTTTCTACATTAACCTGCTACAATAAACATTTGTTCTTGACGTCATTAGAGAGAGAAAAACATCCTCTATACAGCCGTACCAATAAAAACTACGGATTTTAACTTTTACTATCTCATTTTACAGGATTACTATCCTACAGTTTTTCAAAGAAATAAAATGTGTGTCTAACTTAGACATGTAATTTTCGTCATAATTGTCATATTGTTTTAATTTTGATATGTATGTGTTCAGAATTTTATCGCGCATCATTTAATGATGTTTGAAGTTATATTCGATGTATATATAAAAAAAATAAATGCTATATACATATATCCGTTTAGACCCGGACACATCAGTTTATTACACTATGGCCGCGATTCGCACTGGCTGTAACTTCCACTATCCATACGTTATATTGCCGCCAGAATTACGCGGTTTATGCCTCCTCCTGGTGTCATATCGCATGTTTATTTCATAGAAAGGCATACTGTGTATTGACCCCTCTCCCTTCCCACAAAATGTTTTGAAGCCTTTGACAGGTTCAAAGACATCGGACGATATAAAACACTGTCCTAAACCCGACGGGGGAGGTTAGTTTGCATGTTATTACATTATTCAAATAAGTGTCCGGGTCAAGACGGATTTGGGGTGTAGATCCGGACACTTACTAATTAATTTTTATTTTTTTATTTTTACTTATAATGAAACAAATGGATCCGGGATATAACAAATGATATACGCTCTTTCTAATGGTAATACTTTCATTGGTGATATCTATGAAGGAAACATGTATAAACATAAAATTATACCAAAAAATGTAAAAAAGTGTCCGGGTCTAGACGGTTTTACGGTATTTAACTTTCATTTAATAAACTAAATTTTAAATATTATTTAAAAATTTTGTATCTACCTAATGTTATTCCCAAAAGATGAAACAAAATTGAATACGTGACCCATAAAATGGATTTAAAATTGTGTATTATTTTAATTGCACTAGTGAAAACATTAAATCACTTTTCAGGGTTTTGACCACTTGAAATATTTTTTTTTTTTTTTTTTGTTAAGTATTTTATTACTTACCCACTTGAACAGTTCGTAAGATGCCCGCAGACAGATTGCCCGTCAATTTTCCCGCACAAACCAGTTCGTATTGGTCTAAATACGTACATTTAAATACATGTTCGTGCGGTAGGCCACACGGGCAATGGGACGGGCGCCCGTCACGGTCTGTCCACACACTAATTCCGGCACAACATTTTTTTCATGCACATGCTTTGGCAAGTAGTTTTATTTCATGTTGATAACATTTTTCACATTATTTGAAAGTGACCAATCAAAAAATTAAAAATTATAAATTTTATGGCCATTAAAAAGAGATATATCCAAGAAAGTGAAAAAATTAGTAAAAACCTAAAATGAGTAAACACAAGAGAATTTATTATATTAATTTTTATTATTAAACACAATTAAAGCGAAGATAATGCGCAATAGAATAAATCTTAAAGGTACTGATATTTACATCAATGAAGATATGACAATAAAACAAAGAGAAAAGAGAAAAAATTTAGTAATTCATGCAAGACGAATGAGAGAGGAAAGCAAAAAAGTTTATATTAAGGAGACAAAATCATAGTTCATGAAAATACTTATAACATAGAAGAATTGAACCAAACCTACGAAGAACTGGAGAAGTTTGATGAAGAACATCAGTCTACACCGCAAGTTGCAAATGTGAATCCGAAAAATGAAGTAGTGGAATGGGTATTACGAACAAGATTAACGGCAAAAACTTCAGCAAAAAAGGCTCAAAAAACTAATAAACGCTTTTTCTATTTGTATATGGAATGTTGAAGGACTCAAAAGCAAGATAATGGATAATAACTTTCTTAATTTTATAAAACAGTTTAATATAGTAGTTTTAGTTGAAACATGGCTTAGTAATAATGACGAATTAATTATAAATTCTTTTTTAGGTTTCCACAAATTTAAATGTAAGCTTAATGTAAAAAGTAGACATCCGGGTGGAATTTCAGTTTGTGTCAACATTAAATATAACAGGGCGGTAGAAAATATAGAAAACGGTATGGAAGAAGTTCTTTGGATAAAACTTTCGATAAAAGGAAAAATATACATAATTGAAGCTTGTTATAATCAACCTGAAACATCTGATTATACAAATCACAATTTCTACGAAGCATTGGAAATAGAATTTAACGATATGAAGATAAAGTATCCGACAGCAGTTATATACATAGTTGGGGATCTAAATTCAAGAACAGGAGCTTTGCAAGAAATAATTGAATACGACAATACTTTTGGTGTATACGACCAATGAATTATTCGTACTGTTTGAACAGATACAGATCAAATAAGGACAAATTTGTTAATAAGTATGGAAAGCGATTAGTCGAATTTTGCCAAATCAACGGTCTTATTGTACTAAATGGAAGGAATGAGGGAGATAAACAAGGGAGTTATACGTACGTATCCGATACAGAACGTAGCGTTGTAGATTATGTTCTCATGGAAAAAGAATGTTATGATAATGAAGTCGAACTAAAAGATGGTAACCGATGTGGGTCAAAACACATGCCACTAATGCTTAATACAAACTTGGAGGAAGAAATAGAAACACTGGAAATAGTTGAAAACAATGAAAAGTGAATGTATAAATGGAATAAGGAACATGCAGATCTTTTCCAAACATGCCTGAAGATACTATCAGTGAAGTAATAAAAATTGGAATAGAAATGTACCTAGAAAAAGGAGAGGTGGACATTGCAAATTCATTAATCGAAACGATCATGTATCGAGCTTGTGATATGATGAAAACCACAAAACGACCAAATAAATCTCAGGAAAACCAAGGTTGGTTTGATAAAGAGTGTTTAGAAATGAAAAGAAAATGTAATAATGCGTTGCGAAGTTGGAAGAGCTGTGGAAAAAATAAAGAAGCGAAGAAAATTATTTTAAAGTGTATTTAGATGAAAGAAGTTTGTACAGAAAAATGTGTGAGAAAAAGAAATATATTTTAAAAAATACGTAATGAAACTCGAAGAAATTTTAAAAGGAAGAAAAGAAAAGGAATTCTGGAATTTGTTCCAATCAAAAAAGGCATTTTATCCCAGCGAATATATCTCTGAAGGATGCTGGTTAGAACATTATAACACTTTTTAACAGAGCCGAAACATGGACCAGGATACCTGGAGTAGAAGTACCATTGGCAGAATATGACCAAATACTCGACATGGAAATAACTGTTGAGGAGCTAATGACAGCTATGTGTAAAATAAAAAAGGACAAAGTACCAGGTTACAATGGATTGCCGGCGGAAGTTTATGGAAATTGTAGCAACAACAGCTGTTTCTATATAATCCTTAAATACTTAAATATGTTGCAACAAAAAAAAAAAAACAAATCCCGGAAGGATGGAGAACAGGTGTTATATGTAACTTGTATAAAGGCAAGGGAGACATAAAACAACCAGACAATTACAGACCGATCACGTTTTTAGATACGTTGGGAAAGATATATTCAAAAATATTAACAAACCGTTTGCAGCATTGGATAGAAGTTAATAATAAGTTAAGACAGTTCCAAGCAGGATTTAGAAACGGGTATGGATGCATAGATAGTATAATGGTAATGAATTTTTTAATAGAAAAAACTTTTAAAAGGGAACGTAAAAAAAACTAGATGCAACGTTTATAGATCTACAGAAAGCGTTTTATTCTGTTAACCGTGAAGCATTATGGTACAAATTACATAAAGCTGGAATTCCTACAAATTTTATACAAATATTGCAAAATATTTATAGTAGATACTATTTCAAAATAAAAATTAATAAATACAACTATACCGGAAAACAAATTACAAAAACGGGACTAAGACAAGGATGTCAGCTAACAGCCATACTATTTAATTTGTTTATTGATGAGATTTGTTAATTTATAAACGAGGTTGACACTCATGCACCAACAATTGGTAAAATAGACTGCCTGATTCTGCCGTACGCAGACGACATGGTTTTGCTATCAGAATCACCAATAGGCCTACAAAGGGCGCTAAATACAGTAGATAAGTACACAAATGAATATAAGTTGACTATTAATAGAGACAATGATATTTTGGCAAGGATATAATATAAAACAAAATTTAAACTGGGAATTAAGTAAAAACAAATTGGAAGTTGTAGATAATTTTATATACTTGGGTGTACAGTTTAGCTGGAGTGAAAGCATGAAAGGGCATGTAGAGCAAAAAATTAAAATTGCCAATAATGCTCAGTAAGGAAGGATTATAAATATTGCAAAGAAATTTTGCAGATAAAAAAAGTACTTCGAATTGCGCGGCGATTATGGAGCTTGGACATATTTTAACTTCGGTGAAAGTAAAAGAGAGGTATATGAATTACTTTTTAAAATTTCTTTTTAAAACTGTGATACCAAGAAAATGAAAACACTAGATCGCTACAGAAATTCTATGCAAAATACCAATAGGACAAGATTTTTGGGTGGATAAAGTATGTGCACGTGAGTTAAAAATAAGTCACGTTCTAGAAAAAACAGTTTACGGTGCAGAAATGAGACAGACAGTTAGAAATGCTCTAATGGAAGAGTATTATGTAAAAATATTCACAGAAATTGAAGAAAGAAAAACTCTTAGATTGTTCCAAAATTTAAATCATTATGATAAAGGTGCATATTTTGTACACAATTTGTCAGATGATCTAAGACGAATACTTGCAAATTTTAGAACTGGCAATTGGATATGGAATGTGAGTAGAAGCCAGTACGATGAAAGCAGACTATATACGCTGTGTAACGAGCTTGAAACAGCGGAGCACTTCTTTATAGATTGTCGTGGTTTAGAGCTATTAAGAGTAAAATATTCAATAAGCTGTAAAGATCAAAATGATGTTTACCAACTATTTAATCAGAAAAATATTGAAATTTTGGCAAACCTACGCCGTTTCATAACAGATTTCTTAGGTATTATCAAGAATAAGCAACCATAAGTTCCAAGGATGTCTACCTTAAACTAAAAAGTGTATAATATATAGGTACTTAAGGTGAAATGATCAGTACTGACAAATTTGTGACAAACGAATTACTAAGTTAATTTTTGCTCTATAAATAAATATAATTTATGTGTAGAAAAATAAGTTAAATTTTATAATACATGTAACAGTATTAATATTTGATTATTATTCAATCTTCTAATTTTAATAATTTTAAAAGTAATCAATTTGATTCTGGTTGTGGTATGTACGCACACGTAGTAACTAACACAAACACAAATATATTATGGGTGTATTAGTATAAAATGACATTTTTATAGTTTTTTTTTCTATTTATTACAATAACTAAACGTCCAATATTAAAAAAAATAGTTTTTTAATGATTCAAAAACATAAAAGAAAATAATTTTCAGTTTTTTAAATCTTAAAGTTGGTTTTTAATGATACAACTTATTTAAATACATACCACTGATTCATCTCTAATCATTCTTTGGCATTTATTCGTACGTTAAAAATTCTAACTTTGAAAATTTATTTCTTCTAAACTACACGTCAGAAATTATTCAAAATAGTGTCAGTGAATGCATCATATCTTTCTCTATAATATACTAAAATTTCAAATTCTAAACTTGGGAAATTTCAAGCGATCATTCTACTTTAATAAAAATAAAATTATATAATTTTCATTGGCAATTGTAATAGATGACTTAAGTTATAAATTGTATATAATACACCACTCTAAGTTACATTGTAAAATTTGACATAAATCAAATAAATACTATTCATATTAAATACAATTTATTAAACTATTAAACAATTTATTACTTTTTATTAGCAAACAATTTTTATTATTAAATTTACTACTAAATTTTTAATTATTAAACAATTTATTATTGTTTAATATATATTATATCTTATATTAGTGTATATATATATATACAGGGTGGGCCATTTTAATCTATGCATCTAAATATCTCCCCAGAGGTGCCACCTATCAAAAAATAACCTACAAAAGTTGTTAGGTACGAAGGGGGACATTAAATGGTGATCTTAAATTTGATCTTGACCTTCATTCTCAAGGTCACTTTAAGGTCAAGTGGTATTTTTTAAATGGAAAGGCCTACTTTTTATTTCGGATTCTGAAAGAGTGTGAAATTTCACGTCGAAAATACTATAAACGAATTTTTTTATTATTGGCCTTAAGAAGTGTAAAGGCCACCAAAGAACAATAAAAATTTAGATTTTAAAGGAAAACCCTAACTTTAAAGTGTCGGCATCTTTTGGGGACGTAAAATAGGAGCTTCTGTTCGTATTTAATGACCTTTGAAAGTCATTCTAAGGTCAAAATCTAGAAAAAAATGACACTAAAAAGTTATGAAAAATAAATTTTTCATAACTAATAAATTTCATAACTAAAATACTTCTCTACTCTATGTTAATTCTGGGGGACTGTGCGCGCGTAAGGTCCAGCAAAAATCATTTTTTCCCCTCAACTCCCTCCAAATCATCCTAAGAAGCTGAATTTTGGATATGTTGTAGGCAATTGACCGAAACATTATTTCCAACCGGTTTGGAAAAGCTTTATCGTTTTGTTGCCCCCCGCCACCCCCCTAAAATTTGGGTCGGATCCAAAATTTGCCCAAAATTTGACCGCACTTTGATAGTATGAGGTGCCTCGAAAATGAGCCCCACTTACCAAATTTCAGCTCTTAACGTCCATAGGGGGGCCCTACACATATTAAAAGGTAGCCGGAATATATACATACATATATATATATATATATATATATATATATATATATATATATATATATATATATCAAACATTTTTTTCTTCAGAATCGTGTTCTACGGTTCCGAAAAAACGGATAGCGCCCCTACTCGCGCCTCTCGCCGTTCAGATCCAATAGACTGTATGAGTCAATTTTTTTTAGTTGAAAAATTCGGCTAAAAAATACCAATTTTATAGATTAATATTGCAGTTTAAATTTTTAGTAGAATTTTTCTCTGAGAGAATTAGACTTATACAGCCTATACGATAAGAACGGGACGAGCCGAAAGTAGGGGCGCTATCCGTTTTTTCGGATCCGTAGAACACGATTCTAAAGAAAAAAATGTCTAATATATATGTATATATATATATATATATATATATATATATATATATATATATATATATATATATATATATATATATATATATATATGAGGAGTTCATTTTGAAAACGCAACAAGTCCAAAATTTCTAAATTTGAGATATAGATAGCACTGAATTCTTAAAATAAATATCTGCATGTCAGTACATCTGGAATGTTTCTAATTGAATTAGGGCCCTTGTTAAATTAGTACAAAAAATTCAATCTTCTAACAAAATGCCATAAGTCCACAAAATATTATTTTCAAATTGCTACAAGTCCATAATTTCTTTCAAAATGTGATAAGTCCATAATTTTTTTTCAAAATGTAATAAGTCCTTATAACCGACATTCGTTTAATTTCATTAACGATCTGTCAAAATTTGAGTAACTATTTAGCAACTATTGAGCAACTAATTTAAAATGGATGATTTTAGTAAGGTTTTGGTTGAACAAAATAACAATGGATGTAGGGAAAAACCAAAACTAAAAGAAAAACAAAGACATGAAAAAAAATGTGAAAGGTACGTTATATTTTGAGGTTATGATTCGCATATTTGATTATTTTATTACTATCAGGTATAAACCCTTAGATCCCAATTTAGGAAATTGGGAAATTCCTTGTAAACATCAAAAAAAGAAAATATACCAATGCCAGCACATTGATTTGAATACTTTAAAATTGGTTAAAAATGACTTTTTTAAAAACTACTGTAAGAACAATCAAAATTCAAGATTAGCTGTACTACTGCAAATTTGCAATCCACAGAGAAATCGACAAAGACTTCCTGATTCCACCAAATCTCATGCATGTCATGTGCGATATAATGTGAATTATACTAAAGTATATCTACTTATTTTTATTAGTTAAATACTAAAAATTTAATTCATTTTACAGATACGCCAAGGTAAACAACTTTTTGTTGTTTGCAAAGAATTTTTTGAGAAGTTGTTTCAAGAAGAATTTTTACTATCATAAAAAAAATTCGAAAAGGAGAAAATGTTTTTGATAAGTCTGGTGGTGATAGAAGGTCTCACAAACAAAAAACTAAGCTTGGAAATGTAAAAAAATTTATTGGAAAATTCAAAGCCCAAGAAAGTTATTATAATCGTTCAAAGTCAAGACGATTATACTTACATACTTTATTGTCTATAAAAAAAAATGTGGAGAATTTATAACAAAGAATCTGAAGATGCGTTCAATGTTAATTATGGTTATTTTCATAAGATATTCTGTACACATTTCAAGAAGGGTTTGGTTCCCCAGCTACGGATATTTGCAGCTATTGTGAACGTATGAAACATTAGATAAAAAATGATCCACAAAATAAGGACTTCAAACGTAATTTGGAAGTTCATCAAGTAAAAGCAAAGCAATTTAATATGCTCATGAACGAATCTGAAAATGATGCTGTGACATTTTGTTTTGATCTGCAACAAGTTCAGAATTTACCAAAGTTACCGATCCAAGAAGTGTTTTACTCCCTTCAAATTGCGTTTTACTGTTTTTGTATTGTTGGTGTTGACATAAAAAATCCAAACTTTTACGTTTGGACTGAAGATATTGGCGGTCGTGGATCAAATGAAATTGGTTCTGCTCTGCTACATTTTCTTCGGAATTATGACTTTCATCCTATTAAAAAAATTCGTCTTTTTTGTGATGGATGTAGTGGCCAGAATAAGAATAGTCATATTTTACACACACTAATGTTTTGGTTGCAGAATGAATCTCCGGAAAATATAACAGATATTGTGATAACTTACCCAGTAAGGGGTCACTCGTATCTTCCGGCTGATCGTGTTTTCGGTCGAGTTAAAAAGGAGTTACGTCGACATGAACGAATTCTTCTCCCAAAAGATTATTGTAATATTTATAAACAATTTGGTTCAGTTCAGGAATTAGGAAAAGATTGGAAACTTTACAACTTAAAAAGTTTACTTGATATTTTGAAAAAATACGAGGGAATAAGTGAACAAAAAATAATCACAATCACAAAAAAAGCTGTAAAACAAAAAACAGAAGTGCTAGTTAACTCCCAGATATTTTACAGAAATAAAGACCTTGCTAAGAAACCCAAAACCCTATTGAAAACGGGAAAATCTCTGAAAAATTTCCATTTAAACGAAATTTCAGAAAAACCAAAATTAACAACTGAGAAAGGCAAAGCTGTAGATAATTTACTGATTGCGGCCTTTGGTGAAAATTGGCGATTCAATGAAAATCTGCAATGGTATTTCCAATTATTGATAAGCGATTTGGAAGCTACAAACGCTACAGTAGCAGAGAATCATCTATGTGATTGCACTGAGGAGGAGGAGGGGCTGAAAACTTAACACTTTTGATAATCACTTATCGAGTTAAATTCAGTGTTTTAAGATTTTTATTAATTGTATTTGGTATTTTTAATAAAATTCATTATTATTATTTCATAATATTTTTTTCATACTAAAACAAGTCCCAGGCTTTTTTTCATATTGAAACAAGTCCAAACAATAATTGGCGAAAAAACTGATGTCGCTTCATTTCGATTTGAAATATTAATCTTAATATAATTTTTACATACCAACCATATTAAGTATGAAACTACAAAGCAAAAATCCTATCCTAACCTTAGATGCAGTTTATTGACGTATACGACGATATGAAAATGAGCTCCTCATATATATATATATATATATATATATATATATATATATATATATATATATATATATATATATATATATATATATTATATTATATATTATATATTATATATATATAATATATAATTAATATATATATATATATTAAACGCATTTTTAGAAAAAAAAATTTATGGATTTGGTTCACTTTTACACTGACCTCTCCATATATATATATATATATATATATATATATATATATATATATATATCCCTATTCGGTCAATTATCTACAGCATATCGTTGGCCTAATTTGTTAAGCCGTAACATGACTATTGTTATATCAATTAATTTTTTAAGTAAAATGCGAATATTATCAGCAGATTTTTTGAAAACTCAAGTCTTTTCGTAAATCTTAAGTTATTACAACAAGTTAGTACAATCTGTTAAATTTATCAAAATTTTGCTGAATTTTAACCAAATACTTTTTTTAAAATTTGAACATTTATTTAACACTTATCCTTCGTTAGTCTATTGGTGGTGAATATAGGTCTAGATTTTTAACCCTCCTATTTTATAAATTCTTTAAAATTTAGGTATTTGACCATATTTTACTTTTGAACTGACTTCACTTTTTAAAAACAACCAGTAAATCTAGATAAATACCAAAAATTATTTTCTATGTATATAAATAAAATAAAAATAAAAAAAAACGCCGTGAGCAGCGGGGCCCCATCACGGTAGTCGAATTTTCCCCTTCATCTTCGGTATTGAATGTCTACAAGCGAAATGTGATTGAAAGTCTACAACCGAATTGTCATTTTGTTGGTTTCAAAACTGGTGATGAGTGTTCGGCTGATCGAGGCTTTAAAAAAAGGTTTTAAGTATTTAAGGGCTGTATCTCAGTAAATTTCAATTTTGTGCCGAAAACAGGTAGCAGAAAAAAAGCCAACACAATTCGTACGAGGACATTCCTGCCCATGTTTATCCGCTAATTGCCTTTATGTTTTAGTTTTAAAAATTAAAAAAGGACCTTAAATAGTAAACTGGAAGGCCTTTATAAAGATATTTTTTCTTTCCAAAAAAATCCAAAATTTCTATTTTATAAATACTAAAAATCCAAAATTCCTAATTTATAAATAAACAGTGACTTTAATAACATTTTTAAATTACTTAATATGTATGTATTTCATTTGTCATAAAAGTAAGTTCACTTTTTTTTAAATTTTTTAAAATTACTATTCGCCTACTTGTATTTAGAATAAACATAATGCTTTTAAAACACATTTAACAATAGCATTCAATTCCGATGTAAAAATGGGAGAAGTGGGGGGAAAAGTGATGCGGACTCCCTACAAGGTACTAGCTGGACACTAACTGAATACACGTACAAAATTTCAGCCCTCTAGGTTTCCTTATGGAGTCTCTAGACGTGTTAGAAAACAAGCAAAAAAATTAAGGAAATATTGGCGTCAAAATCGTGGGGGTAAGGGTTAAAAGTTGAAACCTCCAAAAAACAGTGTCTGGCTATTAGCTTAACCTGTACACCAAATTTCAGCCCTCTAGGTTTATTTGGGGAGATTTTGACCCGAACGAAACTGTTAAAAAACAAGAAAAATCATGTTCTTTTGGGTATAAAAATGGTGGGGGTAGGGGTTAAAAGTCCAGACCCCCAAAAGGCACCCCCTTGATACTAACTCAATCCGAATACAAAATTTCAGCCCTCTAGGTTTATTCGGGTGACCTGTGCGAGTGGTACAAACTTCGAAAACGTCGAAAATGCATGAAATTGTAGTTTAAAAATGAGGGGGGTGGGGGTAAAATATTAAAACCTCCAAAAAGCACAACCTAGGTACGAACTTTATCAACACACCAAATTTCAACCCTCTACGTTAATTCTGGGGGGCTGGGGGCCTGTTAGATCCAGCGAAAATCGTTTTTCCCCCCTCTACTCCCACCATATCATCCTAGGAAGCTGAATTTTGGATATGTTGTAGATAATTGACCGAAACATTATTTAAAACCGGTTTGAAAAAGTTTTATTGCTTTTCCGCCCCCCACCACCCCCTTAAATGTCGGGTCAGAAAAAAAATTTGCCCAAAATTTGACCCCACTTTGATAGTATGAGGTGCCTCGAAAATGAGCCCCATTTACCAAATTTCATCTCTTAACTTCCATAGGGGGGCCCTACACAAATTAAAAGGTGGCGGGAAAATATATATATATATATATATATATCAGACATTTTTTTTTTTCTACATATTCGTGTTCTACGGGTCCGAAAACGGATAGCGCCCCTACTCTCGCCTCTCGCAGCTCTTATCGTATAGACTGTATAAGTCTAATTTTTCGGAGACAATTCGACTAAAAAGAAATGATAATATGGCTGTATCTACATGGAAATTTTCTCTAGGAGTTCTTTCCGATTTGCACTTTGAATGCAAACTTTATATGTTTCTCCATAAAAATCAGAAATATGTATTAAGAGGGTTTTCATTTACTTGTGAAAAACACTTTTAAGAGGTAATATTAACCCCTAAAATCGAGACTTCAAGAGAATAGTTGCGAAATTTCATACATATATAATTAAAATGATTGAATGAGAATAATTTTAAAAGAATCTTTATAATAAATAACGAAATTTACGTTTATTAGAATGTTTAATGGATGAACAAAAGTTTTCAAAGTTTAAATTAATAATATTATGGGTTATTCCATGAAAATGCGACATAAATGCAAAAAAATAAATGATGTTTATTTAAAGTAAATCAAACAGAGCACAGACTAAATAAAATTTACGATCTGGCAACACAGAAATTATAGACATCAGTTGTGACTTTTGACAGTTAGAATGGAATTTTAAATGTCTTGCTGCATTTGATGTACCGCTTCACGAAAAGTGTTGCAAATAATTTTTTAATAACAGTGAATTCTCGCGAAATATATAGAAAACAATGATAACATTTAATATTAAGTGCGTACATCTTTATTACACCTGAAGCACGCCCGAATCACTCAACAATATCACCACAAAAATCGACAAAAAAGATTTTGTAACACGAGTGACCAAAAAGAACATTTTTTAGTATAAGGCTTGATACACTTCTTCATTTAGATATTTTGTAATATTACTTTCTTTGTTCATGAGTGCCTGATGCTTAAACCCATTTTAATACAACATTATGTTTCAAATTGAATATTTACAAGAAATTGAATTGTGTAACGTGAGCGACCGGTATATATATATATATATATATATATATATATATATATATATATATATATATATATATATATATATATATATATACATATATATATATATATATGTGAAATTCGTAATAAAAAATAGTATGTGCAACTCGTACGGGATTGTCGATTGCCCATTCAAGCGAATAAACGCACTCACTACTTTCGTACGCTCAACTTCCGCACTTATTGCACAATATACTATTTTTGTAAAAAATGATAATAATATCCAAACGATACACTGCACAATTATAACACGATACACAATATAATTATAAAAATCATTGACATCGTGAACATAAACAAATATGACGTGGAATAACATGTATAATCTAGAAATCGAAACACAGCGCCATCTACCGGGTGTCTACGCTACCTAGATGTCAGACGATGTTAGAGAGTTGTATCGATGAACTAGAGTCCTTACAATAAATAGAGTCCTGATGTGTTTGCTGAACGCTGATTGGTTTCGGCATTTTCTGTCCGTAGTTTGTATAAAATACATTGAAAATAAATTCAAAATTAATAGAAAGAAAAAATATCTTCATAAAGGCCTTTCAGTTTACTATTTAAGGTCCTTTTTAGCGAATTTCCATTCTGGAAATTCAGCTATTGCAGCAGCTCTTATGGTAAAACGTAAGTCCGGGACTATGGTAGAAATTTGTTTTGGAGCCTCTAGAACCCGAAAACCTACTTCACTAAAAATTATATATATATATATATATATATATATATATATATATATATATATATATATATATATATATATATATATATATATATATATATATGTATGTATTTATCTGTGAGCACGATAACTCTCGAAGTAAACGTTTAAGGCTTATGAAATTTGGTATGCGAGCTGGAATGCGAATTGGTTCGGCTAAGTTCGTTAGCCAGACACGTCGGATGCCCAGAGGTAGGTTTTTCGGCCATTTTTCGCCATTCTTAATGATTTTTTGGAAAATTTGCCCAGAATTCAAAAATTTTGGCAAGAGCCTAAAAAATTGAATAAGATAAGCTTTTAAAACATTGTTCTCAATGAACTAACTTTTGAGAAAAATTAAAAAATTTGTTGAATTTTTTTACAATAAATGCTTCATCGTTTTAGCAATTCTTTTCTAGATAAAACAAGTGCTAGTTAGTTATTCAGTATGTATGTATGTGTTATAATAACAATAGCTCTGTTTCATCTCTTTAAATTAAAATTAGCCAGATTTTTTAAGAGTACGTTATGGAAAGAAAATTTTTGTATGATGTTCTCCTTTAGAGAGAAATAGTATATTGTACAATAAGTGGGAAAAGAGGCTTATTTCTCACGAATATGAGTTTGTTGCAACAATTCGTATGAGTGAGAAAAAGCTTTTCTACGTATTTTACACTATACTTTTTCTACGAGCACATTTTTTTTCGTAAAATTTAACATAAATAATTAAAATAAAAGTTGAATAAGTAGTAAAAATTTTTCAATTTTATAATGTCAGGGGTAAGATGTTAAAATTTTTGCCAAAGCATACTTTGAAACTATGGAAAGAATAAATAATCAACATACATATATATATTTTTAGTATTATTTCTATATATTATATATTAAACTAACGGAACAGCCTAGTTTTTTATTATATTAAGGCGTGCGAAATAATTTCCCACTGTATTCCCGTACAGTGTGGGCAACTGTCAATTTTTACATATGGTTAGCCGTGCACAAAATGTTACATTTAATAGTAGGAGTAGAAAAATATAATTTATATATATTTGCATACCTAGAAAAAAAATCGAAAACCCTAATTATGTAATCTAATAATATATTGTTAAAGGGATATATGCTACATGAGATATGCTATATGAGATCGGTTAGGGTCCAGAAGACCCAAAAGTGCTAAAAATAACCACAGAATTGATTTTAAAAATGGTTTCACTGTTAGAAAGCTAAACTATTTTAAATGGATACAGGTCTTAGATGAGATCCGCCAGTGCCCAATATTTGAAAATTCGCTATGTTATGCCGATGCTGCGACAGGGGCATTTAATATTTAAAAACGCAAAGGCAATTGGCGGATAAGCATGGGTAGGAATGCCCTCGTACGAATTGTGCTGGCTTTTTTCCTGCTAACTGTTATTGGTACAAAATTGAAATTTACTGAGATTCAGCCGTTAAAAACTTAGAACCTTTCTTTAAAGCCCCGATCAGCCGGACACCCATCATCAGTTTTGAAACCACCAAAATGACAAATCGCTTGTAGACTTTCAATCACATTTCGCTTGTAGACATTCAGTACCGAAGATGAAGGGAAAAATTCGACTTCCGTGAAGGGGCCCGGCTGCTCACGGCGTTTTTTTTTTCTTTTAAATTATAATATTTATTTTGATTAGTTCACTTTTTTTCTAAATTTGCCTTGCCTAATTATACTGGTATTAAAATAAATCATTTTAACCAGGTATAACAATACCATTGAATTCCGATGTAAAAATGGGAGAAGTGGAGGGCGAGGTAATGTGGAATTCCTAAAGGGCACAGCATCGATATAAACTGAATACAGATACAAAATTTCAACCCTTTAGGTTTATTCAGAGCCTCTCTAGGCGTGTTAGAAAAAAGCAAAAAAATCAAGGAAATTTTGGACGTAAAAATCGTGCGGGTGAGGATTAAATGTTGAAACGTCCAAAAAACAATGGCTGGCAAGTAACTTCACCTATACACAAAATTTCAGCCCTCTAGATGTATTTTGGGAAATTTTGACCCGAAAATACGGTATAATTCTAAATAATGTTCAATTTTATCAACATCCAATTTATAAAATTCTCGTGTCACAGTTTTAGTTACCATATCCTCCGAAATGGCTCGACCGATTTTGATGAAATTTTATATATACATATATATATATATATATATATATATATATATATATATATATATATATATATTATATATATATATCTATAAATATATATATATATATATATATATATATATATATATATATATATATATATATATATATATATATATATATATATATATATATATATATATATATATATATATATATATTCAGTGGGTCTAGGAATAGGCTGTTATCTAGTTTTTACACCCCTACGTGGTAAGGATGGTCCACCCCAAATTTTATTTTTATATTTTTTAGACAAAAATTTTTATTTTTTTATGATGTGGCATAAAAAATACATACAACCCTAATTTTTCATTCTTCTACTATCAGCCCCTATTTTTTAATAGTGATGTTAGTAATTAGTGATGCGAGCGGAGCGAAGCATTACATGGAATTAATCTTTTATATAATTTTGAATTGTTTAGCGAGCGAAGCGAAGCACTTTATTCTCGCGCCTATACTCAATCTCATATGATTTAAAATTGGCTAAACAATTTTCAGCGTTATTAGTAAATATTGATTTGATTGTATCAAAATAATAAGAAAAAATTAATTCAATCAATTATAACTACTGAGCCGCAGCAACGCGTGGCCGGGTCAGCTAGTAGTTTAGTATCATTTTCATTTTGTAAATTCCTAGGGTTCACTTTTTTTTATGTTGGGATCTTTGATTTTTTTTCCTTTTTTTTGTAACCTTATCTATTGTACTTATCACTGGCAGTAAAGAGTCCGGCATTTTGAGACAAAAAAATTTTTCATATGGTTTATTTAAAGAAGGGTTAAAATTGTAACAATTTATGATAGACATATATTGCCGTTAATTATTATCAAAATTGATTTGTGTTTTAATAAGGCAAGCAAATCCTCACCCGCACGATTTTTACGTCCAAAATTTCCTTGATTTTTTTGCTTTTTTCAGACACGCCTAGAGAGTCTCTGAGTAAACCTAAAGGGTTGAAATTTTGTATCTGGATTCAGTTAATATCGATGGTGTGCCCTTTAGGAATTCCACATTACCTTGCCCTCTACATCTCCCATTTTTACATCGGAATCAATGGTATTGTTATACCTGGTTAAAATGATTTATTTTAATACCAGTATAATTAGGCAAGGCAAATTTAGAAAAAAAGTGAACTAATCACAATAAATATTATAATTTAAAAAAAAAACGCCGTGAGCAGCGGGGCCCCTTCACGGCAGTCGAATTTTTCCCTTCATCTTCGGTATTGAATGTCTACAAGCGAAATGTGAGTGAAAGTCTACAAGCGATTTGTCATTTTGGTGGTTTCAAAACTGATGATGGGTGTCCGGCTAATCGGGGCTTTAAAGAAAGGTTCTAAGTTTTTAACGGCTGAATCTCAGTAAATTTCAATCTTGTACCAATAACTGTTAGCAGGAAAAAAGCCAGCACAGTTCGTACGAGAGTATTCCTACCCATGCTTATCCGCCAACTGCCTTTGCGTTTTTAAATATTAAATGCCCCTGTCGCAGCATCTGCATAACATAGCGAATTTCCAAATATTGGGCACTGGCGGATCTCATCTAAGACCTGTATCCATTTAAAATAGTTTAGCTTTCTAACAGTGAAACCATTTTCAAAATCAATTCTGTGGTTAATTTTTAGCACTTTTGGGTCCTCTGGACCCTAACCCATCTCATATAGTGTAGCATATCGCGCGTACTCTGTCTCAACCTCGTATCTGAAAACTCACAATATTTGGACACAAAAAGAAACATATTTTAAATCCGTGTTTTCATCACTATGAGCTTAAGATTTATGCTAATTACACCCTTTGATGTTGGCTACCCATATGTATAAAGATATATAGATAAGTATATATATAAATACAGTATTTAATATGTTTTTTGTGTGTCCTAAAACATGTAGCTTTTGATATAGGACGTAGAGACAGCCAACGCGCGATATATCCCTTTAACAATATATTATTAGATTACATAATTAGGGTTTTTAGATTTTTTTTCTAGGTATGCAAATATATATATAAATTATATTTTTCTACTCCTACTATTAAAAGTAACATTTTGTGCAACTATATGTAAAAATTGACAATTGCCCACACTGCACGGGAATACAGTGGGAAATTATTTCGCACGCCTTAATATAATAAAAAAGTAGGCTGTTCCGTTAGTTTAATATATAATATATAGAAATAATACTAAAAATATACATATGCATGTTGATTATTTATTGTTTCCATAGTTTCAAAGTATGCTTTGGCAAAAATTTGAACATCTTACCCCTGACATTATAAAATTAAAAAATTTTTACTACTTATTTAAATTTTATTCTAACTATTTATGTTAAATTTTACGAAAAAAAATGTGCTCGTAGAAAAAGTATAGTGTAAAATATGTGGGAAAAGCTTATTTCTCACTCATACGAATTGTTGCAACAAACTCATATTCGTGAGAAATAAGCCTCTTTTCCCACTTATTGTACAATATACTATTTCTTTCTAAAGGAGAACATCATACAAAAAGTTTCTTTCCATAACGTACTCTTAAAAAATCTGGCTAATTTTAATTTAAAAAGATGAAACCGAGCTATTGTTATTATAACACATACATACATACTGAATAACTAACTAGCACTTGTTTTATCTAGAAAAGAATTGCTAAAACGATGAAGCATTTATTGTAAAAAAATTCAACAAATTTTTTAATTTTTCTCAAAAGTTAGTTCACTTAGAACAATGTTTTAAAAGCTTATCTTATGCAATTTTTTACGCTCTTTCCGATGGTGTAAAAAAAATTTAAAAAAATTTTTGAATTCTGGGAAAATTTTGCAAAAAATCATTAAAAATGGCGAAAAATGGCCGAAAAACCTACTCATGGGCATCCGACGTGTCTGGCTAACGAACTTAGCCGAACTAATCCAATTCGGATTCCAGCTCGCATACCAAATTTCATAAGCCTTAAACGTTTCCTTCGAGAGTTGTCGTGCTCACACATAAATACACACACACACACATATATATATATATATATATATATATATATATATATATATATATATATATATATATATATATATATATATATACACTACCGCTCACGGAAGTATGGACACTTTATTATACTTAATAAAGTGTTATTATGAAAGTAAACTTATAAACAGCAAAAAACTGTATATATAAAAATAGCACCATGATTTATATTTTTATATATACAGTTTTTTGTTGTTTATAAGTTTATTTCCATAATAACACTTTATTAAGTATAATAAGGTATCCATACTTCAGTGAGCGGTAGTGTATATATATATATATATATATATATATATATATATATATATATATATATATATATATATATAAATTTTAGTGAAGTAGCTTTTCGTGTTCTAGAGGCTCCAAAACAAACTTCTATCATAGTCCCGGACTTAGGTTTTACCATAAGAGCTGGTGCAATAGCTGAATTTCCAGAATGGAAATTCGCTAAAAAGGACCTTAAATAGTAAACTGAAAGGCCTTTATGAAGATACTTTTTCTTTCTATTAATTTTGAATTTATTTTCAATGTATTTTATACAAACTACGGACAGAAAATGCCGAAACCAATCAGCGTTCAGCAAACACATCAGGACTCTATTTATTGTAAGGACTCTAGTTCATCGATACAACTCTCTAACATCGTCTGACGTCTAGGTAGCGTAGACACCCGGTAGATGGCGCTGTGTTTCGATTTCTAGATTATACATGTTATTCCACGTCATATTTGTTTATGTTCACGATGTCAATGATTTTTATAATCATACTGTGTATTGTGTTATAATTGTGCAGTGTATCGTTTGGATATTATTATCCTTTTTTACAGAAATAGTATATTGTGCAATAAGTGCGGAAGTTGAGCGTACGAAAGTAGTGAGTGCGTTTATTCGCTTGAGTGGGCAATCGACAATCCCGCACGAGTTGCACATACTATTTTTAATTACGAATTTCACATACTTTTTTCTATTATTATTACTATTTTTGACATTTTCTTACTTTTTAGAATAATATTTTTGAGTGTACGTCTTTTTTTCTGAATTAAATATTGTTTAAATTACTTTGTTGGTGGTTTCTATAGAAATATTTATTAAATGAAAAATCAAGAGGGGGCTTTGCGTGTTTTGATTAAATTTTGCGTGTTTTATTGTCAATTTGCGTGTGGAAAGTTTACTAACAAACTATAAAATAATAAAAATTAAAACAGTAAATAATGAAAGAAGAATTAAAAAATTTGGAAATAACTAAAAGTTTAATACTTTATAATTCAGTTTTAACACTTTAACGGCAATAAAGAAATAACATTTGCGATTATACGTATACACTACACGAAGGGCACTGTACGAGTGATTGATCGTCGTACGTATCAGCCTGTAAGCTGGGTTATACGATCAAAATACGAAAATACACGATTTTTTACGAGTAGTTCCGTAGGCGGGTTCTAGAACGCATACCTCGGCTGCTAACATCATGTATTGTAATGATTGTAATATAGGTAAAAGAGTACGTATATAGGTACGATTTCACACACACATCTATATCAAAATCTTACACTGATAGGCGATAGAATTAGTGCCTACTGGCCCGACCGTACTGCCCGGTTGGAAACATCATATTGTAATATAAATATAGGTAAAAGAGTACGTATGTAGGTACATATTTCACACACACATCCATGTCAAAATCTTATGCCGCTGCTACACGATGCTACGAACACCTTCCAACATTCGACGTTGGATGGTTCATAGCATCGTGTAGCCGTTGTTCGAACCTACGAGTGTCCAATGTCGAGCGTCAAACATTCGCATTTGGTCGTGTCCCGTTCGATGTCGGTATTCTTGCACCGAGTCAAAGGGATGCTTCGGACGTTTGAAGGTCAATGTTGGTTGTGTTCGTTGGTTGCGCACGACTCGTTCATGTGAAGAGAGACAACATCAGTGTATAGCATTAGAGATAACATCAGACAGATAACATCTTCGTCACGTTCGTCCCAACACATTATACAAGAGAGACAACATCAGTGTATAACATTAGAGATAACATCAGACAGATGACATCGTCGCCCACTGAGTACCAACACATCATCATTCGTATTGGATCAAACATTCGACTCACCGCGTAGCAGATACATTCGTCGCACTAACTATCGAACTTAATTGCCTCAAACGTTCGATCGAATGTTGGAAGGAACGTTCGTAGCATCGTGTAGAACCCGCTTTACACTGGTAGGCAACAGAATTTAGAGCATACCGCCCGTACTGAATACATATAATGTATACACATAAAATACAGAAGTACAATTTGATAAAATATGAATTTGAGTAGACATAGACATGTATACACAATAATTACAATATATATATATATATATATATATATATATATATATATATATATATATATATATATATATATATATATATATATATATATATATATATATGCATATATATATATATATATATATATATATATATATATATATATATATATATATATATATATATATATATATATATATATATAAAATGTGTAGCATGTTTTGTATCCTAATATTAAATAAAGTTAGAACATTGTTTTAATATTTTTTATTTTTATCATATTCAAAAGAGCTTGGGTATGCGGCGCCTACTCCGCATACCTGGAATAACCGCCACTAGGGGGATATCAGAGCAGGAGTAAGACAGTCACATGAGTCCCGCGAACAGAGTGGATTGAAGGGAGGAATACACACGAGGATTCACCAACAAATCTTAATTAAATCCATAAAACAAAAATATAAGTTCTGTCCCTCAGGGCGAAAGCATTTGTTTATTCTCACAACTCTTATCATAGTTAAGCTTATTAAGATGGTAGTTAAGAAGATTGTTTGTAACCAGTATTGATATTAGTTATTCATACTATCATACGCTATGGAGTTATGGCCAGTTATAAGCTGAGATATAAAAGTTATAACAATAAATTTGAATTTTTAAGAGAAGTGTCAAGAGTCTTTGCAATTTTTAATTCATTGCCACATATAAGAGTTGGTACGTTGCACGGGAATGGGATGTTTAGTTTATGTAATTCGTTTGTGAAGTTTTGTATATTGATAAAATTATTTGGATATCCAAACAACATGCGATTTGAGTCCGCGATAACATTAGCATTGTAAGAGCAATAAGGTGAATCGAAAATCCCAATTTTGAATAAGTGTTCCCTGGTTTGACAATGGTTAAATTTGAGTCTAGAAATAGACACAATCGTTTTACGTTTATATGGGGTGTTTCTAAACCACGGTTTAATGGTGCCAAATGGCTGAGTTGCTGCGTAATGTGTTCCCTTGCTACGACTAAGATAGATGAAGGACTCATTCCATTTCTTTAGAATTGATTTTTTAAATTTACTTAAGTGATCGAAGAAGGGAATATATTATGTAAGGGCAGTTGAACATTGCTAATAGCGTCTTTAGCCAACGAGTCAACTAATTCGTTGTGTGAAATACCAATGTGAGCTTTCACCCAGAGAAAGAAAACCTTATTGCCAGAAGATTCAATGTCATTAATCAACGATAAAATATTTAATATAAATGTATTTTCGTAAGAATTGAGATTCAGTACGTTTAGTTTATTAATTAATGACCTTGAATCTGTACATATAATACAATTATTAAGATTATTATGTCTAATGTAACTTAGAGCTTCTACGACTGCTGCACATTCAGCGGAAAAAATACTTGCAGAATCATGCAGTCTGAATGCTCCCGGAGAGAGATCAAAAGAATCGACGTACGCACCAGCAACACCTTGGTCTGATTTGGAAGCATCGGTATACAAATATCGTGCACTAATAATATTAGTGCTTCTCCGGCTAGCTTGATCAAATGTTCATGATATTCGGGTATAAGTTCTTCGGCAAATTCGATATCTGGAAGGATAGAAGGTTTAACAAGAAAGGAAGGGTAATTGTTTTTATGCCATTCGGAGGAAGTTGAATAAGGGCGGAGAGAACTAATTTCTGAATATGCGACGGCTAGGAAGGGAGATTGTTTGTTAGACCAATATTTATTGTTAGTTAAATTTTGAATTAATAAATTATAGTATGAGTTTTTCATTGTTACATTATTAATTTGAAAAATTTTTATAACGTGTTTGTAGGCCAACAATGCACGCCGAAATTTGAGAGGTAGTTCGCCTCCTTCAACCCATAAGGAGTGTACTGGTGTACTTCTCATGGCACCCAAGCATATCCTTATGGCCCTGTATTGAATCTTATTGAGCATTTCCTCCAGATTTTTGGGAATATTGTCAAAGTTAACACTAGCATAATCCAAATGGGGACGAATATATGCACGATAAATAGCAAGAAGAATGTCCGGATGACCGCCGTAAAATGTTTTAGTTACACTCCTCAAAATATTGATGTCCAATTCACATTTACCCATTATTTTGAGGAAATGAGTTTTCCAGTATAATATTCTATGAAGATGAACACCTAAATACTTAACCGAGTCTTCAGCATTAATGTCGAATGGGCCAATTGTAATAGGTGAGGGAGGAATCGAATGTTTGAATGAAAAGCAAACCACTGTAGATTTTTCGGGAGAGATTGAGAGGCCATTCAAGTCTAACCAATCATTAAATTTGTGTAAGGCAGAGTTCAATATATCGTGGGCTGCTTCGAGATCGCGATGTTTTAAGAAGAAACAAATATCATCAGCGAATTAAATAATACTGACGTTATTGTCCACAGAGTCAAAAAGATCGCATGAGTACAAATTAAAAAGTAAGGGAGAGAGAACAGAGCCTTGAGCAAGGCCTACACTCGTTAGTCGGGCGCCTATCAATGTATTATTATGTCTGACATATATTTCGCGATTTTTGAACATTTTTATCAAACGGAAGGCGAATATTTTAGGAATTTTTAAGTTAATTAATTTGTTGTACAATATATTCAGATTGAAACAATCGTAAGCAGATTGGATATCTGTAAAGACAGCCAAAGTCTGTTGCTTTTTGCCAAATCCGCCTTTGATTTCTGCAATTAGATAATTGACAACGTCAAGTGCACCTCTTCCTCTTCTAAAACCGAATTGAAGTTAGGTAGAATGTTATTTTTTTCGACCCAATATTCTAAACGTGATTTAATCAGGCGTTCTAATGTTTTAAAAATGCATGATAAGAGTGAAATTGGGCGATAAAAATTGTGATCCGAAGGATTTTTATCTTTTTTGAGAATAGGGACAACTATTATTTTTTTGAGGTCTAATATATCTTCATTAGATTGCCATACCAAATTGATCACCTCTAGGAAATGCTTCGCAGCCGAAGGAGATAGTTTAGATAACATAGAGTAGTGAATGTTATCAGCACTAGGAGATGAATTATTATTGTGTTTGAGAACTATTTCCAATTCGCGGAATTCGAAGGGTTTGAGCCAAAATTCATCATCAGGAAGTACAAGGAAAAAGGAATTTCTAAATCAATATAGTGAGGAGTTAGTTTGTTTAAAAAATTCTCAACCCAATCATTGTTGGTGGGACAAAACTGACTTTTTTTTACTATTACTAATGAATTCTGAACTTTTCAATCTTTTGGCATACTTCCAAACATTAGCTATAGGTGTTTTATGCTATGCTATTTAGTTATTAGCTATGGATATTTTCGGTAAATATTTTCCAGCACTCTCTCTTTTTAATGTTAAATATACGCCTGATATAAGTTTGAAATATGTTTTGAGAATACGAAAATGATATTCACTAAAATTTATATACATATATATACATATATATACATATATATATATATATATAAATATATATATATATATATATATATTATATATATATATTAATATTTATATATAATATATATATATATACATATGTATATATATATATATTATATGTATATATATATACATATATATATAATATATATATATTATATATATATATATATGTATATATATATATATATATATATATATATATATATATATATATATATATCATTATATAAAATATCATTTTCGTATTCTAAGGACCTCAAAACATATTTCTGGTATAGTCCCGGGCTTAGGTCGTGTCATCACACCTGCTGTAATAGCTGAATCTCAAGTTTTGGAAATTAGCTAAAAAGTAGGCTGTTCCGTTAGTTTATTTATAATATATAGAAATAATATTAAAAATATACATATACGTATGTTGATTATTTATTTTTGTTTCCATAGTTTCAAAGTATACTTTGGCAAAAATTTGAACATCTTATCACCGACATTATAATTTGAAAAAAAATTTTTACTATTTATTAGATTTTATTTTAATTATTTATGCTAATTTTACGAAAAAAAATGTGCTCGTAGAAAAAGTATAGTGTAAAATACGTGGGAAAAGCTTATTTCTCACCCACACGAATTGTTGCGTGAGCCCGCAGGGTTGAAAATTTTAGCTTATCTGTAGTTGCGATTATCCGGGGTGTCGATACTAGTCTTACAGATAACCAAATTTTAAACGCCATTAAATCCCCTATCGAAGTCCTATCTATCAAAAGATTGATGCGCAATATCAGACTAGAAGATAATACTAGTAAGTTGGTACCTAGACAACTCGTAATTATCAAATTTAAGGGCCAAACTATTCCTGAAGAAGTTTCTATCTATAGTGTCATATGTAAATTTGATCCTTTTGTAGAAAACGTGACGCAGTGTGATAACTGCTATCGCTTTGGACACTCCCAAAAAGTATGTAAAATTAAAGCACGCTGTAATAAATGTGGACTCACGGAACACACATTCGATAGCTGTCCATCAGATAATATTTATTGAATGTCTATTTTGCAGAGCACCTCACCTACGTACCGATAAAGATTGTCCTGAACTCCTTAAGCAAAAGCTAATAAGGAAAAGAATGGCCTTTGACAACATGAGCTATGGCGAAGCAGCGAAAAGTTTCGCTAAACCATCATACGCAAACGTTGTCAAAAATATTCGTTCAGCCTCCCCCACATGCTCCCAACGGATGACTTTCTCAATTGACAATCAACGCCACATTAATTACCCACAATCTCCTAATAATCCATCTCGAGTAACCCGAAGAGTTTTTCGATCACCTCCAAGCACCCCTGTAACTCCTTCATCAAATTCTCCCTTTATAACTCCCCCAGATTGGAGTTACCTCTCAACCCAATCCAAAGTAATCCTTATCGCCCCCCTTCAATGGAAGAACTTGAATTTATTCTTAATAAATTATGTACTTTTATAATCAGCATAATCAGTAATGGAAAAGGGAACGCCGTTCTCAACATTGATTTCAATAGGGACTCCCTAATTAACATTTTAGCTACTCCACCCTCTCTTAACCACAATGAATCATTTGGGCCTTAATGTCTTTCAGTGGAATGCTAGATCTATTAGAGCTAACAAAACTAATTTGGATTATTTTTTATTTACCCACTCTGTAGATATTTGTTTAATTTATGAAACATGGCTTGATGATAAACATGTTATATATTTTAAAAATTATGATGTAATTAGATGCGATCGTATAGGTAGAGGAGGCGGTACCATGATTCTAATTAAAAATAATTATAAATACAATAAAATTGACATACAACCTATCAATGATATTTTAGAACACTGTGCAATTAAGATATCTATTGACTCTATTGAAATATCTTTTATTTCACATAAACTCATATTCGTGAGAAATAAGCCCCTTTTCCCACTATATATATATGTATATATATATATATATATATATATATATATATATATATATATATATATATATATATATATATATATAAATATGTATATAAATATGTATAAATATGTATATTTATATATACATATATATATATATATATATATATATATATATATATATATATATATATATATATATATATATATATATATATATATATATATAAATATGACGGACACGGTCATTCATTATAAATTAATGATTTCCGAATATTTAGAATTATTGTCTTTCCCTACGTTTATACAATAGACTATTAAATCTCATTAAAGCCTTCTTCCCTTTTTTCCGCTCTTTATTACTAAATATATATTTATTTTTTTGTATAGTATCATAGTATATAAGTTTTATGATTTATGGTATGTATGTACATGCGTATTTTTGGTATTTGTGTTTTATGGAGCTCTTGTATTTCTATTTTATTTTTTGTATTTTCGCCAAGCTCTCTGTAGTGACGACTGTCAAAATACAAATAAACTATCAAAACATCAAAACAAATATATATATATATATATATATATATATATATATATATATATATATATATATATATATATATATATATATATATATATATATATGTTGTTCTTCACTTCACTCGCACTCACATTTTTTTTGTCTCATTTTTGCAATCCTTCTTTCGAAAAAAAAAAAAACGCTTTATAATGTATCTGTTTCATTTTTTTATAGGAAAATTACAGTAAAAATAAAAATTATGTTATAATTTATTTTATTCAAAGCACAAACATTAACCGAATATTATAATTCGATATAAAATTCACATAATTTTGTGTATGTATATTTACTAATATTAACCTTGTGTAATTTAAATAAACGGATATTAGTAGAAAAAAGTTTATTTTTAATTCATATACAGATTTTTGTTAGCAATGTTATAAAAAAAATTAATTTGAAATTAAAGTGCGCGCTACAGCTTAAGCCACTCTATATACTACATGTATGTTTTAATTATTGTAAAATACGCATTCTTTTCATTTACATATTTAAAGATAAATTTGAAATTTAATCTATACAGTACTCCGTTAAAAGCAAGGGTCTTCACACCGTTAAAAATCATATTTTACAAATATGAAAAAATTTTCTAAAAAAAAAATATTACTCTTAATATTTTTAAAACTTAATATGTAATATCCATAATTTAAATTAATTTTAAACATTAAGCTTCTTCACATAGATAATTTTAGTCTTAACTAATTGCACATATTCCCAACATTTTAAGAAAATTTCCTCCTAATTTAGTCGCACATATTCCCAACATTTTAAGAAATTTTCCTTTTATAACTCATCTAAAAATTTATCTGTTTTTATAAAAAAAAAATTTGTTACTTGTTATTGTTAAAAATTAGTTAAATATATGTATAGAAAAACTATACGTATTAAGTGGCTTCTAGTTTTTGTAAACGACTGTAATAATATTAAAATTTTTTTTATTTATCTTAAATAAAAAAATTCCGTTATCAGCGATTAATTGTGTTTGTTCTTACATATTAATATACTTCAATACTCTTTTGTTCAGTAAATTTTATAAAATTTTATTCGGTGTTTAATCATATTAAAAAAAAAACGCAAGGGCCCCATCACGCAAGTCCAATTTTTCGTTTCATCTTCGGTATTGAATGTCTATGATGATGAGTGTCCAGTTAATCGGGGCTTTAAAAAAAGGTTTTAAGTTATTAAGGGCTGAATCTCAGTAAATTTCAATTTTGTGCCGATAGCAGTTAGCAGGAAAAGAGCCAACAAAATTCGTACGAGGGCATTCCTACTCATGCTTATCAGCCAATTTCCTTTGTGTTTTAATTTTAAATGTTAAAAAAGGAAATTAAATTGTAAACTGGAAGGCCTTTATGAAGATACTTTTTCTTTCCAAAAAAAATCCAAAATTCCTATTTTATAAATAATAAAAATCCAAAATTCCTACTTTATAAATAAACAGTGACTTTAATAACATTTTTAAATTGCTTGATATTTGTGAATTGCATTTGTTATAAAAGCAAATTTATTTTTTTTTTAATTCTTTAAAATTTCTATTCGCCTACTTTGTATTAGAATAAAAATAATGCATTTAAAATACATTTAACAATACCATTGAATTCCGATGAAAAAATGGGGGAGGTGGGGGAAAAGTAAGGTGGAATCCCTAAAAGGCACTAGCTGGATACTAACTCAATACACGTACAAAATTTCAGCCCTCTAGGTTTCCTTAGAGATTCTCTAGACGTATTAGAAGAAAAGCAAAAAAATCAAGGAAATATTGGCGTAAAAATCGTGGGGGTAACGGTTAAAAGTTGAAACATCCAAAAAGCAGTGGCTGGCTGTTAGCTTAACCTGTGCATAAAATTTCAGCCCACTAGGTTTATTTCGGGAGATTTTGACCCGAGCGAAACTGTTAAAAAAAAGCAAGCAAAATCATGTTCTTTTTGGTATAAAAATGGTGGGGGTAACGGTTAAAAGCTGAGACCCCCAACAGACACCCCCTTGATACTAACTCAATCCGAATACAAAATTTCAGGCCTCTAGGTTTATTTGGGTGACCTGTGCGAGTAGTACAAACTTCGAAAACGTCAAAAAAGTATGAAATTTTAGCTTAAAAATGAGGGGGGTGGGGGTAAAATATTAAAACCTCCAAAAAGCACAACCTTGGTGTGAACTCTATCAACACACCAAATTTCAACTTTCTACGTTTATTCGTTTAATTGCTGTCTTCGTCATCATTTGATATGTACTTTAACACTGGCTCAATAATATAATGCTTTCCCAATTCCCTAGTAATTGAGATAATTCACCTCCTAATGTCACTTTCCTTTAAAGATTTATTCAAAATACTTAAATAATTTGTAATGTTCGTTAGGAAAGCAAGTGAAAAAATAAAATTTTTATCAACTAAATTTGCTGTCAAATTCTCATCGACGGCAATTTCTGTGAGAAAAAGATGAACTTTTCGAAATGTAAAGAATCTCCTCAAGCACTTTCTAGCACTTAACCAACGAACGTTACTATGTAAAAGCAGATCTTCATACTCAGTTTCCAATTCATCCAAAAATGCTTTAAATTTTCGGTGTGTAAGAGAGAACGATTTCCGCCGCGAATTAAATTTAGTAATTTTGTAAACCTTGTCCATTACGTCTTTTAATATATTATGATAATACACTGAAGTCACATTAACAAACAAACACAATTACATTGTATTTGTCATTAGTAGAAAGATGTTTTTTACTTTACGTGATTGTTTTTAATTAGTACTATATTTTTACTTAGTTTTCATTATGTTTTTTATTAATAATTTAATTGTTTTGTCTAATTATGTGCAGTTTTTAACTTCTGTAAACTTCAATATTTTATTCTATTTTTAATTTTAATCTTATTTCTTTTATCTTAAAATTGACGTGTTAAAGGATATTTTTTAAAAAATTTTATTTGCCTGAGGAGGGGGATGTTTTTAAAAACCCCGAAACGTACGTCGCACTAAATAAAAATAATTTTTCAAATTACAACTGGTGATTATTTTCCAAAAATCCTTTCCTTAATATACAACATCACCAAAAACCCTTTATAAAATTCTTATAAAGGTAAGCATTTGACTTGTATCGGAAATGTCTGTGCTTTCATCCATTGCTACCGAAAAATAACAGCAACTATTGATTAGGTTTTCTAATTTATTAGTGACATGTATGCTAATCTCGTTTACACGTCAGCTTACAGTCTGGGCAGAAAGTGATTCTGTTGAAATTTTCTTACCATTTCGTTGTCATTAAATGCTTGAGCCATTTCTATGGCACATTTTTTAATTAATTCTCCATTCAAAAATGGCCTATTTGTCTTTGCTATTTCTAAACAAACTTCAAACGATTCAGCTATACAGATGCTTCTTGAAATTTTGGCTCTTGTAAGAAAGATAGTGGCACTTCAATTTATATTCTTTACACACAGCTATGATTCGTAAACATTCCAAACACTGTGGTTTACCATTCTTGTTCAGAATAAATAAATAATCTATCTCCCAGCGATCTTGAAATTCTCGATTTTCGAAGTCAGTTTTTCTTTTATTAGCAGCACTCATATCCAATAATTATTTTAATTAATAAAAAATAAATATGAAATTAAGTTAATAATATTGTAACACAGTCACCCCTTAACAAACTCTAGACAAGACTGCACTCGCACGATGGCATGAATGAACCAAATAACGCAGGGTAGTGTGCGTATCACGTGCGCCAACCATCGATAAACAACAACCAACCGCAAATATAATATGTGGCACCAACGTTGAGCCAACCATCATCAGACGTTAAACGGACTGCAAACGGACTGCAAACGGAAATGTACTTGCAAACATTTAGCGATATGTGCTTGCAAGCCCCAATAGCCCCAATACTTTTAAATCTTTTAAAACGCAAACCTGCAAATATATCATTTAAAAAAAAAAAAAACAAAAAACAAAACAAACAAACAAACAAACAAAGTGAGTTATGCCACTCTTAAAATGAAAAGTACATTTTTATACCTGACGGGTGCAATTTATATGATACCTTTTCAAATATGTGCCCCCTTATTGCTATAAAACATTTTTGAAAATCCAAAAATTAGTTTTCGGTCATGTTGTATGTTTGATTTCCAGGAACTTTCTAGGTATCTAAAGCCTTCGCCATCAAAATATATCGCTCATTATAAATGCCTATTAAAAAAAAATTATTTAAAAATTTGTTAGTGAGCCATAAAATATGGAGATATATACAGCTCCATCGAGAGAAATAACGGGCCTTTACAAATTTTTCTCTAAAAACCCAAAAATACAGTCGATGTGCAAAAAAAACGCTGCAATTTTGTCTGGCTTTCAGGTTATAGGCCCTGACCATCCACCTTCTTTTCCAGCCGTATGTATATACTTATAGTAAATATGTACCTATTTTTTAATCAATTTACATAATGTTTATTTTTTTTGCTATATGTACAGCTTAATTTAGATGCAGTACAACATTCATTAACCGTCACTCGATTATATGTAGGTACATTAGATACAGCATAAAAGTAATTTGTTTAGATTATTATTTATTAGGTTTTTGTTTATTCAAAAAAGTATAAACTTCCTACATATATATAAATATATATATATATATATATATATATATATATAGATATATATATAGATATATATATATATATATATATATATATATATATATATATATATATATATATATATATATATATATATATATATATATATATATATATATATATATATATATATATATATACTGTGTGCGTTTTTTGAGAGTTGCCATTTTATTACAGCCAAACCCTTGATTTAATCGAAAAATGGTTAAAATAAGAGTTGTAGATATCGGCGGAGGCAATCAACTGCTATAGTCAGGAGCTTTATAACTCTTATGATTTTCGAGCTATTATATAAACTTATAGATTTTTTTAGCCAACTTTAAATTTTTCATTTTTTTTTTTTAATTTATCAGTTAGGCGGTAAAAATATGCAAATATACTTGAGGCTACTTCAACCGATAGTGTTCTGATTGGTTACATTACCATTACATCCAAGAAAAGAACCTCTTCAGGTACCATTCTTATGATACAAATTTTGTTGTACAATTTGGTTGTAATAATAATGGCAACTCTCAAAAAACTCACATGGTAAATATATATATATATATATATATATATATATATATATATATATATATATATATATATATATATATATATATATATATATATACTACTACAAACAATTAAGGGAGCAAAAAAAAATTGTTAATTTTTTTGTGATTTTTGAAGAGCTGTATTTACGTGAAAAATGGTCGTATCGAGATTTTTAAAAAAGCGTTTTGAAGCTTCAAGATTCTAGTTTTCAGACCTTTCGTCGAAAAATTTTTAGGAGTGACAGTTATCGAGCAATTATAAGGAATAACACAAAAAAAGTTTTTGCAAATTTTTTTATCTTTTTTCTTTTGATCTACGGGCTTGAAAATTTTTTTTACAGTAAAACCATGCTATTAACCTTATAGCCTGCTTATTCAGCTTCAAATTCCTTTTTAGAATTTTTCTCTACGTTGATTTGTTCCGGAGGTATCCAACTTTGAATGAAAAAGGATCGTTTTTGTTTTAACCATCGATATCTCAGTAGCCAGTGATCGGACAGAAAATTGAAGGGTAGTTTTGGGATATGGAATAAATTTCCTACAAGTCTGTGCCGCGTACTTTAGGAAAAAAAAATTTTTTCATCCTTAATTTTAATCTGAAAAATGTGAAAAAAGGGACTTTTTTCCTTGTTGCGAAAAATCGTCAGCATCCCTGTGAATTTTGATGGGGAGTCTAATGTTTGTACGAATTTTTATACCTCACTGTACCCCCAATAACCCTGTAAATCGACAGATCGATCTATTGAATGGTTTTCCTAAACCGTTTGTTCAAAATTTCCGAATTAAAAAATAAAAGAGCAAAATTGAATAAACAAAATTGAATGAAAAATTCAATTTTTTTTCAAATTTTTCCACAGTTAAGCATCGATTATTATCCATTAAATTTAAAAATTAACAAAAAAAAATTTTTCAAAATTTTTTTCAAAATTTCAAAAAAATTAAAAAATTAAAATTCAATTTTAAAAAAAAAAATTTTGGAACAAATTTGAAAAAAGATCGTTTAAATTTTGAAAAAAATTTTAAAAAATTTTGTTTTTTCTTAATTTTTAAATTTTAATGGACAAAAGATCCCTAACTGGAAAAATTTGAAAAAAAAAATTGAATTTTTCATTCAATTTTGCTCCTTTATTTTTTAATTCGGAAATTTTGAACAAACGGTTTAGGAAAACCATTCAATAGATCGATCTGTCGATTTACAGGGTTATTGGGGGTACAGTGAGGTATAAAAATTCGTACAAACATTAGACTCCCCATCAAAATTCGCAGGGATGCTGACGATTTTTCGCAACAAGGAAAAAAGTCCCTTTTTTTCACATTTTTCAGATTAAAATTAAGGATGAAAAAAAAAATTTTTTTCCTAAAGTACGCGGCACAGACTTGTAGGAAATTTATTCCATATCCCAAAACTGCCCTTCAATTTTCTGTTCGATCACTGGTTACTGAGATATCGATGGTTAAAATAAAAACGATCCTTTTTCATTCAAAGTTGGATACCTCTGGAACAAATCAACGTAGAGAAAAAATTTAAAAAGGAATTTGAAGCTGAATAAGCAGGCTATCAGGTCAATAGCATGGTTTTACTGTAAAAAAAATTTTCAAGCCCGTAGATCAAAAGAAAAAAGATAAAGAAATTCGCAAAAACTTTTTTTGTGTTATTCCTTATAATTGCTCGATAACTGTCACTCCTAAAAATTTTTCGACGAAAGGTCTGAAAACTAGAATCTTGGAGCTTCAAAACGCTTTTTTAAAAATCTCGATACGACCATTTTTCACGTAAATACAGCTCTTCAAAAATCACAAAAAAATTAACAATTTTTTTTTGCTCCCTTAATTGTTTGTAGTAGTATATATATATACATATATATATATATATATATATATATATATATATATATATATATATATATATATATATATATATATATATATATATATATATATATATATTAGAATCTATTTAAGGACGTGTCATTAACAGATTTCTCTTATGCGCCCCCTATATATATATATATATATATATATATATATATATATATATATATATATATATATATATATATATATATATATATATATATATATATATATACAGCTTAACTCTTTTTTAGTGAGGTGGATAGGGGGCGCATAAAAGAAATCTGTTAATGACACGTCCATAAATAAATTCTAAAAAATCCAAATATCTCATTAATAAATACCCCAGTCGCAGCATCTTGCATAACATAGCGAATTTCCATTTATAAAAATTAGTTTTTCTCGGAAACTAGTTGTCATAGAATAATAGTTTAAAGCCCTTTTTTATATAATTTTTCCCTCTTTTAAATGGTGTAAAAAAATTTAGCAAAATTTTTTAATAAGTGGAAATTTTGGCAAAAAAATACGTTCAAAAATATCGGAAATAACTATAAAAAGTGTAGTTCAATCCAGATTGTACGAAAAACTTTTTTTATGCGGTTGGTCGGGACCGCATAAAAAAAGCTTCATCGGAAAAACATCACTAAAAACGCTCAAAACTTGGAAATTTACTTAGAAGTTGCTTCTATAAACAAGATAAAGCATTAATTTGCATGTAGAAATGTTTTATTCCAATTTTATAATACTATAAAAATTTTGAAAAATACATCTTTAACAAAATTACATGATGCAATAACTTATGTTCTTATGCAATGTATTGATTTGATTAAATCCTTAAAAGCCCTTAAAAAATATTTTTATCAAAGAAAGTTATTATAGTAATTGTTTAAGTTTCTTACTGTGTCGTGATTTTGGTTCACATTGTGATACGTTTGGCGGACTATTCTACGTATATAAAGGTTGAAATGTCAGATTGTCAGTTTTTTTTATTTCAAATTTTCATTTGTGCAACTCCCAGGTTTTATTTGGCAAGGTAAGAGTTTAAAATTAATTAAAATTTAATATCTCTACTGTTGTTAAAAAAAAAAAAAAACATCTTGTAAATTTTGTTTAAATTTAATTTTGTTTTGTTATTCAAAAATGTGTTTTAAATGCCACAGGTTCTATTGTAAAAGAAAGAAAACTGTTGATGTTTCTTTGTTACATTTGTTGTTTGTGCTTAATGATATCTAATTGAATTCTTGTTTTATTTGGCAAGGAATTTTTCCAAGGATGGTATTTTTTTCGATAAGTTAACTGGACTTAAAATGGACTGTTTTTAATGGATGCTTATGTGCTAAGTGTCTGTCTGTGCTTATTCATACTGGCATTATTTTTATACTGACTTTCTTTTTTTATTTGGCTAATATTTTGCGGTCTTTTCTCAGTAAATTTACTATTCTATATTTCCTAAACCTTGGTTAATTCTTGTTACGTTTGTGCAAGACTACCTAATTAACTTTTTTTTTTACTTTCGTTGGTTTTTCATAAAATTTACTTATGTGCTAACTGTCTGTTAAGTCTTAACCGGTCACGAATGTAAATTAACTACTTGAGTACTTTTTTAAATTCTTTTTGTAATGATTTATCTTGTACGTTACATAAAATTGACTCATCCCACACGTGCTTATCTTTTATATTTTTACTTAATTTTTTTTTTCGATACGTTTACACTGCGATTTAGCAATTTTTGTGTTACTTAGTAAATTTCATAATTGTTAACTATTTAATTTTAAGTCAAACAACAAATGTGAAAAATCAAATTTATTGTTAACTGTTTTAAAAGTCCAAAACAATTTTATTATGGCTGTGAACTGACTGATTAATTGTGAAATATATGAATTTTAATGTAACATGCTAAGCCTGAGCTTTAATCATTCATGAACCCAGAATTCCCTAAGATTACAAAGATTTAAATAAAATTTTATACTCATGCTCTAAACAACTAAAAGAATTTTATTTTTAGAGTTCATTTCAAATGAGTTGAACTCTGTTACTATTTGATTTACATAAGAAAAAGGGTCAAGCTATTTGAAATGAATTCTACCTAACACCTTTTTCTTTATTTCAGATTTTTTCTATTTCAGATATTTTTTTCTAAAAAAAAATTTTATACTCAATTTCAATTTAAAATTTATAATTTATTTATTAGTTTTGTTTTTTGTATATATATATATATATATATATATATATATATATATATATATATATATATATATATATATATATATATATATATATATATATATATATATATATATATATTTCTCTCCCGCTCTAAACAACACAATTTTTGCGATAAATAAGAATAAAATCCCTAATCTTGAATTAAAAATTTTGAATTGAAAAAAAAACTGTTGAAACAGTGAGTGGTTTCACATCTTTGGAAGACTCGTTGCAGTGGACACGAACTGTGTACCTATAATCATTATCTATTGCAAATAACAGAATTACCTCGTATGGAACAGAGTGAGGTTATACGTTTTACGACCTATTTCCGTGTGTAATTATTCCTGTAAGTGAACTGAGTATAGCGCTGATCCATGTTGTCAATAAGTACCGTTATAAAAGTCACCGCTGACAAAAAATTAAGTTCTTTTAATTTGTAACTTTGAATTCGTCACCTCTGGATGCTTTTACCAGATAATAATTTAATTTATTGAACATTATCAATTCTATTCTTGTTAAAGTACTTAATTTATTTTGTAAATTTTTTTGTGTAAATTTATCTTGTGTATTATTGCAAATTGTTTGGTTACATTAAAAACCTTTTGTGATTTTATTACAGTTTTTGTTGTTGTGTTACTTAATTGAACTTTTTTTGGTGCTTTTATCAGATGTTTGAATAGTCTGAAAATTTTCGAAATATGTTTTTGACAAGTAAAAATGGAAGTCAGTAATTGTCAGGTTGGGCTCCAACTGGAGGTTTTATTTGGGTATCGCTTATGATCGATGATGATTTGCCTGGCCCGTTGGAAAAAAGTTTTGTACATGAGCTGACCTGAACGCTCGTCAAGAGTTCTGGAATTGGTTTAGCTGTTCCAGCATTAAACATCGGACCTCGTCCATTAATCAGATAAATGAATCCTGTTTTCCTCAATTTTCTCTGTGATGATAATTTTCTCTGTGATGATGAAACTTCCATGATAAACTTCCACATTCATGTTAAAACTTAGTGAATCATTGTGCTCATTGTGCTACTTACGTAATGGACAAGTTTAGAATAGAGAACCTTGTTTTCCCACTTTACAACTGATTTTCTTGTATTGTAAAATTGATTTAATACTGATATTCTGGCTTCCGGTTGTATTTTTTATAATGGCATAATTTTCTTATACTTCCTTTTTATTAGCGAATTTCCAGAATGGAAATTCAGCTTTTACAGCAGCTCTCATGGTAAGACCTAAGTCCGGGACTATGGCAGAAATTTGTTTTGGAGCCTCTAGAACCCGAAAATCTACTTCACTAGAATTTATATATATATATATATATATATATATATATATATATATACATATATATTATATATATATATATATATATATATATATATATATATATATATATATATATATATATATATATATATATTTATGTGTGTACGCGATAACTCTCGAAGGAAACGTTTAATACTTATGAAATTTGGTATGCTAACTGAAATCCGGTTTCGCTCGGCTAAGTTCATTAGCCAGACACGTCGGATGCCCAGAAGTGGGTTTTTTTGGGTACTTTTGACGAAAGTGTCCTAAGTGCTAAAAACATTAGAATTCAAAAGATTTTTTTGCTCCAACTGAAAGAAAATTCGAAATAAGGAAATAAGGATCCTTTGAACCATCTTTCTAAGTCTTTTCGTTCTCCAGAAAAATTAAAGATAATTTTCAGCATTTTTAAAATATGATTGTCTGTCTTTTTTCCTCTTATATATCAAATTTTACATAATTTATAAGCGTAATATATCTAATTTGTGTCTATAAACGTTCTATATTCTTATTTTAAAATTGCGGTAAAATTTAAAATTCTTGGAAATAATAAAATAATTTAAATCCCATTGTTACACACACACATTGTCAAAAACTAAATAAAATTATTAAGTATTTTAATAATTTTATTATTTTAGTTTTTTTTTTAAATTAAATTATTTAAATATTCTGTATATTATAATACTTTTAAAATATTATATGTACATATTACGTATACTAGTCATTACCCATAATTCTATAGTTATTTTTCGCACATGCGTAGTAAATAACATTTGAATCAATTCCATTTGTAAAATTATGCAGTTGTCAATTTTAATTTTTAAATGAATAGGTAGGCTTTGTGTTTTTTTTTAAAATTTTTGACAAAACTAATTATGAGTGAAAAAATGTATGGTGCTTAAAAAGAAATGCGGTTTTTCAAAATAGAAGAAAACACGGTACATAAAAATTGAAAGAGAAATGTCCTGATTCGTACGTATTGAGTTTTAAAATTTCGTGAATTCATTATACATTACTTTTTTTTTTAATTTTTAGCTGATCTCTTGCGTTTTTGATTATTTCTTTTGTGGAAATTTTGACTCCTCAAAATAAAATTTGTCAATTCATGTTCCGCGGTAAAATTATTGACTAACAACATCTTGATTAAAGAAAAATTTTGTCTTCAAGCCTTCTTCCAATGTACCAAGGAAATTAGGTAAGAAAATCAAGTTTGATAATTTTCGTTCAATTTACATTTTATTTCTAATGTTCATGGACCTTTTCAGATTGATTAGTGATTCTTTATGGGTAATATGTGATAATTATTGGAACAAAACCCAACTTTACATCTATAATTGGGCCATCGTATTATATTTCTATGCTAAATACCAAATTTCTACGTCGAATAGTTTCAGGGAAAATCGCCTGTGACAGACGAACGGATATTGAGAGTAAAATATTTAATAACACAAATATGAGGATAATATATAATTAAACATAATCATTAAGGCAGTATTTCCATGTGACGATTCAAAATTTTCGAATTTTTATTTTTTTAATATATACACTATTTATCTATACGTTTATCTGGTATTCGACTATCCGGAACGAAACCAAATTATAGTACCTGTAGGTTTTTTGCGTCTAAACTATAGTTTGCGGTAGAGTTGCGTGCGTTCGCCGTGATTTTAATAAACAACATACAATTCATACTGTATTCTTAAAACCACTGTACTGTGTTTATTTTATCCATATTACAATTTTGCAGGCAAAATACCATTACATTTCCGGAATTTCACTTATCCGGAATCACTCTGGTCCCATCAATTCCGGATAAATAAGGTTTTAGTGTATTCTAAAAGTAAAATACATTGAGAATGTATTGTGAAAATTGTAGATCGAAATTCAAATTACGAAGTTATATTACCTATATAGAAGAGCGTATAGCTAATAGGATATATAATAGTGTTAGCGCTCCAAAAAAGTGATATTTAAGAAGAAGTGGAAGGGTTATTTTATGAATCAGGAGTATAGGTGATGTCTGTTAGTATCACGGAACGGAGTATATTTAGTCCAGTCAAGTAAGGCCTGAAATGGCAATTTTTCAACCTTGATCAAACTTGGCTGAAATATTCCTAAGCACACTAGATTTGACTAGGAATAGTTTTAAGGGGGTTGCGACCCCAGCGTCAGGGTGAAAAAGGGGTGAAATTGCTCCAAAAGTCATTTTTTCACATTTTTCGCGTAAATTATTATAGATATAGAAAAATGTTTCAAATAAAAGTTGTAGAGAATGTTAAGATCTACAAAATTCGCAAAATTGCGAAAAATGGCTAAGGACCTTTTATTCCTAAATTTTGTTTATTAATTTTATGAAAAAAAATTTTAATTTCAAAGATTTTAAACTTTAAATTGATTTTTCGCGAAAACTGCAATAGATGCAAAAAAAATGTTTTGTACAAAAGTTGTAGATCACATTCTCTACAACTTTTATTTGAAATATTTCTCTATATCTATAATAGTTTACGCGAAAAATGTGAAAAAATGGCTTTTGGGGCAATTTCACCCCCTTTTCACCCTGACGCTGGGTAGTAGTACCTCAAAATGTTGCCAAAAGTTGGAATAAACTATATTTTCTTATATTGCAAAAAAAGTCGAGAAAACAGTTTTTTTCTTTGCTAAAAAAACCCATGTAACCCCTTAAGGTACTATTAGTGAATTTTAAAAAAACATTTTTTTACTTTCAGAAAAAAGTCTATAAAGGTGTGGAGAATATGTGTTTAAAATTTCAAGTTAAAATTCAAAGTAGAAATACCCCTGTAGCAGCATCTGCATAACATAGCGAATTTCGAAATATTGGGCACTGGCGGATCTCATCTAAGACCTCTATCCATTTAAAATAATTCAGCTTTCTAAGAGTGAAAAGATTTTCAAAATCAGTTGAGTAGTTAATTTTTGGCGCTTTTTCGCATAAAGTGCTTGGCGCCTATACCCATCTAAACTAGTTTAGCTTTCTAAGGCTGGCGAGCACCAAATCAGAGAAATTTACTACTTTAGTTTTGTAAACTACTTTAGTTGGAACTAAAGAAGTATTATACTACTTTAGTATTTTACTACATTAGTTTTGCTCGGAGAGCTCATTCACAAAATACTTCTTTAGTTTCAACTACTTTAGTTTTCTCCAAATACTCCTTTAGTTATTAGAAATGTGTGATGTAACATAAAAATTTTATCAGAAAAGATAAAAATAATGATTGGGGTGGCATCCACTATAAATAAAAAATCTCCATAGAACAAATTTTTAGTTTCTTAGTTTTTTTTTCTGAAAAATATGAAAATTAATTAAAAAATTTTATTTCTTTCATTTTGCCTATTTGGCGCGTATACCCCCCGCCCCACAACCCTAAATAAAAAGCTTGATTGTATACACGCCTGTCTTTTCTATCTTGAGCTGTTCGTACTACAGACTCAGACGTATTATCTTCATTAAAGGTACCATCTATATTGTCAAAATACAGGCAATACCGATTACTCGGTGCAGTAATGGGGAGAACAAGGACGGACAAATCAAAATCATAGTTAATCCAAAATTAAACTGAAAAAAAAATTTAGTCAAAAAAAAGTTAATCAAAAATATCAAAAAATCAGACTGCGCAAACCAAAAAGCAAACTAAAACGGTGGAAACAAGATGAAATAGAGAAAAAGAAAAATCAATAAATAATAATTGTTCCAAGTTAAACAGAAATGTCTGATGCCTCTAACTGCTTTACTTTGTAATCATTTTTCTTTTCCACTACTTGACTTTAATTGCGTTTAAAAATTATTTAGAAGAAAAAGTATATTAGGTACGCATACAGCGGTTGGGTTTTCACATTCAGCCTGATTAATTTTCCCCCCAAATAATCGGAAACTGATTGTAATATTTAATACAATTTTATTACGATATTACAACATCTAATTAAAAACCCCAAAAAATGTTAAGTTACGAAAATAAGCAGAAAAGAAGGCACAAAAATGCTGGTCATCAATATTTTTAAAGATACTCTTTTACATACTCCTGCTAGTAGGTAGGAGTATATTTTGACTTTGAATACTCTTTTACTTACTACTTTAGTATTATACCCCAGAGTGGTGCACACCAGCAATTGTTTACTCTCAAGAGAATATTTTGAATATTTCTTTAGTAAAATACTCCACAACTGAAAATACTACATTAGTATAGAAAGTAATTGAAATCGTCATTTTTCGCTCTTTTAGTAAAATACTAAGTTAGTTACAAAATCTCCTGGTTAGTGCTCGTCAGCCTAAGAGTAAAAGAATTTTCAAAATCGGCTAGGTAATTTATTTTTGGTATATTTGGGACCTAAGACCCCGAACGGACTTTGTACAGCATAGTGCTATCCACCTAGAATAAGTTAATTCTCTAGCAATGAGAAAATATTGAGAATCGGTTCGGTAGCTTATTTCTATCCAATATAATATAGGATATTTTATCTTTCTAACAGTAAAAGTATTTTTAAAACCCGTTGTGTAGTTTTCTATGCCGCATTTGCATCCGCAGGACAGTTGTGGATCTCAGATAACATACTGTACTTACCTAAAATAGTTTACCTCTGCAATAGTGAAAAAATTTTCAAAATCGGTCAGTTATTCTATTTTTGACACTTCTGGGTCCCATGGACTTTGACGGACCTTACATAACGTAATCTAAAACTATCTAAAATAGATTAGCTTTCTAACAGCGAAAAAATTTTCAAAATCGGTCGGTTAGTTTATTCTTGGCGCTTAAAAGATCCCAGGACTCTGACCGACCTCATACAACATATAAGCTAAATCCATCTAAAATAGTTTACCTCTGTAATAGTGAAAAAATTTTCAAAATCAGTCGGTTATTGTATTTTTGACACTTTTAGATCCAATGGACCCTAGCGGACCTTACATAAGGTAATCTATATCTATCTAAAATTGTTTAGCTCTCTAACAGTGAAAAAATTTTCAAAATCGGTCGGTTAGCTTATTGTTGACATTTCTGGGTACCATGGACCTTGGCGGATCTTACATTACGTATTCTATATCTATCTAAAATAGCTTCACTCTTTGAGAGTGAAAAAATTTTCAAAATCGGTCGCTTATTTTATTTTTGACACTTCTAGATCCAATGGAGCTTAGCGGACGGTTAGTTTATTCTTGGCGCTTAAAAGATCCCAGGACTCTGACCGACCTCATACAACATATAAGCTAAATCCATCTAAAATAGTTTACCTCTAAATTTTCAAAATCAGTCGGTTATTGTATTTTTGACACTTTTAGATCCAATGGACCCTAGCGGACCTTGCATAAGGTAATCTGTATCTTTCTAAAATAGTTTAGCTCTCTAATAGTGAAAAAATTTTCAAAACCGGTCGGTTAGTTTATTTTTCACACTTTTGGGTCCCATGGACCCTGGTGGACCTTACATTACGTAATCTATGTCTGTCTAAAATATCTAAAATAGCTTAGATTTTTGACAGTGAAAAAATTTTCAAAATCGATCTAGTTCTTTAAAATTTTTTTCCTGGCATATAAACATTATTATTGTTATCTTTCTATAATATTTAATAATATTATATCATGACATTACCTTCATTATCTTGTTCATTTAAAATTCAAAAAAAAAATTTAAAAAATCTTCATTACACATACTTAAAATATCTGGTTAATTTTAATTTAAAAAAATGAGACAGAGATATGGTATTTATAATACATAGATTTTGAATAACTACCGTTTGTTTTACGTAAAAAAAAAGAAGTTTTTGTATATGTTATAAGCAACTGAGACAGAAATATAAATTACTTATGACAATGACAAAGAGAGCAAAATAAGGCAAAAATGAAAATTACGATTTTCTCGAAAACTACTTAACATAGAAAGAAAAATATAAGAACATTTTCTTCATAATTTTCCTTTTCAACGACGTAAAAATCGAACTGTCTTATGATAGGATCGAATGATAAAAAATGGCCAGAAAACCTACTTCTGAGCATCCGACGTGTCTGGCTAACGAACTTAGCCGAGCCAATTCAGAATCCAGTCCGCACACAAAATTTCATAACTATTAGACGTTTCGTTCGAGAGTTATCCTGGGAACACATAAATATATATATATATATATATATATATATATATATATATATATATATATATATATATATATATATAAATATATATATATATATATATATATATATATATATATATATATATATATATAAATTTTAGTGAATGTCATTTTCGTATTCTAGAGACCTCAAAACATATTTCGCCATAGTCCCGGACTCAGATTGCGTCATGAGACCTACTGTAATAGCTGAATTTCGAGTTTTCGAAATTCGCTAAAAAGTCATATTTTAATGACGCTGTGTAATAACGGTAGGCAGGACAACACAAAAGCAAGATGAGGAACTACAGGAGGAAGAATTTGAGATTGCTTATGGATTACTATACGGTCCCGGATTGGCTGATTAGCTATTAGTATGTTTATCTATAAATATTCATTTCTAAAAAACTTCAAGTAACAATTCATTTCTAAAAAGCTTTAAATGTGTTTTTCTCAAAATGACGTTTTTCAAATTTACGCAAATCCTACCTCAAAAACTTTTTATGCGATTTTAATAAAACATGACTTATTTTGTTTATTATTATGCCTATTGTACATCCCCTCACCAATCTGGTGATTTTTTTCTCTTTTTCTCGTTTAGATACTTAAAAGTGCGGGAAAATGAGGCTGTTTTTAAAACTTTTTTAAAATACGCGCCATTTTTCGAAAAAGTATTTTGCTTCCGGTTCTGGAGGGGGATGCACAATTACATATATCTATATTAAAATGTTATACAATTTTTTTCCGGATGTACTAGAGGCTCTATTATTTGCGCAGATTTGGACTGTTTTCTTTTTTTTACGTCAATTTCAACGCCCTCTGTACTTAACAAAAATTATAAAGCGAAATCTTTTAGCGAATTTCCAAAACTGGAAATACGCTATTACAGCAGGTGTCATGACGTGACCCAAGCCCGGGACCATAACAGAAATATGTTTTGAGGTCCCCAGAATCCGAAAATGATATTCACTAAAATTTATATATATATATATATATATATATATATATATATATATATATATATATATATATATATGTATGAACACGATAACTCTCGAACGGAGCATTTAATTTTTATGAAATTTGGTGAAAAGTTTCGAAATTCAAAACTCTTGGACGAATTCGTTAGCCAGACACGTCGGATGCCCACAAGTAGGTTTTTCGGGCATTTTTTGTGAAAAAAATGAGTTTTTTGCTAGAAATAAGCAACTTTTCAAATTTTTTTACACTAATTGAAAGGACGAGGCAAATTGCGTAAAAAATATTTTTAAACCATTCCTCTAGGTTAATTACTTTTCGAGAAAAACTAGGAAATATGTCGTTCTTCATTTCACTTGCACTCACACTCTTTTATTTTCTGTCTCATGTTTTGCCAAGATATATTCGAAAAAAAAGGCTTTATAAGTGACGTGTCATGATTTTTTTTTAATCAAATTTAACAATTCAGTTATATTCTATTTCTCTCGTTGAATAGGTTCTTATAATCTATCTATTCCATTTTTTTTTTAGAATATTTTTGAAGGAAATTTGTTTTATGTGATATGGTCAGAATTTAGATTATGTTTATACATTACTAAAATTAATAAGAATTTGCTACAAATGAATAAAAATTATGTTAAACCATACTAAAATAATAATGTTTTTACGTAAATTTCTGCCAGATTGATAATACAGTTATCATTGGAACGTATAAGCATGGCATTCTAATCTTAAATAATTTTTCATATTCATTTTTTTCTTTTTTTTGTTAAAAAAAAAAATTATTTTGACATATTCTGTCATTTCGTTTTGGAAATATTACAAAATTTTAACGCGAATCATTTAAAAAGAGTTAAATTACATTAAGTTACAGTTTTTCGAAAAAATATAATAAAATTTTTACATTTTACATAAGTACTTACAACAATTGTATTCGAAAGATAATTTAAGGGTAAATTTTTTTTATTTCTTTCACCAATTTATTATTTTCTTTTAGAATTTTATTCTTTACGGAAGAAAATCTTCGTCGTCTAATTTGCTTCGAGTTAAAAGTATAGCGGCGTATATCAAATGATTATTTCATATTTACAATTTATCAGGACATCGTACTATTTTTTAAAATGTATGGAAAATATATTGAAAAACTAAAATTTATTTAATGAAAGGCATATATCTGCTCATTTTACCTCAAAAATATCTGAAAATAGAATATATTTCAATAATTAACCCAGAAAAATCATATATAAGAGGTAAATTTTATGATATTTTTTTTTTTTTTAATTTCAAAATAAAATGACGTTTGACAGTAGTGTTACAAATGCTTTTTTTTATTGTTTTGTAGGATATGGTAAATAGAAATCGTAATAACTACTCGCCTTGAAAAAATCAAACAAGTGTTTTAAAAAAAAAATACTTTTTCTTAAAGAAAATATTAAAATTATGTACGAATGCCGTCCTGATAAACTGATATATTTGTCCACCTAAAGTGCTGTAGCTGTAGTCGATTTTTGTATCCCCTCAAGACAAAAGCTCACAGCGAATGCATATTTTTAAAGTATCCTTTTGATTTTTGTAATTCAATCATCAGAAATAAAATCTCCGTAAAAATGTAATTGACCCGTTTTTTCTCAATTTTCTAGCATTAGGTCTAGGAATGGTTAACTAGGGGAATTGTGTCGACATTTTAATGTAAAATATAGTAATTGTAACAGTTTTTAAAAGAAAGTTTCGATTTTAACAAAAAATTTAAAAAAGTGTTTTAGTTCTGCCAGGATTGCCAAAAAGGGACTGAAGTGTTTTTTTGCAATTCCGGGACTAAAATACATGATTTAGTCCCTCATAACAGGGAGTAAAGTGCCACTTTTAGTCCCAAGGGACTAAAAAATTATTTTGCTGCCACCTTTAAGCCAATCAGTAAACTTAATTTATAGAATGGCACCAGTCAGTAAGTTTAATTTATAGACCACAGCACTTATGAATTTATAAATCAATTTAAACTTATTATGTAGACAAAAAGATAACAGAACAGATATATGTATGTCTTGAGGAAATTTTATTTAGAATTAATGTTTACATTTATATTTATATTACTGCAACTCGATATTTTAAATAAATCATTATTTAAGCTGGAAGATTCATTTCCATTAAGGGTTAATTCAGAAGTCGATTTCACATCTTTTGTCCGAAAATTTTGTCTGCTATATCTTTTTTATTGTTAACTGAATTTTCAACATATATTTTGCCACTGTCGAAGATTTCCCCCCCCCCCCTCATGTCGTTTGACAATGTCGATGTTTTCCCCCAAATCTGCTAATAAATATGCAGATGTACGCCTGAAACAATGCCCAGTGTATGAGGATGGATTCTCTAGTTTTAAAAACGTGGCTACATTTTGAGGCAATTTGGCAAATGCACTTTCAAAGCACGAAATTATCCACTTGATCGAAATTATCCAGTTTTTTTTTCTTTTTTTTTTTTTTTTAAATTTAAATCAAAAAGTAATAATTTACATGCAAAATTTCTAATGCAAATGGCTAAAATTTTAAAGTAAAAAAATTTTGTTGACAAACGTTGCTACGCAATTTAAATATTTTATAGTCCGTACGTATAATAATATGGTTAATTTCTTCAAAGTATACTTGATTCATATAATATTATCATATAGTATAAACAATTAATAAAGAATTTTTACTGACAGTGTTAGGTTATTTTGCTTCCATACTTATGTGGGGTTTTTGCAGCACTTCTTTTTTCCCTACTTATTATAAAAGCTCATCCGCTTATAATTTTAATTTAATAATTATTAATTTTAACGGAATGGTTTTGTAATGGTACATTTATATTCAGTTAAAGTAACCAACTAATGTATTATAAATTGTGCAATAAAATTTTATTCTATTCTATTATATTATTCTATTCTATAGTATAAACCATGTTTTAAGAATTTTTTGTTATTTTTATTTAATATTAAATTTATAACTCGACATAATCTGAAATTGCAAAAAATAGTATATACTCTACGGGACTAAATTGTTTATTTTGCTCCTTCCTGTGAATTGTTGCCCTCGGGCCTTACAGGCCCTCTGGCAACAAACTTCACATTCGGGATTAAAACTCACACTTTAGCCCCTAACATTCTATTAGATGTTGATATATAAAAAAAATATTAATGTGTTACGTACTTGCCAGACTTACAGGTTGTATGGATGGTTTTTCTTTTTTTAGTAGGATACCTTTCTATAGGTATATGTGGTGAGTAGGGTTGCCACCATTTTTTAAGAAAATAATGTAATTTTAAAATTTTGTGCAAAAAACAAAGTATAATTAACTAAGAAAAAGTACGCGTTCCCACTTTTATGGATTTTGTAGTAGAAGAAAATTATTATAAATTCGCATTTATCAGCTTACTCCCACTTGACCACTTTTAACGAGTCAGAGTCAGATCTTATGCAATTTAATAAACAGTGTCGTTTTGATTCTTTTAAACTCATTTAAGATATTTATTATTAGTGATATTTGAATTATTTTCTTAACTAATAAATTAAATTCTGTAGACTGATGATTTTGTAGATAAAAAAAATCATTCTAAGTGACGTCTGTATTAGACAAACGTCTGAAAAGCGGACGTAGAATCTCACTGTTATTAATTTTTATGTCTTGTAATCTTGAAGAATTATTTTTTGAACTAAAATAAGTTAATAGGAGGAAATTCGCTATGTTATGCAGATGCTGCGACAGGGGTATTTTTTTATAAAATATAGATCCTAAGTTATTGTCTGCAAAAAATTTAGCCTTAAAAATAAATTTTTCACTTACAAAATTATTTAAAAACAGTTTTTTTGACTTCACTCACTAATAGTACCCTAAAACTACAGTAGCCTAGTCGTAGGAAATTCGCTATGTTATGCAGGATGCTACGACAGCGGTATTTAGCTAATATTTGCTACTAAATACTTGTCACGATTTTGTAAAAAATTTTATCATTTACTATATTTTCAAAACTGGTTAATTTGAGCTACCTTTATAATGATTTATTCTGTATGAACATAGAGTTGGCTAACTGCTTGCTTAATTTTTTTATCTTAATTTCTTTTTCTTACGTTTAAGGCGGGTTACCCAATTCTGTGTTCTGTAATTTGATTGTAAATTTTTTTGTAGCCTTTTCTAGTCGAACAAAATCAAAGTGGTAACCTTAAAAAAGAATTGTTAGTCTGAAAATTAAAGAAAAAAAGGGGCAACCCAATGTATCGTTAATTGTTAAAAAAAAAAGGATTTATTGATAATTGTTAAACAAATTACGAATTATAGAGAGGTTCGAATTATCGCAGGTAATAATTTTCATTTTTTAAGCATTTGCGATGAATGAACTTGAACTTGTCTCAAAATGTACTTACAATCTTTCTTTCTCTTTCTCTCTGCAATTGTCGAGTATTTGACACTGATGAGTTCGAACTAACGCGCGTCGTTTCGTTACGTAGCAATGATTTTTTCGTTCGAATTACCAAGTGTATAAAAATGTATTGTTTTAGTTCGAAATATAAAGAGATTTTGTAGGGAACTCGTGATACCTTTGAATTATAGAGTTTCGAATTATCGCAGGTTTGAATTAACGAGAGTTTACTATATATACATATACATATATATATATATATATATATATATATATATATATATATATATATATATATATATATCTATATATATATATATATAAAATAGATTCTCTATAATATATAGAAAATTCAGAGGCTCTCTGATGCATATATATATTCTAATTGCCTAGTACGTGTTTTTACCTACTGTACTTCCGTACTATTGTCTTATTGCTGTCTTTACGTTATCATATTCTTAGTTTCATTCAAACTTTTTATCTGTAAACATGGCGAGTAAAAGAAAGAGTTTATGTAATGACCCGAAAAGTGGCATTTAATTCAGTTAAAATTAAAACCACTTACTAAATTCGTAAGTTGTATTCGTAAAATTACATTGTTTTCTTTTACTCTCCAAATAACGAAAACTCTTTATAATTTAATAAAATACCCGGTCCTTTCAATTTCGTTATATGGAGTTTACACTATATATATATATATATATATATATATATATATATATATATATATATATATATATATATATATATATGTATATTAATTAGATAATTCAGAAGCCATGGCTCAATCGCCTTTCTTCGGAGTAATCTTTATTCATTATTATAATAGTTTAGCAGTTCTTAGTTTTACGGAACAAACATTAAGTTGCTTTACGATTTTAGCTATATGTACTTCTGAAAATTATACAACTATTTCGTCTAAATCTCTTAAAATAATTTTTTACAGCTTAGTTCAAAAGAATATTTTTAACTATTTGAAAACAGGGATTGTGAAGTACAATGTCCCTTCTACGATAAGGCTCAGCTATAATTAAGCATAATTGGTTTTTACAAAGTTTTTGTCAATTAAAAGTTTTTACATAAAAGTCGATTCTAAGATAGTGTTTTGAAGATAAGGTCTAAGTTTTCCACTTTTCAAAATCTTAATGGTGATATAAGATATCAAAAATATTTGGAAAATGTCTTAATGTACAATAATGCATATTATTATAATTTTTACTTTTTTATTTATATCAAAAACCAACACAAATAGTAAATCCTTGTTGTTATGAATTTGAATCGGTGATTTCATAAACAACGTAAGTTTTTTCCAAACATACTTTTTTGTCGCAAGCACTCTTATAGGTAGACATACAATCTGGATAAAAACCATGCAAGTCATTGCATTCTTTCCTTTTTTAACATCGTCGTTCGTTGCATAAACAACATAAGATATTTTTGTGTCAGTTCCAGTAACCAAAACTATCAAAACATGTTTCACTGGCCGACTACAAAAGTTGGATTTAATGCAAATAAGCATGATACAAAATATAATTATTTAAAACAATTTTGAAAAAGTAATTAATATGGCTGTGTTATTAAACAAAACGACCAGTAACCCTGTTTCTTGCTAAAACAACATAAATCAAATATTGTTTTTCAAACTAAATTTAAATTTTTTGTTCATCAATAAATGTCTTTAAAGTTGTTTACAAACTTTAAATATTATATTCAGTCCAAAAAAGTCTTTGAAGCAAGATATGGCTGTTTTATTAAATTTAACTACCAGTTAATCTTGCTTCTTGCTAAAACAGCATAAATCAAAGAGAGTTGTTTAGACTTTTTTTGAATTTATTGCTCATTAGTAATAAAAATTATAAACTGCAAACTTTAAAGTCTAAACATTATATTTAGCCTAGACAAGTCCTTCAAAATAAACGTATTTGTGTATTATATAGTTTTTACTGATTCTTGAAAACTTTAAGTTTTGTGACTTAGATGGTTTTCGAAATAACCGATTCAATTATAATTAATTTTATTAATCAAATTTTCCCAAAAAGAGCAAAAAACAAACGAGAAAGCGCTTATCCTTCGTATTCTACTCCTGTTTTGAGGGACTCATTATTAATTAGGTGGATGCCTTTGTTGTGTGGAGGTCTTGGGGCACGTGCTCTAAGTCCTCTTGGGTAAATGCGACACTGAAGTGAAGGAAATATCGATTAGAACTCACCACTTCCAAAGATCAACTTTTTCTATCGAAAAAATAAAAAGTACCTATAGTGTTTTAATTTTATATAAAATATGGGTTAGAATATATATTAGGAGTGCTCAAGTTCCTTATAACAACAGAAGATAAATTTATTCCTTTAGGTACTTAATTTCCCAATATCAGAATTTGTGTTAAATTTAGATAAAACTAATTAATCTATCAAAATATATAGTTGTCGCTTAAACAAATATAGACAATAAAACTTACCTTGTACTGGTGCATAAATGTTTAAATATAGACAGTCTTCACTTTGGTTTTTTAAGTACGGCAACAACCTTCTAAGATATTCCAAGCGACCGCGAGGCATACGTTCGAGTGCTGCAGTTTCATTTGAAATATCTGGTAGTTTCTGTGGACATACAGGCCCTAAATGATCTGATATGCGTATTCCATCCCAAGGACTAGGTGTTCTTGTTGGACTGAAGCGATTCGAATGAACGGGGGGTGTTGCGTATGGTACACCTAGGAATACTTCGACAGGTTTCAAAAATCGATACTGATCCATTGGTAATATAATGCCTTGTAAGCTTCCGTACCGTGTCTGAACAATACGAGTTCCTAATTTAGCATTTTTTGTAAATGGTCTCGAATTAGTTGCATCACAAAGGAATATTAATAGCAATAATATTTTGCTGTATAAAATAAAGCTAATTGTAGATCTCATTTTTTAAAATGAGAGGCTATTTGTAATTAAAATTGTTTAATTATTAAAAAAAGTTACAGACTTTATTTTCATTCTGATAATTTACTTTTTTTTTTCGTTTAAAAGAAAATAGTCTTCGGTAAAAATTTATTGATAAAGTGACATCACACAATTTATATAAATAAAATTTCATAAAAGCTGCCATGATGAGAGACTCGTATCACCATTTTGGTTGAAATAATTTGAAAGTATTTTATTAATTTCGTACGAAATCCACATCGACGATGCCATTTTATCTGAAAAGAAAGAAAACATACATAATTATATAATACACCTTTAACTTAAATATAAGACCGGGGTCACACAAAAGGCAACCTACGCAACTAAAAAAATTAGTTTTCCCTTGGAACAAACTTTATTGACTAGTTGTCTGTAGTTTGATAGATGAAATCCAGAAATGACTTATCAATTAATTTAATTTTTCAAATGACGAATATTTTTTGTTTTTTCTAAAAAGTGAAATAAATTTTGTAAAATGTTTTGTGATTTTATAAAATATTTTGAATAGTTTAATAATTTTGAATAATTTCGTTGGACGTATTTATTGATCATACAGTCCGTTGCTTCAGAATAGTTGTAATAATAGAAAAAATTCATGAAATAAAAACATATTTGATTATTTAAAAATAATTAAAAATAACATAATTTAACAACTTGACGGTCACTGACGTCATAAGACGTCAAGTGAAACTTTACTAACTCACACACCATGTTGTACGAGTTGGGCATTTTGTCAGTAAAGGTTATGACCATCATGGTGTTAAAATTTATTATATAACAAGAATATGTACAGTATGAAAAGTATATGTATAAAAAATATATAATTTTTGGGTTACTGTCACAACTCATTTGTGATTCTTTTTAATAGTTTATGAATTTATGGCATTTTCTATTTTCTCTAAAGTAAAATATACAAATTATTAAATAAAGTCTGGATTCTCAATTAATCTCAGTTTACATACGAGATCCAACGTCACATATTTTGTTATATTTTTTAAAAACTTTGTTGATGCTAAAAAGTGGTCGTTATGGCTAAGCTTTTTGGAAGTAAAGAAATAAGTTAATCAAATGGATTTCAAATTGTGTAGAACGCTGTTATTTTACAGACTAATTTAAAGAAATAGAATAATTAAAAAAAAAATGCAGTCACGGAGACTGCCGACAGAAGTGAAAACTTAAAGCTATGAAGTAACTGTCATATACAACACTAGTGTTACAAAACACGTAACCCCTATAGCTACAGATACTGCTATATTACAGTAGGTCGGTAACTCAAACTCACAAGATTTTTCCCATTCAAAAAGTGTCCAACGCGGACATCATACAATCGGATATATACAATGTGCTGTTAGTGTATACAGTGTGTAAATAACTCTCATCCGCTTGACAGATGATTTATCTTGTTGTATAATTGCCAGAGACATAAGAATTTTTTCAGAATTCGCTATTTGAAAAAATCGCATCTCAACCAGCTCATCGTTTAACATAAATTTCACTGAATACGCCTCTGGCTAAACTACAGTTATTTACGCCCTGTATAGTAAAATTTTTTTTAAAATATAAATAAAAGAAAATTATAAATAGATACTGTTTTCTTACTATGTTGTGTAAACATCCGTACAAATTACTATTTATTGGACTAATATGTACACTATCGTCCAAAGAAAAGCGAACAAAGTTTTTCACAAATTCCAATTAAAATATGTTTATGAAATATTATATTAGTATTCCCACTTTTGTAGTTTTTCATATGATAGAACATTACGATTATTACAAAAACCAAACCTTTGATAGTGTAAAAATATTGTTCCATTACACAATACTAATTTAACACGATAAAGGCCCGAAAAATTATAACGAAAACGTCAACTGATACACTGTTTTAACAACTTAATAATTAGTCAGGTTTTATTTGACGTCCTACAACGTCAATGATTTTACGAAGTAACTTTTCAAAAATCAAAAACATTCTTCTTTTAATTACCAACAGAAGAGAAAGTAACTAATTTAACTGTTGATAATAGATGTACACATATACACAAGTTGTTTGAGTTTCACTTTGACAGACTTAAAACGAATAGTTCGGTCAGTACTATGTTTTAATTTCGTAGTTATTACATTAATTTTAACAAAGTACATCTGAAGTTGAATTTTATTTTAATGCTTAATTTAATAACACAACTTTGATTTATTACATATTAGATGCTTGTTTAATTTTATTAATATGTATTAAAAGTTTTATTAAAGAAAAGAAAATGTAACTGCACAACACAATACTGTATCAGTGGTGTATTCCATCCTATGTGACGCCTATATCTTTTCATACCATAATCTTTTAAAAAAAAATGTTTTAATTCTTAGAAGTAAGTGCAGACATTACCCATTTCGCCAATACGAAATAGAAGCTAACAAATCGTCAGCTGAGTATTGGTTTGTACCAAGTCAATTTTTTTAAAAAAAATTTCTGATATTCCTCAATGTCCAAAACTAACAAAACAACTACCTAGAAAAAATGTTTAAAAAGTTGACTTGGTACAAACCAATACTCAGCTGACGAAATAATAAACAAGTCAAAACAAAATAGGGTAAAAACGGATATGTATCAGTACATCAAGTGCGTACTGGACACACGTTAAGTTTGGGTTTTTTAGTGATTAATGATTTTCACATATTTTATGATAAAATATGGGATAAAGTACATTATTTACAGTTTATTAAAAAATAATAAAAAGATAAATATCATATATTGGACAATGTTACTTGTGCGTGTGTTACTACGTGATAATTCCTTTCCTTATATCTCTTAAAAGAATACATAAACTTTAAAGTACAATAGTTGTTAAAAGGATCTCAACATCATTTTAAAACATTATCCCGCACTACAGGGTATGTATATTATCCCGCACTACAGGGTAGTAGTTTTATAGCTACTTACAAAAAATAAAAATTTTATTCATTTTTCAGAATTTCTTTTAATGATTTGGAATCGCGTTGTGAAAATTGTTTTTTAAAACCGAAACATATGTTAATATTTCATTTACTGTTGATCGTTCTCTTTATATTACTTTTAAAATTTTGAAAATTTGGTTGCTTATATCTTTGAAAGTTACTGACACAGTTTAACTGAAATAATTTTAATTGAGTGTTTTTAATAGTGTCTATAATTCTTCAAACTTTTTCAATAACCAATTTAACAATTTTGGGTAAGAAAAAATTTAGTTTTAAGTTGAACATTTCGTAAGTAGGGTTAGAAATTAAAAATGGTAAAAGAAACCTTTATTTTCCGAATCATTTCTAGCGATACCTCGAGTCATATGATGGGGTAAGTTTTAAAATAGTTTTAATCTCCACTTTCCAATAAGAAATAATTTGAATAAAATTTGTAACAAAACAATTTCACCTCATATTTCATACTTGTAAATTTAGTAAACTCCTGTAACCGATTTACAGTTCTTTCATACACTTAACACATTCAGAGCCGTCCCTAACATTTACGGAACCAAAAGTAAAATAAAAATCAAAAACCAATAAAAAATTAAGAAAAAATACTTTTTTTGCTGTGGAATAATTAAGGTCTCTATTTGTAGTATGTATTTGCAAAAGTTCATATTCATAAATCCAAAGATGTAGAAAAATATGACAATAAACAAACACCAATAAGGGTTTCTAAATTTTTCTTCAGAACCCTAAAAAAAAAATTATTATGTATTCCTAAATTGTATACCTCTCACTGTCTGTAAAGATATGTAATGAAATTATGTATTTGTATGAGTAACTTAACTACATATAAACAAAATAGAAAGACGATTGATTGCAGACAGTTTCCTTTCTGTGGTTCGCATAACAGGTCAACTCATTGATGACATCTCTCGATCAACACACTGTTTGTGAAGGTCAAAATAACACACAAACATCTTTTATGAGATTTTGATTATGATTATACTGATTTTCAAATGGTATAATTAGGTTTGTTCCAACAAGCTCCAAACTTCTGATTGACTGTCTAAATTGGCCAAGGATTTTTTAATAAATTTTTAGTTCGTTTTTCTTTTTTTTTACTTATTACCCTCTCTGTCTTTTAACGCTTTAAAAACAACGGATTATAGGTAAATTGTTTAACGTACAGAATTTGAAAATTTTAAACTTGATGGTACGAGGAAACAATTCTGATTTTCACTTATCTACTTCTGTTGAAACGTGAAGATATAGCGTACACCTCTGGTGGTAATATTAGAAGTAGAAACAAGTGAAAGATGCATGTACACGCTAAGTTGGCATAAACAGTTTTGTATTATCCAAATTATGTGAAAATTACTAGATTACATTTTGTCAATTAGATGTATATCTATGTTTTTACTTCATAGAGCTTTTAATTTTATCATCAGAAGCGCGAGTGAAAAGCTTTGCGTTATCAATAGCACCATAAAATCCATTGAAACGAAACTGGTGCAACATTGAAAAAAAGAAAATAGGTAAATAAATAAAAATCTAAATGATCGTTATCACTGTTCTCATTTATTACTACAGGTACATGAACGAAATAATTCGATAATTATTTCAAGAGAGCCGAAAATTTCGAACTAAAAGTTATATTTAAGACACTGTGGAAGAAGAGAGTATCCATTAAATGTCAACAATTGTTTTCAAATATACCAGCACTAGGTACATTACAAACATGTTTGTGACTTGTTTATTATCATGCATGGGCACAAATAAATCATATACATGTTTTATACTTTGTCGAAAAATGGATGTTGGAACAAACCTAGTATCAGTTGTCATATTTTAAATAAATATTCCATAAACTGCCATTAACATATAGGTACTACTAACCCAAATATTATAAAGTTTTTTGTAACAGCAATCACATATACATACATAAAAATTTAAGAAAGATTCTAATTAACAGATTGTTAAAAATCAATTTTTTTATAGAAACTTTTGAAATCTTTAGTGTGCAATATACTTATATTTTCTTTACTTCTGTAGCAACAGGTACAAATCTAAAATGAAAGTTTTAACAGGAAAAACAAATTTTTATCTTATTTTTGGAATAATGAAAAAATATTCTCTTAAAGAAATTATGCATTACTTGTGAGTCTTTGTACGACTAACCAGTGGACACCGTCTACTAAACAAAAAAATATAATGTTCGGTATAATTTTCAATTTGGATTGGTTAATTATTGTTAATTAACTATAATAATTGTTTTTATCTATTTTATAACTTTGTAATTCAATTAATTTATAATTAACTAATATAAATATTTCAAATTTTATTTTTTTTTCTTAACTTATGCTGAACTAAATTTCGTATTTTACCAAGCAGTAGTAAAGCAAAAATACTGTTTGTACTTTTATGTTACAAGTCCCGTCAGTACGGAATCACACTTAACCATTAGATTGAAGGGTCTTTGATTTTTATTTTGCTTTTGGTTCAGTAAATGTTAGAGACGGCTCTGAATGTGTTAAATGTACGAAAGAACTGTGTTACAGTTGGTGTGACTCAATGTTTCAATTACTGAAATCGGTTACAGGAATTTGCTAAATTTACAAGTATGAAATATGAGGTGAAATTGTTTTGTTACAAATTTTGTTTAAATTTTTTTGGACGCTACGGTACAGGTATTTTCAAAAGATTCCATAAATAAGTACATATTTGGTAGACAAAAAGTTCAACATTCAAAAAACTGAAAACAAAAAATATGTTTGGCAGCCAGAGCCTGATTAAGGTTTTTTTCTAGGGGCCATTTTTAACACGTTTTTGACGATCAAAAATTTCTGAAATGAAACTTGATCGGTACAAATTAACTAGCAAAACTTAATTAGTAAACTAAGACCTTTCTCCCCTATTTTTTACGAGATTTATATGTATTACACCCTGTATATGTGCGCACGTGTATACGTCATACTCATAGCTACAGATATACTGTTAAAATTAGCATTAGGTAATGCTCACTCATAAGATTTTTTCCAACCGAAAATTGTCCAAGGCGCCTAAAAAAGTTTTCACTTCAAAAATTGTACTTAAAATTACGCGATCGAAGTGAAAACTTCTATGGCGATCTCGTAGCGAATTCGGAATAATATATGTTCTATGGATGGCACATATTTGACATAGTCGCGACTATAGATGAACGTGCAAACAAAAATTAAATGCCATCAGGTTAGAACCAGAATCCATAAACAGAGTTGTTTATTTATCATAAAATGTCAGAAGACTGACTTTCACATAATTATATTCAATATTGGTATCAAATATATATATATATATATATATATATATATATATATATATATATATATATATATATATATATATATATATATATATAGATCAAATACAAAATATACTTGATATCTATTAAATGTAGGTATATTAAATGAGATTTTAATTGTTTTAATTTTAAAATTAATTTGGATTTCTCTTAAGAAAAAATTTATTGAATTTTAGTAATCTGAAACGATCGGAAATTAATTGAAACCTAATACAGTAGAACCTCTGATTACGGACACCTCTCTTAATTGGACCCTTCCTATAGCCGAACAATTTTTTTATGACGGAAGCATGCTACACCAAAAGCAATGCATTCAGTACTCTCTTAAGGAGAAGGTAAGGTTAATTCGTACAATAAAAGGCATGTTTTTGTTATTTTTTTGTGACGACACAGTTAAAATCTCTTTATTAAAACCAGTGGTACATTAAGGTATGACATTCGAAGAATATTTTATAAAATTTTCACGAAGAAATATTAAAAAATACAGTAATGGCAGCAATTATTCGGACGTGTCTCAGAAAAAAAGCAGAATTGCGGTGCCCCTCATAACTTGGTGCTGGATCATCCGAAATAAAAAAATTAAAGTTCATTCGTTAGATAATAATTTTCCTCAGGTAACGCTGGGAGGGTTTTTCGAAATTTCAATTTTTCACTTTTTTGGAACACTTAGAAAGGAAAAACATGATTTTTTGCGAAAAAAATCGGCTAATCTGTTATTGTAAAATAAAAATTATTAACAAATTTGAAAAAACCTCTCCAGCGTTACCTCGTAAATTATATACAGAAATAGTGTTCAAAATTTCAAAACAATCGGTACTGTAGTTTTGAAGTTATGAGGGGCACCGACTTTGAAAACGTGAGCTGTGGGGAAAATGCTTTAAAGTTTTGAACACTTAAAAATTCTTGTATAAAACTGATATAGAATACTTACTGCTAAAGTAATTTTGTACGCTACACTGGTAAAATATATAGTACAGGTATAAACACGTTTATACCTGCATTGAAATTTCTATAATATAACTGAGATATATATATATATATATATATATATATATATATATATATATATATATATATATATATATATATATATATATATATATATATAGAGAGAGAGAGAGAGAGAGAGAGAGAAACATCTGCCAGGTAACAACAAAAATGCTTATAACTTCGTCAATTTTGCTCCAATTAACTTGAAATTTTGAGACAATATTCTTGAGATATTATGCATTCAGTTAAAAAAATAAAAAAAAGCAAAAAAAATTATTTTAATACTTTACCCTGCCCTTAAGCGGACCCTCTGTTAACCGAACGCAGACACAATATTTTTTGACGAAGAGATATTATTTAGTACATTATTACCTCCATTAACCGGACGCAAGTACCTCTAGTGCGTATGTATATCTATATGAATTAGGTATAACTGATCATGTTTTAACTTTTTAACAATGATTGTAATGTGGCGTTTTTCCGTAAATCCTTCCAGAGGCTTATTCTTAAAAGTCGGAACCTTGAGAATATGAAAAAAAATCGATTTTTTCGAATTACTAGACTAGAATACTGCCTTAGACTTTTGCTCTATCTCTTACCGTTTTCGAGATATTTGTAAAATTAAATTTTCATCCCACTTTGTGAAGGGAGGTATCTTTACCTCTTCAAATTGTTTTTCTGCAGATAAAAAAATACCCGTCTGTAGATTTCAACAAAGAATAACATATCTCACAAGGAGATGAACCCAGAGTGAAAGTCGCAATTTTGATGAAACTTCGCTGATGTGTAACATAGTCAAAAATAAGGGACTCCTATTTTTTATCGGTCATTTTCCACGTTTACGGGGTGAAATCAGCCCATAAAGTTGGGGGTTCAAATTGTATTTCTTAAGATATCTCAAAAACTATAAGAGTATAAGAGATAAAGGAAAACTTCAAACTGACGAAATGTTACTCTTCGAAAGTTATATTCACCTGTATAGGTTAAACCAGGCCCAGGTTTGGGTTTTTAAGTAATTCAATATATAAAATTTTCACCATCATAAATAAAAAGAGTACCAAAAATTAGGAAATACGGGTTTTTGCGTTTTCTCGAAATATGTGTAATATCCAAAACATACAAGGAAGAAAAAAATAGGGTAGATTATATTGCACTATTATTGATACAAATATCTTCCATATTTTTTTATGTTTATTTCATCATGAAAATGTAAATTTTTACTTTCCGATAATGATTCATGTATTTTTCAGTAGTTACTTAAATTGGTAATTTAGGCATGTGTATATTAATTGATTACTCATATTCGATATTTTTTAGACCCTTTTTCTGCCAAAGTTTTCTGGTCTCCAAGTGTTAGTGAATGTTTGACAAGAATCAGTAGTCTCTCCCGTTCAACAAATCAACTGCCATTATCTTCTTACAAATTCAATCAAATAAAAATAAATGCTGTTAATTAAAAAAACACAGTATTTTTAATTAACAGTGAACTACGCAAAAATAGAGTTCAGGTGAATATATCACAAAAGTTAGTATGTTAATGTATGTGTTAGGTGAAACCAAGGCACTACACAGACCTTGAGGTAAATTTTAAAGGTCAATTAAATTTGGAAGTAATTAGCCGTTGACTTTGATCATATCCGGTAGATATTTAAAATCAGCGTATTTAAAATCAGGGTGATCAGTTTTTTATAGCGGGTTCTAGCACACACTACGTCGTCAAAAGTATGGAGATACCTTGGCCGGGAGGAGGGTGCCTACACTTTTGACACGATAGTGTACCACAACATTAAGTACAGTACCGTGTAAAAAGAGTGGTGTCTCCATACTTTTAACGACGTAGTGTGTGTTAGAACGCGTTATAAAAAATTGATCACCCCATTTGTGCGGTCCAATGTTCCCACTCTAATGATTATAGATACAGAACATGATCAAAGTCCGACATCGGCTAATTAATTCCAAATTTAATTGACCTTGAAAATCGACTTCAAGGTCACCATCAAATGCATCATTTTGAACTCTACAATTTTGGTCCTAAGCACTTTTTTTCAAAAAATGTATCGTTTCAGAAATAATTAGCCATAATTTTTTCCGCTTTCAGGGGTTGAGGGTTGTTTTCTATCCCTAAACAGAGTATTCAGCCGAAATAAAAAAACACGTACCGTAAACACTGGTTAAATGAGCCCAGATTTGCAAATCATCTGATAATTTTTGAAATTGAGCCCAACTGTTATATTTATTTGGGATAGGGAATTCAGTATATTAATTTGTATACGACTATGGTTAGTTTATTATATAATGTGGATTGGATGTGGATTTTTTTCTGATGGTTCATAAATTTTATAAATTTTTAGACTTTTGTTCAAGTTAACCTCAAGATCGGGTTACTGGAGCCCAAACCTAAATTTCCAGATGATTTTCATTTGAAAACTGTTTGAGACCATATAGGATGTTGGTTACTAACTAAAACATTGTACAAACATATAAAGAACTTTATTTATTCAATACTCCTGTCACAGCATCCTGTACAACATAGCGAATTTCCGTTTACAAAAATTAGATTTTCTCGGAAACTAGTTGACACAGAATAATAGTTTAAAGACCTTTTTTGTGTAATTTTTTTTTCTTGTTTCAATAGTACAAAATAATGTCGCAAAAATTTTTGAATAAGGTGAAATTTTGGCAAAAAACTAATTATTTTCACGAATTGCCAAAAAAATCATGTTCCGAGCATCCAACGTGCCTGGCTAACGAACTTGTCAAACGGTTTGGGACTTTCAATATTTTCGTATATAATATTTCGATCCCCTAGAAAATTCGATATTAAACCATTCTTCCTTCAAATCTCACATATTGTTTTGGTACAGATATGTAGATGATATTTTAGTCGGCTTCAAAGGTACAGATAGACAATTAGAAAAATTCTTAATTTTAATCAAAACATTTCATCCAAAAATTAAATTCACGAAAGAAATCGAAGTCAATCAGTGGATCAATTTCTTAGACATTACTATCCATAGACTTGAAAATAAATTCAAATATAACATATACCACAAACCCACGTTTACAGACATTACAATACCAGCAGATTCATTTTCGCCACCAACCCACGAACTGACAGCCTATCGGTCTATGATCCACAGAGCTTTTTGTATTCCACTTGATCCTAAAGACAGAACAGAACTCAACACCATTAAACAAATAGCAGTCTCCAATGATTTTTCACCAAATTTCATACAAAAGCTCAAACTACAAAAAACTACAAAAACTTACTACAGAACAAATCTATCCTTCTATCACCCCGATCAACACCGAACCCAAACAATATATATCTTTACGTATTTAGGAAACATTTTCCATAAAATCGGCAATTGTTTCAATTCATTGGGTCTAATTCCCACTTTTTGCTCAGTTAATAATATTAGTCAATCCATTTTTAATGCTAAAGAAAAAATTGATCCGTACTTTTCAAATTGATCCGTAAATTCAATTTTAAACTAACTTAATTAAATTTTAGCTATAGAATATGCACACACATATCATTTGAGTTTTAACAAACAAAAACTTTATTTCTTGCAATTACTAGTAAAGATATTCACTATCTTAATTTCATATAAAAAATCTCCTAAGAACAACTCGAATACGTAAATTTGCAAGCCATTAACACTACCTGAAATTTTTGTGATATTTAACTAATTAATAATTATCAAAATAGCTGTCAGTTATATAAAAATATCTCCCTTACGAATAAAAGAATGTTTTCTCATGCAGTTATTTAAAGGAATTAAAAATATTATCTAATATCTAAAACAGAAGTACCATATTGCAAGCATAATACATCCCGTGTTTTTAGAGAGTATATATCCCCTACAAAAATACTACGTGTATATAGTATATATAGCACGCTTCACTAAAAATTTAACTCAGACGTGTAAATGGGCCTATATTCGGAAGCAAGTATGGCTTTTGGTAGTGGAGGGGCTGCTGGAGAATGAACTATGTAAATTGGTACTTCCATATTTTGTATATAGCTTTTCACTCATGAACTAATCAATTTCAATCAATAGAATGTAGTTCCAGCTCAACTAACCATAATATTAGGAAACACATCATCAACTTAACCGCATTTGGGGTTTAGTATTTGTTAAGTGTTCGATATATTACCTGAAAATATTGAAATTGGGTTCAGAATTCATTAAACATAAACTCATATAAGTATTGAAATATTTTTATTTTAAACACTGTGTATATTACACATATATTATTTTTGTTATCTAAATACATCCATATAAATAGTTATAAATATAAGTATATGTACATTGTTTTTTTGCTTTATTCACAATAATAGTAATAATCACAAATAAATTGAAAAACTTAAACTTCATAACTGCTATCTTCATCACTTAGCAGATATTTCCTTAGCACAGATGGCGGTTTTATAATTTCAGCTAACTCATCGATTATTGAAGATATTTCTCCACCCACATTAGTATTTTTTAGCTTATTGATCTTGTCAATATAAAAAACAGGGTTGAATAAAAAACAAATTTAGTACACTATTAACGTTTGTTTATTGTATATTTAGTGTACATTTAGAAATTACAAAAGCGTAAATGTACATATATTAATGCTAAAAGATATCAAAATAAACTTATAATCAGTTTAATTATATTGTACATAGTTTAACCATCAGTTTAACATTGACTTACTGCCAGAAATTGTAGATAAGATGGTTTAAGATGAGCGAAAAAAAACTGGTGATTTTTGTGAAACCTCACTGATACCTACACGCTATCGGTCAACTTTTTAAAAATGGCATTAATTAATTTTAAAAATGTCGATGTTGTTGCGGATAAAACGAAATGGTGGATAATCGAAGGGCGGATGACCGGGACTCTACTGTATATTAATATCTTTTATCATATAAATAAAAATGAATTATCTTATCTGAAAGGCCATTTTTACTATAAAACAGTATCCTAATTTTATCTCAAATACAGAAATATCTTTTTACTATATAATTATATTTATCTCAAATACAAAAATATGTTGTTAATTATCATATTTATATACCAAGTGTATAGTATAATATTGGGTGTTATATGAAATGCAGCGTGTATACATTAAATTCAGCTTCAGAAAGATCCAACTTCAAATTGTTTGAATTTTTTTGATTGAAATTTTGTTCAAAGTTTCAGTTTGCTTAATCTATGATTGGTTAAGCCGAAAAAGTATAAAGTGGTAGTGAGCATTGATGCCTTGCACATTTGTTTATAAGCAGCAATAGCATATAGACATACTATGGATCAAAATCAAGAACTAAAGCGAAAAATTTTAGCTGTCACAAAGTCTATACGTGCTGAATATCGTGCGCTTAAGGATAGTCAGTTTGAACTGGAAAAAAATTTAGAAGAATCATTCAAACCAATAATTGAACCGCTTAAAGAAATAGCTTCTGAAATAAAAACTGAACCAGCAAAAAGCCTCTTAGTTAAAAATGAAAAGTCAGCACAAACTAAAATTAAGAAAGCATCTCTTTCTATTGATGATGCTGATGATTCCATTTACAAAGAGAAAAAAATATTATTGTGTGTAAGAATTAATAATTAATTTTGATTTTATTAAGATTTACTAATTTTGCTGAAAATTTTAAAAATATTAAGTGGAAAGAAGTTTCAATTATTTTAACAATAACAAATATTTATTTACATAGAATATTTAAGAGAATATACATATTACAGAGTGCGCTGTATAAAAAATTAGAAATTACATTTTATTTGAAACAGAATTGAAAAGTTAATGTTTAATGAAAAATGATAATAATTGTTAAAAGCCACAATGCTCAATTATTATCTATATAGTACTTTATAACAGTTAAATCATAAATAATAAATACTATATTAGACTATTGATGATTTGCCAAAATAAAGAAAATACAAAATTAGAACGATACAGAAAAATCTTACCGTAACATTTGTAAATTAAATTTTATCAAATTGTAACTAAACTGGTTACACCAGGTAAAGTGTATACGATTTATAAAGATTAGAAAATAAATTACATTAAGTGTATACACATTATAAAGGTGTTAGCACACCATGGGAGTGCCAGATGATGAGTCCGATAAAATAGAAAAATAAAATAATGAAAATACAAAACAAATATGTGTAACCATTAGCTACAATGCGTAAAATAAAAACGTGCCTCCGGCACGGCGCATAAACAAAAATCACTAAAGGCTACATAAATGGTATAATGAATAATTTCTCACCTATACATTGTAGGTGTCAAAAGAAACTTATTCTAACCACATATTTGGAATATTTCAAAAGAAATAATAAAAATAATTATATTCAAAAATAAATTATCGGAATCACAACCGAGCATTCCCAATTGAAGTTACAATTTAATATTTAAATAAGATTTTAAAAGAAATTTAAGAACTACATCTCCTGAAGGAATCTGTAGCCAACAATGGTCGTTTTACCTTTTAAGAAAAATAAAATCAATAAAGACAGATAATGTCTTGACATCCTGAAGGGATGCGAAGATCAGAATGGTTCTAAACCATTGGATTCAACGACCCGATTGAATCTCGTCGACGACCAGATTAAATCTGTGTCTAAAGTAAGAATAATATCTTTAAGGTAAAGTTATCTGACAATTATCGCATGCGCGTAAAAAAGTTCTAGAAATAATAAAATAGAAAAATATGTTACACAACCTGAGTATTAATGAATGCATTGAAATATTAATTTATAGACAAACAAACATTTAACAAAATATTATATAATAAGTATGTCTAAAATATTATGTGTAGCGGTCATTTCAACTAGATAAACAAATTTATTGAAAATAATTAATTAGAAATTAATTGAAATAACGCTACACATTGATTATCTTGTATCTTCTATTAAGAAATCACGTTTTCTTAACAGTGGTGATGATGAAGTATTTGAATCACCGCTGACAGAGGGAGGGTTCGAACTTATTCCTACATCAAACCAACTTACCTCGACAGCAGGAAACACTGCTCAGAAATCTTCTACTAAGAACCCGCGTTTTCTTAATAGTGGTGATGATGAAATATTTGGATCATTGCTGTTAGAGGAAAGTTTTGAACCTACCCCCACAACAAGTCAATTTACTCCAACAGTACAAATTACTGCACGAAAATTGTTTAAGCAAACAAACGAACCAAGTGTTGGTGTACTAGCTGAAAAGTATTTCCAGTTATCGCTTACGCGTAACGCCAAAAAATCTCTTGATCATACCTATGGCCCGCGTATAGATGCGGAAATAAATAAATGGATGATTGGTAATTCTAAATTGGATACAATTGATGATAATATTATTGTTAATGATATCGCCTACCCGGGCACTGAGGGTCTTTTTGAGCTACTGTTTAAAAAGTATCCAAATCAACATCTATACACAGATGCTGATTTAAACACATATAAGGATATATTACAAATTACCAATGCGCACAAAAGAAACTATGACGTCAATGAAGCAGCTAATTGAACGATTGTTATAAATATAAGGAGATTTTCTTTTATTGTTATAATTATAAGGAGATAAACTTTTTCCACCGCGACGAAAACATACATCAACACCGAAACAAAAACGAACTGGTTTTGGCTTAATGCATTTTAACGATTGTGAAACGATTGATTACCGTTATTGGGACGATGTTGGCGAACTTATTGGCAGATTAAAATTATTGATAGCGTCCGCACAAGCTGCACACACGAATCATTCGAATGAAATACAAGCAATATAGTGTTCCTTCTCAATAGTTCCGCAAAATGAAACGAGGCGAATAGCTTTTCCAGGAATTGTTGTTCCCCCACCGAATTCCAATTGCTCGCTAGCAAGGTAATAAATTTCTTTATGTCTAAATTCAGAAATTGCACTTCAATAATTTATGATTGTGTCAAAATTGAAAATTTTTCCAGGAGCGTCAAAACAAGTACGGGGGTACTTGTTTTGTGTCAAAAATAATAATGTAACTTAAAAATTTAAATTAATATTTATATAACCATGTAACAAAACTCTAGTGGTTTACGTTTAACATATGTATAGATATGCTGATATGCATAATTGTACTATATGAGTATAATGTACCTGTGTACGGTATTGGACTTACAGTTAGGTATAATTACTTAATGGTATATCATTTTCATTATAATCATCTATTTATGTACGCAGTTAACAAGTTTATTTTATTTCTTTTTTATTTATTTTTAAAAATCTAATTATTAATTAAAAATTATTGACTATTGTGTAACCTTTTTCTTTTACTGATCAAATATGTATCTCCTCATAAAATTTTGTAAGAATACGCTCGCATCTCTAAATATATTTTTCTAATTTAATTTTTATACCTGCATGCATAACACCGATATATGTCACATAATAATTTGTCTATCTGTTTACATAATGAGGACACTAATTGATACATATCAGTGAAACAGTGGAACAGTATAAACAATGCTGATCAGTTAGTCGAATAATGATGTTACAAACTTAAATTGTCTTACAAGGAAAGGGCAAGAAGTCGAAAATTCAAAAAAATCTGAAACTTTGTCAGTATATAGAGGGTGGCTACCTAATACCATAAAAAATATCAATTGCTGCTAAAAAACGTTTTTAAGGGGTGAAACATCCCCTCAAAGTTGGAACTCAAAAATTAAAAAATCGATGAAATTTTGTTTATAGGTACCTTAAAAATTTCTAGTAACAAATATAACATTATTTTTTGCATTTACACATTTTTTAAGGGTTGAAACCACCCCTCAACTGTGTACTTAAAAATTTAAAAATTGGTGATATTTTGTTTATATATACTATACAGAGCTCTAATAATAAATATAACATTACTTTTTGTATCTACAAATTTTTAAGGGTTGACACCACCCCTTCAAATGTGTACTTAACAATTTATAAATTGATGATATTTTGTTTACATATACTATATAGCGCTCTAGTAGTAAATATAACATTAACTTTTGCATCTATAAATTTTTAGGGGTTGAAACTACCCCTTAATATGTGTACTTAAAAATTTATCAATTTATGATATTTTGCTTACATATACTATACAGAACTCTAGTTATAAATATAACATTATTGTTTGCATCCACAAATTTTCAAGCCACCCCTTCAAGTGCGTACCTAAAAATTTGAAAATTGGCGATATTGTCTTTACATATTGACATAGACACCTACCGATAAATATATTATAAATATATTCTTTCACACAGTTCTAGGGAGTGAAACACCCCCTCGAACTTGTAAACTAAAAATTTCAAGACTGACAAAATTTTGTTTACATATACAACAAACACAACAATTTTACAATAAAGCTAATAATAATGTGTAAAATTAGCAATACAGATAGCTTTTAAGTAGTGTATATTATACTACAGTGTAGTACATGTAAACAAAATTTCGTCAATTTTTGCTTCTAATTTCCACTTTGGAAAGGATATTTAACCACTATAAATGTATGGAACGAAAAAAAAAATATTAATCCATTTTTATGTGATGATATTATGTGAATAAAACCTTGGAATTTTTAAACTTTCGACAGCTGAAGGGGTGTTTGCACCACCTTAAAAATGTGAAGGTATAAAAAATAATATTATATTTATTACTAAAATTCTGTATAGTATATATAAATAAAATTGCGTCAATTTTAAATTTTCTAAGCACACATTTGAAGGAGTGGTTACACCCCTTAAAATGTGTGAACGCAAAAAATAAAGTTATATTTATTATTAGAATTTCGTATAAAGTGTAAAAACAAAATATCATCAATTTTTAAACTTTTAAATACACATATGAAGGGGTGGTTTCAACCCATAAAAATTTGTAGATGCAAAAAATAATGTTATATTTATTATTAGAGCTCTGTATAGTATCTATAAACGAAATATCATCAATTTTTAAATTTTTATGCACACATATGAAGGGGTGGTTTCAACCCCTAAAAATTTGTAGATGCAAAAAATAATGTTATATTTGTTACTATAACTTTTTAAGGCTTGTGTCTCTTATCTGGCTTCACATTTCACACTTCAATAAAAAAAAAAAAAATTGACCTTTTTCGAGACCGTAATAAATTTTATGACTTTTTTGGTAAAAATATTTTATCCTTTTAAATTTTCAGTATTTTTAAATTGCGTTAAAAAAAAAAGTTTAAGTTCTATATCGGTTTATATGTCACTTAACTAAAAATTAATATCTAAATAATATTATAAATGTGAAAGTTTGGATGTTTAGATGTTTAAATTTGTTCGATGTTTAAATTTTATCCCGGTTGCAAGTTCTTGAGGGATACAAAAACAATTATTCAAACACACCCCAAAAAACAAAACTCAATTCGATGAAATTTGGTACACTGACATTATTTATCCTGAGTTAACAAATAGGATAATCTTATCCCGACTAAAGGTTCCTGTAGGATGACTGAACCGAATTCGATTAAATAAAATATAGAGACACTATTTACTATGAGCACATGTAGCTAGAACTTTAATAACACGTAGAATAGTTTTATCCCGATTGAATGTTCCCAGGGGATGTAAAAGAAATTCCAAAATCATGTCCAAATAATTAAACAGAATTTGATAAAATTTTGTACACAGACATGATTAATCCTGAATTAACGCATAGGCTAATCTTATCCCGATTAAAGGTTCCTGTAGGATGACTGAATCGAATTTGATAAAATTTAATATACAAACGTTATTTACTATGAACACATATATAGTAATAATTTTGAAATAGTTTTAGTCGGGATAGTTTAATCCCGATTGAAGGTTTCCGGGGGAAGAAGGGGAGACACAAGGGGGGGGGGGCTTCATTCAATGCGGGTGAAGCCGCGGGTCAGACTTAGTTATATTATAAAAATGGAAATTCATAGTGAATGCAATAGCAATAATAATACATAGGATAGTTTTATCCCAGTTGAAGGTTCCCGGTGGAAACTAAATCAACTGCTAAATCACATCCAACTAACTAAATCGAAGTCGATGAAATTTATAGTACACACAGAGACACTATTTACCCTGATCTAACACATGGTGTAATCTTATCCCGATTAAATGTTCCTGTGGGATTCAATATTATTTAATTATAATAACAGCAAAAAATCAGTGATCCTTTGATTCTTTAAAAATTTGAAAAACTTGTAGTGCGATTTTAAACCATTTTTGAACAATTTACATAGCCATATTTTCAAAATGGGGGTGGGGCAGAATTTAATTAATAATATTTGATATTTTCGTAATTATATAGTTAATTTAATTCCCAAAGAATGAATGTAGTAATTATTTACTGTCCTATAACTGGATTAAAATTGGATTTTTCCGCTATATTCAAATTCTCAGAAAAATATTACCTGAAACTATACATATATACTTAGTTTTTAGGGATTTGAAATTGTCTGTAATAATTACCTACAGTGTGGACTTGAAAATTTCGGACGTAAAAAAAACATATGAATTGCATCCCGCGGTCACAGGGTACATTTGTCCTCACTGAAGAGGAGAAGCATGATTCCTAACTCAGAAGAATTGTTTTATAATTATATAGAAGCAATAAAATACTTTTTTCGACAATAAAATTTCCTCGTCTGTCTGTCTGTTTGTTTGCCCCGTCTGTCTGTCATGTCTTACCGTGTGTCTTATCTGTATGTCAATCCTGTCCTATTAACTGGCTGTATGTTCTGTGTCTGTCTGTCCGTTTAGTCCTACAGTCTGTCTGTCAGTCATTCCTGTTTGCTTGTTCGTCTGTCTGTATTTTAATTTTATCCTGTCTGTCTGGCTGTCTTTTTTGTCTGCCCGTCAAATCCTGTCTGCCTGTTTATCCTGTCTGTCTTGTATAATAGTCCTGTCTGTCCGTCTACCAGTCCTGTCTGTCTGTTAATCGGTCTTGTCTGTTTGTCAGTCGGTCCCATCTGTCTGTCTACTAGTCCTTTGTCTGTCAATGTCTGTATATCCATTTTCTCCTATTTGTATGTTTGTGTTTTCTGTCTTTTTGTCCGTCTGTCCATTAGTCTACCCAGTCTGTCTGTCTGTTTGTATTCCTCCCTGCTTATTTGTTTGCCTTCTGTCATCTGTCCTCTATAAATTAACACACTTGGCGGATTTTCATACTTGACAAGGTCTTTTAAAGGCCGCTTTTGGTAAGTGGAATAATTATTCTGTGTAATAATTTTCAGTAATTTTTTCATTTACCTTTAGTGGCTTTTAAAAATAATAACATGCTGTATGAAAATTAGGTCCCGTGCATGCACACAAAGTTATATGTATAATTAATCCTTAACTACTGACGTGTAATTTTGTTACGTTGCTACAGACGTACGTATTGTGACGTAACATATGTAACATCAAAGTATGTTATGAAAAAGAAAATTATTTTAAATTATTAACTATTATGGAAATCATTACACTATAAAAATTATCATAAATTATTTACTTAGTTTACTTATCATAGTTAATCCAATTTCAAATAAGAAAAAATTATTTATTAAAATTATTAAATTTACCTAATAAAATTACTGCTATGTCAGAAAAATCAGCCGATAAAATAAAGTTCACAATCTAATTGGCATTTTGCAATTCCCAACTTTAATGCAAGCAATATCAAGGATCTATGATTTTTTGCTTCGTCACATATAAATCCATATTGAACTTAAACTTTTTTTTAACTTAATTTAAAAATATTGAAAAATTTAAAAGGATAAAATATTTTTACCAAAAAAAGTCATAAAATTTATTACGGTCTCGAAAAAGGTCAATTTTTTTTTTTTTATTGAAGTGTGAAATGTGAAGCCAGATAAGAGACTGAAGCCCTTTTTAAGGTACGTATAAACAAAATTTCATCGATTTTTAAATTTTTGCGTTCCAACTTTGAGGGGATGTTTCACCCCTTAAAAACGTTTTTTAGCAGCAACTGATATTTTTTTATGTTATTAGCTAGCCAGTCTCTACATACTGACAAAGTTTCAGATTTTTTTGAATTTTCGACTTCTTGCCCTTTCCTTGTTAGTATATTTATTCAATTTAGGTAATTTTTCTTTCTTTTAATATAAACAAAACATTTTTAGCTCTTATGAAATTATAATAGGTGGCAAAGTGGGAGTAACGTTCGAGTCTTAAACTGGGAAAGCGGAACTATTGAGAGCGGAAATATTCAGAATGCCCACTGTACTTGAAGAACTTCGCGAAGCTGATATAATTGAATAAATACAGGTGACTAACCCGTTTCGTAAATCATTTCAAACATGAGCGTTGAAAAATTCGGTCGATTCAGCAGTAGCGGTGGACGGTATGCTCGAAAGGCTGCGTCTATCGATTTAACACCTAAGGGTGATTATGATATGAATGATAAGCGTCTCACGAACGTACATGCTCCTACAGATAGCAGTGATGCTGTTAATTTGGCTTTTATGAATCAAAAGTTCTCTGAAATTTCACGAGCCATTTGGCAACGCAATTGTCAAAGTAATTACCTATATTTAGGGGCATGTAGGAATGAGTGGCTTCCAGTGGTGGAGTATATAAGTAATCGTTAACACAAATGTGAATTAATCTTGTAAGACCAATTGAGTTGTACACATCTATTACAGTCAAACTCATGTATTTTCAACCTGTCGGGACTAATCCGCTCATGTATTTTCAACTTCTCCTTCATCCTCACTCCGTGGCAATCATAGAACCACTTGACAGACATAGAACCAATCACAAAAAGCCCGCGTAAAACTTTACACAATAACAGTAGTCACGTGTACTTCCCCAGTGAATAACCTTAAAATGACAGAATGTCAAGTAACATAATTATGATAAACAAAAAAGTGAAACATGAAAAAAGTGTAATAAACTTGTAGTAAAATCATTTTTTAGGAATTGCAAATGAAATAAAATCATATATTGTAGGATTATAGGATAAAACCACTAGTGGTCGATCGGTTAATCTGACAGTTATTTTTCTGTATTAAAGTATTGCGTGAGAAGTGGGGACCAAAAACTTGAAAATACGTGAGTAAAATCAGTTGAAAATAGATGGTGTTGAAAATGTATGAGTTGAAAATACATGAGTCCGACTGTATAATGTTTGAGTGTACACAGTGTTATAAATGCTTCTCGCGGAAAGATCCTCTTCACGCCATATAAGAAATTTACATACACGAGAATTTTCATCAAACAGGGATGATTACTCTCTTGATCAACCAGAAAAGCAAGCATTAGACACTGTTGATGACTTATCAAGGTATGATATGGAGAGGAATGATACTGATGATGAATCTCGAAACAGTATAGCTGAAGAAGGGTCCAATCCACTTGAACAAAGAATTGTAGCGGCATCAAAAGCAATTGAAACTAAGTTCAATAATTTAAGAAATCAATGTCATGTTTACACACCAAGCGAAGAGCCTAATAAGCAGGTTTCAACCATTTCTGATAGCGGAAACGTTATCATTCCCAAGTTAACTACAGCTTTGCAAACTGCTGTGGATATTTTATTAATCAAAGAAAACCAAAATAACAAGGAAAATTCTAATGAACGAATATCAATGAAACGTTCAGCCAATTCAACGGATCAAGAACTACTTGCCAAGCGTATCAAATACAACGACACGGAAGATGTTGAATATGGGAATCGGCAATCAAAAAAAGTAAAATACTGGCACAATCCTGATGCTTTAGTGGATAAATTGCGGCATTTATATGTAACTTCGGAGATTGGTGAAAAAATATTTAAAATTATTCGAAGTCTAGAGGAAAATAAAAACATGTTGTATAACGCTGAAGATCGAGAAGCTTTAATGAATGAGTTAAATGCTTTAAAAGAAACTACTGTCGGCCAAGAAATATTCTCTATACTTCGCGAACTTCAACGGGTTGATATTATTGAACCACTAGGCGACTATCTGGATGAAACTTATAAAGAAGATGCTAGCGATTATGAAGCTGATGATGATGATGATCATGATGATGATTCCAATGATTATGCTGTTTCTTCTATTAAGAAATCACCTCTTCCTAACAGCGGTGATGATGTTGATGATTCTGAGGTATTTCAGTAAATTGTTGCTTTGATAGAATTGGTGATAAGTTTCTCAATTCCGTCACCGTCACCACCACCGCCGCCACCACCACCACCACCGCCTGCCGCCACCGCCACCACCACCACCACCACCCGCCACAGCCACTTACCACACAACTAGCATCAGTGCAACACAACCACCACATTTGGGTTAATCAGTATCATCGCTATAGCCAACATAGCAATGGACTTTTGAAACCGGAGATCATTAAACGTAAAACATTTAAGCAAAGACCTAATATCTCACCTGAAAATATAGCATTTCTTAAGTCACATGGTTTTAAAGTGAAAAGAAGATGCTGCTCAGCAATGTGTTGAATATTTGTAGCAGTGTGCAATAAATATTGTGAAGCCAAAAGCCCGCTGATTCATCAATAATGTACTAATGAACTCAAATTATCAAATTGTTTATGATGTGTTAAAATTTATAATATTTCAACTATGTATCTACCAATTTAAATAAATAAATATGTAATTAATAAAACAATTTTTTATTTATTTTTCACCTTTAATTTCTTACAATTTCAGATATGTAATATTACTTACATGTATGATGGTTAAGAAATACAAGAATATTTCTTAACCAACAATCGATTTTTTTCTTTTGATAATAAACCGATTGAATGAAGAAAAACTGCCTAGAGCTGAGATACAAAACAGATTTCTCAATTCTGGGCGCTTGGAAACTCTATGTCAATTAATTAAATAATACTAAACCCCAAATGCGGTTAAGTTGATGATGTGTTTCCTAATATTATGGTTAGTTGAGCCGGAACTACATTCTATTGATTGAAATTGATTAGTTCATGAATGAAAAGCTATATACAAAATATGGAAGTACCAATTTACATAGTTCATTCTCAAGTAGCCCCTCCTCCACCAAGAGCAATACTTGCTTCCGAATATAGGCCCATTTACTTCTCTAAATTCGAATTTTAATGGAACAAGCTATATTTACTATATATACTTAATATTTTTATGTACGCATTGGTAAACACCGGGTATATTATGCTCGCAATATGATACTTCTATTTTAGTTATTGGATAATATTTTTAATTCCTTTAAATAACTGCATCAGAAAACATTATTTTATTCCTAATTGAGATATTTTTATATAACTGACAGCTATTTTGATAATTATTAATTAGTTAAATATCACAAAAATTTCAGGTAGTGTTAATGGCTTGCAAATTTACGTATTCGAGTTGTTCTTAGGAGATTTTTGATATGAAATTAAGATAGTGAATATCTTTACTAGTAATTGCAAGAAATAAAGTTCTTATTTATTAAAACTCAAATGATATGTGTCTGCGTATTCTATAATTAAAATTCAATTAAGTTAGTTTAAATTTGAGCTTCTTGACGGAAAAGACCGTGGGAAGTATATCAATTAACATACATCCTGACTTAAATAATATAAAATACAATTTTCTGTGAATTTTATGGGTATATCTGGATCACAGCCACCACCACCACTTACCATGGCCCGCTACAACCACCCATCATCCACCACACTAGGTTGGGGGGCTACAAATTGTTATAATTTGTTGTTTATACCACTAAGAACGTTAGATTATAAATTACTAAGACAGTTCCGCCTAAATATGCTTAATTTGTATAACTTTTCTGATAATATTCATATGTTCAAATGGATATCTCAATTCAAAATATTATTAATAAATTTAGTGTTTAAAGCAACTTTAAGTTCTTAAAATATATTGATAGCACAGACCAATGAACAGTATTTATTATACTACTAGACAAAGCGTAAAGCGTAAACATACATATTATATAAATAGGCATAATACAATTCTCTTTTAATTCTTTTTGTTATAAAATTATTTTTATTTTTATCTGCTGATAAAATTAATATGTATGTATACCCCGAGCCTACATTAAATTTGCTTTCTATAGTAATACAGCATGCACACATTAACTTCGGCTTGTTTAAATGCACACTTTGTATAACGAATGAAAGTAAGGAAAAATACCTAGAGCTGGGAGCGTTTTAGAAACAGATTTCTCGATTTTGGGCGTTTGGAAACAATTGTTATATGCTAAAAGTAGAAGCAGATTTCCGATCCCGCGCTCTCATAACAAGTCTTAACGTGTGTACTAAAAATAGAAACTGATTTCCGATTAAGCATTCCGCTAACAAGTTATAACATGCGTGCGGGCAATAATTCTAAAAATAGCTATGATATCACAATTCCGAAGTCCGGAATGTCTTATCAGCTTCTTTTTTAGTGAGCTCCAAATAACTACCCAATTAACTTTAATGAGCGCGCAACGTTCAAAAAAACTAGCCAATTAACTTTAATGAACATAAAAAACCCACGCACAGACCAATTAACTAAACCAAACAACAACGGCTTATCGCACAACGCACAGACCAATTAACTGACTCAACAAACAATAACGGCTTATCGCACGCTGATAATAACTACAGACCAATTAGCCGCCGGAAGTCTGATAAAGCAAGTACAGTACGACACAAAATTATTCGACCACCCATCATGGGGGTTTATACTTTTGACGCACAGTGTGCCACCGTACCCGCCTGCCGTCGTATCCGCCTTGGTTACCTACTTCTAAACACATTTTTGTAATAGGTATTTTTAAAGGAAATTAAAAGTTTTTGTGAAACAACTTCTATTTTTGAATTTGGTTTGTAATAAAAAGAAAATATTATCGAATTTGAAATATTTTTACACTATTTGAGTACATTTATTAATAATATTTTCGTTCCCAATTAACCTCACTTTGCTACTATTAAGAAACGCCAATGTCATTTTGATTTGTATTGGTTATGTACATTTATTTCACCTGCCACCTGTGTTTCTATAAATAAATAAAAAATAAATATATTTTTCAGCAAATTAATGAAATACTTTTAATTGTTTTTAAATTAAGTTACTGTAAACGCTAATCTTTTGAAATAATTTGATTTTATTATGCAAAAATGTTAAAAACTTGAAATAGAGCCCAATATCTATACACCAAAATCTGTATTACTCCAAAACTATACTCCAAAAACTACTACTTGTATTATAGAGAATGATACTAAATAATGTTCTTTTCTTGGATGTAATAGAAATGTTAGCCGTCTAAAATTCTGGCGGTTGAAAGAGCCTCAAATACATATGCATATTTCTACCGCCTAATTGCTAAATTAAAGAAAAATTCAAAAAATAAACTTGGGTAAAAAAAAATTTATTTCTTCATTTATATTTTTAATTGATGCATTAGATCAGTTTTATCGAGAAATTAACTATAGTCTCATTTAAAAATCTATAAGTTTGTATCATAACTCGAAAACCATAAGAGCTATAAAGCTTTTGACTATAGCAATCAGTTGCCCCCGTCGATATCTACATGTCTTATTTGAACAATTTTTCGATTAAATCAACGGTTTGGTTGTAATCAAAATGGCAATTTTCGAAAAACTCACGCTGTATAATGGACATATTTTGTCAGATATTAAAAGAAGAATTGTTTATGGTTTTACTTTCGCAAAATGTTTTGTTTTGCATTGCTTCTTGTTTTTATAAAGTAGTCTTTATATTTTCCATCTAACAACTAAACAACAAAATTTTTAGGGCTCCGAAGTAAAAATCTAAGAAATCTGTTATAATATGATAAATCTAAAAAATATATTCATTTACAATACATGAATTATTAATAAGTATACGGGGGGCGCATATTTGAACGTTTTTTAAATTTTATGCTATAACTAAATAGTTTACTTATCTTTATTGTTTTTTTTTGGGGGGGGGGACCGCGGATATGAAACGTGACAGCTGTGTAGGTCAATATTTCCCCCACAAATTTGTATATTTTATTAAAATTACATTTAAATTTAGGTCGTAATCACAATCATTCAAAACTGCCCCCCTCTTTCCTATATTGTACATCTGAAAAATGTCGAAATATAACAATATAACCACCTAAATCAAGTATATATGTGAGTTCTTAGATATAACTTCTTAATTTTTGCTTCGGAGCCTTAAAAATTTAGTTGCTTAATTGCTGGATTAAAATTATAAAGATTAATATATATATATATATATATATATATATATATATATATATATATATATATATATATATATATATATATATATATATATATATATATATATATACATATATATATATATATACATATATATATATACATATATATATATATATATATATATATATATATATATATATATATATATATATATATATATATATATGATATATGTTACTCTGAATGTCCGAAATTGGTGAATGTTAAGATACACCGATGTATGTCGACAATCACCAATTTCGATGGTGTATGTCCGAATTTTTTCGATTTAAAATTAAGTGAATGTTAAAACACGTCATTTTTTGTTTAAAAAGAAGTTATGTTGTAACGAATAGATTATGTTTGTTTAAAAACAATTCATTGTTGCAAGATTTCGTCTGTGGAATTTCTAAATATTGAAAACCGATAAATATTGAAAATTAAAAAATAAATAATACAGCTCGTTTGTACTTCGTTTGTACCCATTTTTGTACCGCACTTTATTTTGTTTGTGCCTCGAAGGGTAAACAAACAAAAGAAATTTTAAAAATGGCCGGCGTCCAAAATTTGATTATTTTAATTTTATAAGTATCGTTTGGTAGAAGAAATTCGCTTGTACCTGTTTGTATCTCTATTATACCTCAAAAGAATCGGAGATTCACGGTTCCCGAAATTCTAGGTAGAACCAACTTGATTATCTTTTCAAATATTCCAATTTTGAAAACAACATTTGATAGTGATACGTTTGTACCTCTCTGATTTTTGTTTGTGTCTCAAAGGGTTCGGAAAAACACGGTATTTGAACTTCTAGGTAGAATGAATTTGGTTGCTTTTAGAAACAATCAAAATTTGTAAACGGCATTCGATAAAGATTCGTTTGTACCTGTTTATGAATCCTTTTGTTTCAGTTTTTCCTCAAAGAGTTGGGAGATACACGATACTCGAAATTCTAGGTAGAATGAACTGTTTTTTTAGGGGCACTCAAAATTTGTAAACAGATTTCGATAAAGATTTGTTTGTACCCGTTTGTAGTTCTTTTCTTCTCGTTTGTACATTAAAAAGTTGAGAGATACACGATGCTCGAAATTCTAGGTAGAACAAAATTTACTGTTTTTGTAGATATTGAAGAGTATGATTTGTACCCGTTTTAGATCTTTTAATTTCGTTTGTACCGTTCTTTCAATTTTCAATCCGTTAGAAGATACAAAGTATCAGATATTCTAGTTAGAATAAATTCCGTAGTTTCTAGGGACACTCAAGATTTGAAAACAGCATTGGAAAGACTATAGTTCGCACCCGTTTATACAAATAATTTTTAAACTTTTAAACAGTCATGGATTTACCAACAGGTTGAGAAGGCTGGAGCCTAGGGCGGCAGATTTTAGGGGCGGCAAATTGGGACAAAAAGGCGGTAAAATTTAGAATTTAAAGTTTTTTTTGCTCATCACTTACTTTTTTAAGGAAAAAAAGTGTTAAAAAGTATTAAGAACATTTTTTTAGCTTTTTAAGGGCGGCAGTTTTTACGGAGCCTAGAGCGGCACTTAGGGTAAATCTGCCACTGCTTTTAAAAATCGCCAGATTATCGTATTACCGTTAAGTCGAAAATCAGAAAGCTCCATTTTCAAAATGGTTGAGGTACAAACAAAAAGAAAAGTAGTACAAACGAGTATAAGTGAAACTTTGTCGAATGCTGTTTTTAAAATTTTATTAAAATATCTCAAAAAACTCAAGTTCTTTCTGCCTAGAATTTCGAATACCGTGTTCAGAGTGGACTCAGAAATGACTATTAATAATTTTATTTACTCTGACAATTTTGTGTATAACAATAACAGGTTTTTTATATCATTAAGAGCCATAATTTTACTCATAATGAACCTACACCAAGTCGTCGTCGTGTATGTTAACATCCACTGGTGTATAACCGAAATCGTCATGAAAAGAATAAATAACGGTCATTCACCAACTAGCGTGGTGGTTGTCAACATACCCCGGTGTATCTTAAGATACACTGCATCTCGGACATTCACAGTAACACACACACACACACACACACACACACACATATATATATATATATATATATATATATATATATATATATATATATATATATATATATATATATATATATATATTACCTGCTTCAAAGAGCAATTGGAACAAGAAGTTCCTCCTGCCGATGGGTATCTCCCCACCGTGACTGTCTTCGACCCCAGCGGCAGTGAAATATGTAAGTGCGGACGGAATAAATGGAGTGAAAGTGTGTGCGTAATTGTCTTTAGGTGAAGGTTTTATTTTTAATTGTTCAGATTTTTTGAAAATTTTCCTTTGTATAGAATCATTAATAATAATTAATTTTTTCATGTATTGTCATATTACTTAGAATTGTACATGTTAGGTTAGGGTTAAGCACTAGTTGTAGGTACATACCTACATTTAAGTCAGTTATTGTAACTACATAAAAAATTTTGTAAAATATTGTACCGTTTTGAGAAAAAATATATTTCGTATTTCGTAACATTATGCGAAAGTAAAACCACAAACAACACTCCTTTTTATATCTAACAATATAGAATATTCATTAGAAGACTAGATAATATGTAAAATTAATCGCATTTACATGTTGTCATATTATGTATTGTGTAATAGGATTTATTTAATTAATTTTTGAACAATTAGGGCTCTATTAAACCCAAGCATTTTAAATCTGTAAGTACAGATTTTAAAAATTTTTATATCTTAAATGGATTCCCTGTAGTGAGGATCAGTTTTATTAGGGTCAGTTTCTTTTATTAAATAATTGAAAAAAACTTTTAGAAATACGCTTGCATAAATTTAAATACATATGAAGGGCCAGGGGGAAAAAGGGGTTAAGTCACTTTAATCAATTTTTTCAGGAGATCAATAAAACTTAAAAAAACGTTATAAATATTGTGTTGTTTATTTGAGAAACAGCTGTAAGCCAAGTCAGCAACAGTATACAAAAGTTGTAGACTTGACTCCTTATTCCCTCTACGCGCTCGTTTGACCCCTTGTTCCCTCTACGCGCTTGATTTAACCCTTTGTTCCCATTTTGCCTCTAGTTTCGAACCGGGTTTTTTAGGTGACTTGACCCGTTTTTTCCATAAATTGTTATAACACGTGATAATACTCTTGAAGAACTACAACAATCAATCAATAACTCATTTTTCAAAAAAATGTGACAGCCTCTTTTTCCCTCCGGCCCTTCATATATATATATATATATATATATATATATATATATATATATATATATATATATATATAATATATATATATATATATATATATATATATATATATATATATATATATATATATATATATATATATATATATATATATGGACTCACGAGGTGGCTATGACCCGAAGTTTTATATGAAAATTCGAATGTCAGATTACAGATTTACATATCTCTTGTTTTGGCCTACGAAAGTTATACATATAAGGTACTTACAGTGTTACCTAAATGACGACATAATTACTGATGTAAGTTTCTATCTGGGGAAGATCCCATATATTCGATTATACCATTTTTTTGATTTTTAGGGAAAAACATTTTTATTAGACATAACACTCTATTTTTAAAAAGCTTTCGATTGACATGCTTAATTCCAGGGTCGGACTAACTGGAGGGTCTGTTCGATGGGAATGACAATTAATTTCTTTTACTATGTTACACCCCTTGAATTTAAATAAAACTTGGCATGGTAATAAAGTAGACTAAGGCCCAGTTACTGTACGTCTTTTTTTGAGGTGGTAACTCAATGGGAACCCTATGAAAATAACATTGGATCGGATTTTATCCTTGTTATTACCCTTAGTAACGAGGACTGGGATGTTAATAAATATGTCTAATATTCTAGAGATTTCTGCTTTCATGTGGATTTCGAATTATTTTTTTATTTTAAGTAGTTACCGAGTAAAATATTTTTGAATAAAGCACTCATTTTTTATTATTTTTTTTTTCATTTATCTTCGTAGTACAGTTACACCACAAATCCAATTTTACGTAGTGGTCTGTGCAAATTTAAGGGGAAGTACGTAAAATCGGAAGATCAGGGGCGTCGGTAATCTTTTGTTTTGGGGGGTTGGTAAATATTATTTATCTGAATTTATTTAAAACAATATTATCTTAAGAGACAATTTACACTTAAAATTCGGTTGTGTAGACAAAGGAAATCGAATGTTATACTAATGAATATGAGTGACAACTTTTAGAAAACTGTCCAAAAATCAATTTCACTATCGCATTCATCAGCGTAAAAGACGCCCAATAGCGGAAGCTGACAAAAATTCTAGAATATTCTACTCGTGAACTGGCAAAGATACCAAAAAACAAACTTCACTATTGAATTGCGCACTAAAAATTAGATTGAGCAGCGCATTTTGACAAAAATTCTAGAATGTTCTATTCGTCAACTAACAAAGATATCGAAAAATCGATTGTACCATTTAATTGGTCATCGAATAAAAGACGGAATAGCACATTTTCATAAATGTTCTAGAATATTCTATTCGTCAGATAGCAAAAATTGTTTGTCAAAATCGGACATTTGGTTTACATTAGTTTAATTTCGGTTGGACAATTAAGTGGTGCAGTAGGTTTTCCAATCTTTGTTAGTTGACAAATAGAATATTCTAGAACATTTCTCAAAATATGTTATTTGGTCTCTTTTTTGGTACTCAATTCAATGGCGACGTTTGTTTTTGAATATCTTTGCTAGTTAACGAATAGAATATTCCAGAACATTTGTCAAAATGTGTAATTTGACCTCCTTTTCAATGGACAATTAAATAGTACAATTGATTTTTGAATATCTTTGCTAGTTGACAAATAGAACATTCTAAAATTTTTGTCAAACTACACTATTTAATCTCATTTTTAATGACCAATTCAACGGTGGAGTTTGTTTTGTGATATCTCTGCTAGTTGATGATTAGAATATTCTAGAATTTTACGTTACTCATTTTGCATTTGCATTTTGCATATTACGTATACAGAATATGTGCATATATATCTTCAGTGAAATTTTAAAATTTTTAAAGGCTACGAGACCCTCAGACAATATTACCTACGGCCCTGACTCGGGCTTGGTACATAAATTTTCACCAACACAGACAAACAACAACATATCTGTGAGAGGAGAACCCCACTAAATCGCTGACGTCACTACGTAAAATCGGAGTACGTACCATTGGATGGCCACTGTATTAATATAAATTGCAATCGGGGGCAGTTTCACCATGGAAGTAGGCTAGACTCTTTCTTTCTGAATCTTAGAAAATTTGATTACTTATAATCTTAGAAAAGTTGCGACACGATTTAACCGAAATTACTGTAAATTTAGTGCTCTTAACAACTCAAAGTACCTATGTGTAGGTTTTGAAAATTTCTTGAATCCAAGATTGATACGTTACAGGGCGATAGACAAAAATAACTTCACTTTGTAGCATAATACTAAATTTAAAAATGAAAAACGATGAAAAGAGCCTCAGCCCCATTTTAATAAACTAGGATATCCTCCAGGGTGTGCCACGTAAAATAAATTTCTTTCCGACTTTCTAGTACGGAAAAGTACCGCAAGAAATTAAGGGAAATTTTTTCTTTGATGTATATTAATTGAAGTCTATAGTATGCACATGCAAAACTTCATATTCATAGGCCTAAAGAGGTTTAAATTGTAGAAAATATGATGGATGAACGTTAATCAGTCGGTTGACGCGTTCTGAAACCTTTCTATGGAATCTTTTGTAGAGTTTTTATTGATAAGTTCGTTCACGATCTATTTTTTAGTAAAATAAGGAAAATGTAACTTATAGATAAGTTGTATTCTAATTGAGATTTTCCTTGTAACAATAAGTTAAATTAAGATACCGATTTCTGTGTCTGGCGGTAATAAAAAAAATACAATTAAAGATATTTTCACTGGAATTACTTTAATGTAACTTTCCATTTGTTAGCGACATTTCTGCTCTTAACCTCATTTAATTTTCATAAAGATATTTTAGCACTGATTGTTGTTTTTAATTTTTAAAATATTATTGCGACTTGAACGTATAATTTACATTTGTATGACTGCTTTAAATATAAGTTATTAATACAATTTCGAGTATGTTAGTTAATCACTTCCTATGTACACTTAAATATTTTTCAGTGTTTATTAATTCAATATTTCCGCATGACAATAAAACTTTTTAATTTAAAAAGAACAAAATTTTTCCTAATTAATTTTACAGTGAATTGATTTCGTTATGTTTTAAAACACTCTTCGAGTCAAGAAAATTATGTAATTACTAGCCGTATACCCACCCGATGGGATTTACCATCTGCAACATCTCAGGATGTCACTCAGTGTCAAAGATTTATTCAATATTATTTATTTTAATAGCCATAGCAACATATTTTTATGTATCTCTAACTTCAAAACTGACGAATTTCCATACAAATTTTCATTCCCCATTTAGCTCACTTATGGAACGAATTTTCAAAAATCCTTTCTTAGTGCTCACCTACGTTACATAGGGAACTCCTGTAAAAAATTTCATTCTACTAAACTCAACGGTTTAGGCTGTGCGTTGTCTGTCAGTCAGTGTTAGGGATTTATTAAATAAATTTATAGACAAGCTGCATACTTTTAAAATTGGACTGTTGTGCCGCCTATCGGGAAAGCGAGTTAACACTGGCGTTTGCTATTAGCTTAAATATAGATGTAAATTTTTAAAAAATGTTTTATTAAATGAACAAAATTATCAATTATTATTTATTTTGGGTTTCAGTACATTAAAGTCGATAATTTTTACTCTAAGTCAATAGCCAAATGTTAAATTTACGACTAATTTTTAAATAATTTAGTCAAATAGAACCCTTTTGACAAATAAACTTAAAAAATATCAGTCATCTAATTATTCTGATTTTAAGATATAAAACAAATTTCTTTATTATTGACAAAAATTAAAAATTTGTATAATTATTTTATTCATTCATAGTACCTACGTATTTTAAAATTTGTACGCAATTTTTTAGTAATTTTTTATAATAATAAAAAGCATTGAAGTTCGCTAAATATATATATATGTATATATAATATGGGATATCTACGTAGTAAAATGCAGGAGCAAAGTAAAATTTATAATGATCATGCTATTATAATCAAACGATTTTAAAAGGACGAACATTGCCACAAACTGTGAGTATTAACAATCACTTTTTCGTTACAACTGATTTATAATAAATAAATAGCTACTGTAGAAAGTAATCCTTCTAAATGAAAATATCAAATTGAAGAAATTCATTCTCGCCGTAGATTAATAAATATAAACCGAAAAAGTGTGCTAATAATTAATAAACATAAACTGAAAAAGAGTGTTTTCAGTAAAATAAAAACCTTGATATTATTCATTTTAATTGTCATTGAGGATTTTTTATTATTTTCTTCGCCTCTTAAATCCATTTTGGCAAACTTTTTACAATAGTATTTTTAAATGTCAAACACCAGTTTTGACAAAAATGCCACTAGAGCGCACTACTTGAGCTACGCAGCTTGTCTATGGTGTAGTCAATAAAGGTTTTCACCTTCAAATTCTCTTAACAGGTTCGATCCTGATGATTTTTTTAAATTGTTCCTGTTGTAGTATTACTGAAAATCATAAACATTAAAAATGGCATTTTTAATTTCAAATGTTATCGAGTGCCTGTGAAACATTATTAATGTATGGCGGACTTTTGTCCGTATTTTAAACATACACCAATATTGAACGGTCGGTGGCCTAATTGGTAAGGCGCTTGGCTAGTAACCAAGAGATCCGGGTTCGAGTCCCAGCCGATCCAGTTTTGATAATTTTTCAAACACTATGTGAATTTTAATTAACATAATGAATTGGCCATTTGCCAAAGTACATCGAGTGCTTCAAGTATCAGCCAAAGCTGGACATTAAGTGAACATATGAATATTGGTGTATGTTTAAAATACGGACAAAAGTCCGCCATACATATTCGTGAGAAATAAGCCTCTTTTCCCACTTATTGTACAATATACTATAGTTTCATTAATGTTTGGATATGTTAATCTTTGTGACAAATAACAGTTACTGTTTTTATTTTCCGGAAAATTGTTCAAAAGTTTTAATCACCTCCTAAAAAATTAAAATAATAACTAAATTTCTAAAATTTTAAATTAGAAAAAAATTTACATCGCCTTTATGTTAATTTTAGGAAATTGTGGTAGCAGGGGATTAAATTTTAAAAGTTAAAACAGGGTCAATCGAAAAGGCATCACCCAGCATATTATTCAACATTTTTGATTTTCCTAATTTTGTTACTAGTTATTCACCAATAAATAGGTAAGTGTAAAACGAAAATTAAAAATTTGTTTAGACTTAAACTTCTTTTTAGTTGCCATTTTGAGTTTAATTTGGGGGCGTTTCTGACTGAAGACAAGTATTGCGTAGGTGTATATATAACTATTTTATTTGTCAGAAAATTGTTTAGAGGTGTTTAATCACCCCTAAAAAATTAAAGTAATAACAAAATTAAAGTAATAACAAAATTAAAGTAATTTCAAATTTCCTTTTAAAATTAGTATAAAATTTACATTGACTCTACAGTTAATTTTAGAAAATTATGAGTTTTGATTTTGCATCAACAGTGGTAGCAAAGGGTTAAATTGTAAGGGTAAAAATTATAACAACCATAATCAAATGTTCAAATTTTTCAAATTACTTCTTTAATTCAATAACAGTAATTATTATATAAAATTATATGTACATACCATTATGTTACTGTAATTTAACTTTCTTAAATGATAATGACGAAGAGTACTGTGACACAACTGACCCCGTATTTGAAGTGGGTTCAATAGAATGAAAATTTCTTACGCCAACAATTGTTTTTGTAGCTTTTCGCCCCATGCCCCGTTTAAAAGACTACAGAATGGTAAATACTGACAGTAAAAAGACTGAGGTATTGCACAAAAGTGACCGTTGCTTGTTAGTTTAAAAGAATTGTATTTGAACTTTGTAAACGAAAATGTGAATTTAAAGATAGGTTTTACAAAATTTTGTTCTCTACGTCCATTAAATTGTGTCTGTTGAGAGTAAGAATACTCATAGTGTGTGTGTATGTAACAGTGTTGAGCAAAATGTAATCAAATTACAGATTACAAATTACGATTACAAAATTTAATCAGTGATTTTTGATTACAAATTACATTTTGTAATTTGTAATCAAATTACAAATTACATTTACAAAATGTAATCGAAGATTTTTGATTACAATTACATTCTGTAATCGTAATTTGTAATCGTTTCTGGATTACAAAAAAAGTAATCGTTTCAGTAATTTGATTACGAAATTACGATTACTTTTGCTTAAAATATACGAACAAAAAAATGGTATAATACGAATTAAAAAAATTCGATAGTGAAAAAATTAGGTTTAAAAGGAAATAAAGGTAGGGTCTCTAGCACACATTACGTCGTCAAAAGTATGGGGACACCTTAACCCAGGAGGTGTCCACACTTTTGACGCGGTACTGTACTTAACGTTGCGGTACACTGCCGAGTCAAAAGTATGCCCCCCCACCCAGGTTAAGGTGCCCCCATACTTTTGACGACGTAGTGTGTCTACAACCCGCTAACCGGCACAACCTGCTACTGCCACGCGAGTGAAGCCGCAGGTAAATGCTGGTATGTAATGTATATATTCTTTCAAAACTATTTGGACGCTATGATCTTATAATATATATACACATATGCAAATGCACACGTATATACTATACCTATACATAAACTATAAAAAATTCCTTTAGGAACCCGTTTATTCGGACCAATGTCCGTACTCTAATTATCACAAAACTAAACAACTACCTACCTACCTACCTACCCTCCTACTTAAGGTTTTTTGCGAATTTGATATCCAAGAACAGTTTTTCAATACCTTACGAGTATTAGAAGAACAGAAATACTTATCCATATTGATGTATTTATTGGTTATTAGTAAAAGTAATTTGTAATTTGATTACAAGTAATCACGATTACATGTAATCAGATTACATGTAATCAAATTACATGTAATCCCGATTACAAGTAATTGGATTACATGTAATCATGATTACAATAAAAAAAAATGTAATTGTAATAAAATGTAATCGCGATTACATGTAATCGATTGCGCCCAACACTGGTATGTAATATACACTAAAATATTAAAAGAAACAAGTTATTTTCAAACTTATAAACACTGTTTAAGTGCATTTGTGTGAACTCTTTTAATAAAGAATGTTTTAAAAAAAAAATGTGAAGTTTTGTATCATATGTTTATGTCATAAAGAGATGTAACCTGTATTAATTTCGCTATTTTTTTAATCAATTCGTTTTGAGATATTCGACTTTAAATATTGCCAAAATACGGTTTTGCCATTTTCTTCTACAATTTGTAGTCCTGTATCAAATCTCAAAAATAAGAAAAAAAATTAAAGATAAGTCTTGCTTCCTTTTAATAATTTGGTATTCGTTTTAACTTAATTTTCATCTCATAGTGGTGAATTTTTTTTTCCACATTCACCATTACTTACACATATGTATAAAATTAAAAAATCTAGAGCATACCATTTAGTACAGTCATCTGGTAGTTTTACCTGGAAAGTTTTCCGGGAGTTTTGAAAATGGGTGATTTTATAGATTTTGAGGTGCTCTTTTTGAATTTCCATTTTGCCACCTCGTATCTTTGCCGCTCGCACCGCCATATTGGAAAAATGGCGTCGAAAAACAGTTTTTTGACGATATCTCCTTTCCGAGTCACTTTACGAGGAAAATATCTATATACAAAATTAAACTAGAGAAAATTTCCTACAATTTATGTGTTAACAATTTTTTCGTAAAATCAATAGTTTCGGTGTACGAGCGCCGCAAAATGTTAATTAATACGCATTTTCGCGGAATAACTCGTTTCCACACCACCTTGAGGTAGAGTAAACTACGCGTTTTTTCAATGTGGTTTGCCCAGTGGGCCTAATCCCCTTGTCATTTATAGTTCGGAAATTTAGCGTAATTTTCTTCGTTTAGATTTTCTTGATGGGTCAGGTTCATCGTCTTCAGTAACGATTATGACGTCGCTGACTGAAATTTCTTGGTTTCCTGCGATGTCATCATCAAATTCTTCTTCAAATTCTTCATTTTCAATGTCATCATAAGTATGGTCGAAACCTACGTCAGTTTCTTCCTCTTCTTCGCTATCATGTGATGGACTTTGCGAATTATCACAATTACCACCAGTACAATTAGTGCATATAACGGAGCATTTTAACCCAGCTTTTCTGCATCCACAGGCTTTTTGACATCCCTTTTTACATTTACAAGAAATAAGTTTCAGTAAAGATTCTGGAGCTGGGGTTCAAGTGTCATAACAGGAATTAATCCATTCTTGTTTCTGTTCCATCCCCATTGCTCTGCATTTTTTTCACTTCCACACTACTGCTGAATCTGGTGATAGGTTCGAAACGAATGCTGTCTTGCTGCTGCTTCTGTTTGAGGTAGCGACGCAATATTAAATTTACTTTTATATGCTGATTTTATGAAACATTCATATCTATAGCCGTTTAAAGACATGCTTTTCTTCTTTTCTTACTTTTCACTTCACTGTAACCGTATAAGTCAAGAAGAAAGCGTTCTCCAGCTTTAGCGATGATCTCTGTATCAGCATTTGGATCTTTGAATACCTCAATAAACTTGCTTAAATTTGGATTTTTTCGTAGTACATTAATAAATTTCATTTTTCCTTGATTAAAAAGGGCACATGTTGTATCACAGCCACTAAAGGCATGCAAGAATAAAATATGATCTGCGGCTGTTTTATCTATGATACTTTCAGATGAATATATTTGTTGTGAAATTTTGCCTTTTCCTGGTTTGAGCATATATATGTTTGACCGCTTAGATAAAGCTGTCAAAAGAATAAGAAGATCTACATCTTCGCCGGCAACTATTACGGAATCGAATACTGATGAAACACTTTTTGCAGTATTGATTATTAAAGTGTCCGCATCTTCCGTGGCTTGCTTGACCATAATATTCTCAGCTTCAAATTTTGTTTTCAACATTCTAATGAGCCGATTTTTGTTTACATCATTCCCCAGAAATTTACTTTGAGCCACGGTTGGAATCATTGTCTCGTCAAAAAGTATGTCTATTGAAGTATTTTTCCTTGATCGTCGAAATCGCTCCGCATATTTGGTACTACGGTTTGCTGTATCCTCCGGATATCCGTCGAATACGATTATGACATCGGATTTATATTTTGATTGAACATATGTAACGTAGTTATCGCAAATAGATGAAAATATTTCATCGCGATGCCAAGTAACTCGGTGTAATAAGTGCCCTCCGTCGATGACATATATTGTATTTCCAAAATTAATGTCTCCAGGATGTACTTTAAATGCCTTGTACATAGAAGATTTTACGCATTTACGCAAGCCTTCGTCATTGAAAAGAGATAATGGAAAGGGGGAAAGTTCGTACGTAAGGAACTTTTCAAGTTCCTCTTCAGATTCTTTTGCAATGCACATTCTTTGAAAAATTAATAAAGGATTCATCGGCACAATGTCATCTGCTATCCGAATTGCTGTATTCATAACACCAAGTGATTTTATTCTGTCATTCCGTTTGAATTTAACGGTATAAAAATCGTTTCCAATTATTCTAGATATGCCGGTACAACAAATTTCATAAGACATGTGACAGTTTATCTTTTCATCTCCAATAACTCCAGTGCTTATTGACATAATATCCTTTACTTCTGGAAAAAGTGGATGGTTACACAACCAATCCATCAGTTTTTTAACATCGTCATTGTCACGATTAACCCGCGAACTTCTCATTTCGACATGTTGCTCAGTACTGGAAAAATTAACATTACAAAACTTTTCAACCTCGTCGCAAATATTGTGCAGGAATACCATTCCCAAAGTCCACTTGGAAAGAACGCTTTCCTAGACTCCTCGTCCATGAGTAAGGCCGCCAAGACATTTCATTGTCCTCATCAGTGATTGTTCAATCGTCATATCTGACCATGTGCCGCACCAAAATTTGTCGGAACGTCTAATTGTAAAGTGTCCTTTGGTTGTAAAAAATTCGTACTCTTTAGCTGCCATTCTTTGCTTCAAATTAAACATATCTTGCAAATATAAATGGCAAGATTTTGCATATAAAAAGTGACCACTAGCATGAAAGTAAGGGATCATTTTCTGGATAGTGTCAAGATGTAAATTCCAGTTGCCCATTCTTTCTGCTTCGATGAATTGTTTGACAAGTGTAACCATTCGAAAATATTGTACCCATAATTTCGCTGTAGCGCCACGTTGTTCAAATTTTACCAATTGGTTTTCAAATTTCGCAGAAAGTTCCTGGTAGCATTGTTCCTGATCCGCCTTAAGTACCACTGACCTATCAAAATCATATAAAATTTTGTCTAGTTCTGCTCTGAGATCGGGTGTGAATTCTATCGATTGTAGTACGATTTTAGCAATTGAAAGATGAGTTAACATATGTGCTCTTACCGCACGGGAGTACGCATGCCCTGCCATAATTTTTTCAATCGAATTCGTTGCGTAAATGGTGTTAAAGAGCTCTTTTAATCCGCTTCCATTCATTATATATCCGATTGAACCCATGAACGACGTTAACAGATGAAATCCACCAAGTCTCACGACAGTATTATTTAATTTGGAATTCTCTTCATACGATAAAACAATTTCTCGTGCTTTGAAGTACAGGGGCTGGTCAAATATAACGAAACAAGTCTGCTGGTGTAATGATTCGCATTTTTCAGAAGCAGATAAGAGAGCTGTCAAAATTGTGTCATAATCACTCGGCGGAGCATTAATGAATGGCAAGAAGCCCACAAATGATTTTTGGAAGGGGAGTTCTGCTGTCGCTTGTTCCATGAATCCACTCCACCCAGGTATGTTAGGGAGGTCGACCCATTTTCCATATAGCCACAATAAATCCGAAACAGACGGCTTAACTACATCCAAAACAGCATGAATGCTACCGAGGTTCTGAATCTTTATTGTTTTCTGACCCGTATCCCTTTTCTTCACAAATGTTTTTAATGCAACTGTGCCAAAATTACCAACAACTTCGGCAGACGGCATTTGCTTTAATCTTTCAATATTTTGATCAGTAGCGATAGCATTTTTCGGGGTTTACACAATGAATACCATCCATGGCATGGAAAGTGTTATGTCCATCTAATGTCTGCGTGTTGAAATCAGCGTTATCAAAAACAAATTGTGAAAACGCGTTGTCATCGATATTCAACGGTAAACGCATTATAGCTGAAATTTCGAACATCATTGCTTCGGTGTACGAAGAGCAAAATCCGAGAGATGATAATGTATCAATTAATCGCCGAGATCCATACTTTTTAAACAAAAATGAAGCTATTCCGACCTGTAATGAAGATATAAAAGATTTCGGCCTTGCCGCAGCAATTATTGAATGTGCGAGAGCAATGCATTTTTTCCTCCATTTATCAAGAGATGCTCGTTTATTTTTTAGAATCACATCATCCAGAAAAATGCGTAACGTTTCAGGTATATCTAACTCGGAATCCTGAAAAAAATTGTCTGATGGAGGATAATGTTTTGTTTCATAGATTCTAGAGCGGATATCTTCTAGAACAATTGCTGCTGCTGTCTTTACAATACGCTGACGTTTTTCGGTCTTATCATTACTTTTTTGATGATACCAAGCTTCCGTCAATAACTTAAACCCTGTATTCCGAAAACAAACCACAGGTGTTTTATTAGCAGTAACAGCAATTAAAATATCGTCACCATATTTTTTCAAAAATTGTGCTTTGACTGTTTTTATGTGGGGACGGTAATCACCTTCAATTTTAGCCATCAATTCGTCCAAAGAAAATTGACATTCATCGGAATTATGCTCGAGATATGAATAGATATATTCCATCGCAATATCGATCTGGCTTGCATACGGACCCCTTTTTTTAGTTTCTTCACTCCGCGACGCTTGATACAATTTCTTCATGCAAGAGTTATGATACTGTGCATCGGCTGCAATCAAATCATGAACATGCTCGAGACGCTCAACAATCTCTCGACCCCAATCATCATTACGAGCTTTAGCAAGTTCTGAAACAGTATTTTTCATCGATACCTTACGTACACTGTACACAACATTACGATCACACAAGCGTGTCTGTTTTTGTTTTCCTATAAACTCGGCTGTTATCTCAGCAGCACACAAAAAGCAGTGGTCTTTAAATGAGAATGTTGGATGCGTGGATCGCAAATGTAGTTGAGGAGTGGGGACATCGCTTCCTCTCCGCAATGATGCAGCGATCAATTTCCCATTTTTATATCGTTTTCGACATTCATCATGAACCATTATAGATGTCAGTCCCTCCAAAAGTTTGCAATTATTATCTTTTCGTTTTTTACTTGACTTACGAAAAGTCTCCAATCCTTTTTCCTTAACTTCAGCTACTTCACCATCAGTTAGTCGATTCTCGCAAATGAAACAATTTCCCTTATTAAAAGCCATGGCTCTATGAACGCAAACGACACTGTAAAACGTTACACGTATACTGATGACTTAGACTAAATATTCTATTGAGTTTTGCCGGCCGATGTTTCGTACATAGAAATATACCTACCAAGGTTACCATTCTAGTAACCTAGATACCTACAGCTCATAGTATATATTTCGTAAATATAAGAAAAATATGTGTTAGCGTAGATGAATAAGGCTGGTCGTCCTTTGTATGCGGAAACGTGCGATATTTAATTCGGACGAATACGCGTGAAAACGGACGAACGATCCAAACAGCTGTGAAGCTATACATCCTCGTCCATTGAAATCGTCTCGTTCGTCCGTTTCCGTAGGTATAATTACAGCGTGCGAACAAATCCAATTTTGTTTGGATTTTTTCGCGCGAAGAAGTCCGTTTCATGAGATTTTTATTTTTATTGAAATGAAACTGAAGATAAATTACAATTATAACTTTACATATTACGTGCCACAAATTGTTTTTTACGTATTTTTATAACATGTATACCTTGTGAAAAAAAATTAAAAAGAAAAATAATGACGAATATTGAGCTAGTCGATGGACAGTAGACATATTATTTCGGACAAACGATAAACATGCGTAATCGTCTGAATCAAATATCGCAGTTTTCCGCAACCAATGGACGACTAGCCTAATAGTGTGCTACGCTCACTATACCTCAAGGTGGTGTAGAAACGAGTTATTCCTCCAAAAACTGCAATCTTTCGGAGCGCTTTGAAATATTTAAACACATGTATCTCAAAAGCTATTTGCCCTAGAAAGTTGAAACTGGCACAGCAGGGGTAGTTGGGGGTTAAAATTAGGGGGTTAATTTTGCGGAAGGAGGTTAAAAATTAAATATATTAAAATTTTTTTTGCAGATTTCAAATATACGTAAAAAAATCTAATCGACCTCTTTTTGTTCAATTTTCTAATATTAACTATAATACGATAAAACTATAGTACGATTATGTCGACACAGTTACGCCCTAATTAACTACTAGATTTTATATTAGAAAATTGAACAAAAACAGGTCGATTAGATTTTTTTACGTACATTTGAAATCTGCAAACAAAATTTTAATATATTTAACTTTTAACCCCCTTTCGCAAAATTAACCCCCTAATTTTAACCCCCAACTATCCCTGTTAGTGTAATTTGAATAAATTGCATATCCATAGATAGCTCTTTAAAAAAGACCAATATCGTCAATTTAAACTTTTACTCTATCTCTTCCTATCTCTTACCGTTTTCGAGATATTTGAAACATTAAATTTTACCCCAAACTTTGAAGAGCGAATTAACCCTTTCAAACCGTTTTTCTGAAAATAAAAAAATACGTGTTGCTTATTTTTTAGTGTTCTAGAACTTATTCAAGTTACTTCAAAATCGATAGGACCGTCCTTGAGATCTTTACTTATTAATAACATATACTGTACTAAATGTACCAGAATTACACACGTCTTAATTGAGATAAAAATTATTTCAGTGTGTTACCATTAGAATGCCATCATGAAACTTTGTATACAACTCACTTAAGAGGTTGGGTATAACATATATTTTTTTCAAAAAAATTAAAAATTCCGATTTTGGAGTTTTTATAAAAATTAGTTTTTTTGGATTGTGGAGAAAGGGTTATATTTGAACTGCATTATCATGTTATATGTCAAATTAAATCCCTTTTAATTCTGAAATTAATGGTGTCTGCTTCAACTTTTTAGGGCAAATAGTTTTTGAGCTATATGTGTTTAAATATTTCAAAGCGCTTCGAAAAATTGCAGTTTTTGCATTTTAAAAATTGTTATAACTAATGCGAGGATTCATAGTGCAAGTAATAAATTATCTTGTCAAAAATTGCCGGAAAAACGTTTCACCATTCGTTAGAAGCGGCACATAATTTATCTATGTTTCATAAGTACATTTATAATTTTTTTCTAAATGCGCTCTATAGTTTTTGTGGCACGAACTAAAGAGGTACTCTACAAATATATTTTGTTTTGAAAACAATTAAATTTCATATAAATAACATAGTCGCTCAATTTAAGTTTGTAACATCGCTCGCGCGACGAACAAACACAGTTTAATTTGATCAACTGCATGTGAGTTATGTAAACATCTAACTGAAGAAAAAATTTTTTTCCATACACTAAAACTATAAATCATCCTGTCAAAAAATTGAATTGTTGAAAAAACATATATGAGAGGAGCGTGTCTTGTAAATTTTTATGAGGAGATATTCCTTGTACAAAGATACAGATAAATTAAAACTATTACATAATTCGATCTCACCACTGGGTTGGTCATCGAATAGATGCTTGAATAGCGAAATCTGGCAAAAGTTCTAGAATATTCTTTCAATAATCGGAAAAGACATAAAAAATCCTTAATCAATGGATTGACCAACGAAAAAGTAACCAAGTACCGATATTTAGAATAAGTTCTAGAATATTCTTTTTGGAAATTAGAAAAAATATCGAATATCTGATCTCACCACCAAATTTTTCATCGAAAAGCGATCAATTAACGGAATTTGGCAAAGGTTCGAGAATATTCTATTCTGAAAGTAGAAAATATATCCAAAAACCGACTTCACCATTGGTTTGGGCATCAAAAAAGTGTCCAAATAGCAGAATTCGTTAAAAGTTCTAGAATATTTTTTTGGAAAAAAGAAAAATTATTGAAAATTTGGCATCACCATTAGATTGTTCATCAAAAAAGTGACCAAAAAATGAAATTCAGTAAAAGCTCTAGAATATTCTATGTGAAAATCAGATAAGATATCCAAAACTTGATTTCACCATCGGATTAGTTAGTTAAAAAGGATCCATGTAGCGAAATTTAACGAAAGTTCGAGAATGTTCTATCTGGATATCAGCAAGGATATCGAAAAATTTACTTCACCATTTGTTTAGTCATCGAAAAACAAGTTAAATACAGGTGAAAACATTTGACAAAAGTTTCTATTCGAAAGTTAATAAAGATGTCGAAAAACCAATATCACTATTAGAAGAATTATTGAAATAGAAGCTAAATAAAGATGTTTAACAAAAGTTTTAGAATGTTCTGTTCGAGAACTAGCAAAGATAAAGAATTATTTATTATAAACTGGTCATAATTGATGAATTTAGGCTCCATTAGTCCTATTGATTTGGTCAACGATAGTATATTTTTAAAAAAATGACAAATCGTTATTTTTCGCAATCGTAAACTTTAATCGTAAATATCTCCTAAACGGTGCGTCACAGCTCAAAAATAACGAAATTTTTGAAGGCTTAAGCGAAGCAAGTTGTGGGTATTCCGAACGTATTGTGACTATCAAAACCTACTTTTCGTTATCTAAAATTATCGATACCGCGTAACTTGTCATAAATTGGTTATAACTAGTTAATTTAGACTCTGTTAGTCCCATTGCTCTGGTCAGTAACCGAACAATTTTATAAAAAACTACTTTTCGTTAACTTTCGCTATCGAAAACTTTAATCGTAAATATCTCCTAAACGATGCGTCGTAGCTCAAAAATAACGAAATTTTTGAAGGCTTAAGCGAAGCAAGTTGTGGGCATTCCGAACGGATTGCGACTGTCAAAACCTACTTTTCGGTATCGAAAATTATCGATACCGCGTAACTTGTCCTAAATTGGTTATAACTAGTTAATTTAGGCTCTGTTAGTCCCATAGATCTGGTCAGTAACAGAACAATTTTTTAAAAAACTACTTTTCGTTAACTTTCGCAATCGAAAACTTTAATCGTAAATATCTTCTAAACGGTGCGTCGTAGCTCAAAAATAACGAAATTTTTGAAGGCTTAAGCGAAGCAAGTTGTGGGTATTCCGAACATATTGCGACTATTAAAACCTACTTTTCGTTATCGAAAATTATCGATATCGAAAATAACGATATTTCCAAAATGGATGATGTAAGGAAAGGAAATATTCTTTCAAATATATAACATATACCATAAATTTTCGTTATCAAAATCTTTCGATCGAAAATAGATTGCAAAAAGCATTCAATTTTTTAAAACTTATGGTTGTGATTTTTTATATCGTCACTCACGTTTGTTTATTACGTTTTTATGTTCAGTAAACAAACAGAGGATAAAATAATATTTTCCTGCCTTTTTTGCGATAATTTTAAGAGAAAGTTGGAAAAAGTAGGAAAAATTAAGATTTTCTTCTTTTCAAGCAAAAGGTGAGGGCGGCATTTTTCATGGTGCCTAGGGCGACATTCAGGGTTACTCCGGTCCTGTAACTAACAACTACAACTAAAAACTAAATTACTTATTAGTTAATACTAGTAGTTGAATTTTTCAGTCATTAGTTGCAAAAAAGTATTTTGGTTATTGGTTTTTAATTATTAGTTGCAACTAACATCTTAGGCTATTGACTATGTAGTTGAATAAGGAACTAATTCGTAACAGGTGTTTTATTGTTTCATATGTTCAATTGTACCCCAAAGATGATAAATTCACAAAGTGCTATTAAATTTAGGCGTGCGTTTTTACGAACGGCGTAAACTTATCGACGCTTACGTTTTTTAACTATAACTCAAAAACTATGCATTTGTCGTAAATACACATGATATGATTTTTTGTAGAGAATTAAATTTCCTATCGAAATGGCATCTTGTGAACTCAAAACACTTTTTTTCTCAACAAAATAAGTCAAAAAAACTATTTAAAAAAAACTCAAATTTTTCAATTTTTCCTTTTTTTTAAATTTTTGAGTAGTACTTTTTTCTGAGTGAATTTAGGTATAGGGATTGGTTCACAAAAAAGAAAGCTGATGTAATTCCCGTCAGAATGGTGACCGATAAAACTATTTTCGATAGCAACCGGCTGAGATACAGTCGTTCAAAGTTACCTACTTTTTTACAATTTTATTACTTTTGACTTTTATATCATCTTATTTGTAATTTTTACACGCAAAAATTATTATTTTTATTGAGTACAAAAATTCTTTCTGCTTTATCAGAGGTAACGATAAAATTATTTGCTAAAAATTTTGATATTAATATGATCTTAGGTATAAAAAGTTTAATATTGTATTAAATTACAGTTCTATTTTTTAAAAAAAATTAAATGTACCTATTATATTTCTCCCATAATGTTTTCAAATTCAATATCAATATCTTCATCAACATCGTTTTGGACGTTCATCAACATCGTTCTGTAATTTTCTGGAACATCCGCATTTTCGCAAATAAATTCTTTGCAGCTAATTCCTAATTTTCTACAGCTGCAATTTCCGTGACAACCTTTTATACACCCGCAAGCTATTTGTTCCAGTAAATTCTGGAGTGCAGGAGGTTTTGTTGTTTTAATTGGCACTAATCCATTTTTAGATTTTTTTCAACCCCACTCAAATGGATTTAAAATATTTCCTTCCCACTGTTGAATTTGGTGGTACGTCCTTAAACCGTGATATTTAGTGGCATCAGAAGTTAGTGGGAAATTGGTTAGAGAAAATTTTGTGCTTTTTGATAATTTTTGAAAAAGTTGCAACCGAAAACTACCTAAACTGTTGGCCTTAATGCCATAAAGGGAAATTACGATTTAATTCTATTACGTAAATTGCGGCTGTAGAAAATTATAGGAATTAGCTGCTCCATGTTTTGCAAAGAATGTATGGGCCTAAATTGTGAAAATGCGTATGTTCCAGAAATGACAGAAGAGGATGTCCAAAACGATGTTGATGAAGATATTGATATTGAATTTGAAAACATTATGGGAGAAATATAATAGGTACATATAATTTTTAAAAAAATTAGAACTATAAGTTAGTACAATATTAAATTTTTTCATTTTAAAATCATATGAATATCAAAATTTTTAGCAAATACTTTTATCGTTACCTCTGATAAAGCAGAAATAATTTTTATACTTAATAAAAATAATTTTTGCGTGTAAAAATTACAAATAACATGGTAAAAAAGTCAAAAGTAATAAAATTGTAAAAAAGTAGGTATTTTTGAACGACTGTATCTCAACCCGTTTTTATCGAAAATATTTTTATTGATCACCATTCTGACGGGAATTACATCAGCTTCCTTTTTTGTGAACCAATCCCTATACCTAAATTCACTCAGAAAAAAGTACTACTCAAAAATTTAAAAGAAAAGAAGAATTGAAAAATTTGAGCTTTTTTTTAAATAATTGTTTTGACTTATTTTGTTGAGAAAAAAGCTTTTTGAGTTCATAAAGTGCCATTTCGATAGGAAATTTAATTCTCTATAAAAACTCATATTATGTGTATTTACGAAAAATGCGTAGTTTTTGAGTTATAGTTAAAAAACGTAAGCGTCGATAAGTTTACGCTGTTCGTAAAAACGCACGCCTAAATTTAATAGCACTTTGTGAATTTATCATCTTTGGGGTACAACTGAACATATGAAACAATAAAACACCTGTTACAAATTAGTTCCTTTTCCCCCTGTTTTTTTGTACATAGTCAATAGCCTATCTAGGCATCTAGCCAGTATTGACTACTGTTTTGTTGAAAATTAATAAATGTTAAAAGGTGTGCTACACTTCACTGAAAGTATCATTTTCCTTTGCATTTACATAATAACAATTAAAATATGTAAATGACTATAGTTTTTAAATTACAGTTTATTTTCATTTTTTAACCCCTCATACTTGTTTTTACGCTCCTGGAAAAGGATTCAATTTTTTGACATAATGATTTATACTACACTACAATTCCTCGCTTTAGTTATAACTATAAAAATAATGGTAATAAAAAGATAAAAACTTATATTTGTTATCTTCAAAGCAAGTACTACCATATAAAAGAAATATTATAATGATCTGAAGACATAAGGTTTTAAGCACTGGTTGATTTGATGTGGACCAAACCTGGGGTGTTATCTTCAGTCACCAAAATGGTCCGTTATGAAAATAATTAGAACAAACAGTCAAATTTATATGTCTATACAACAAGAATGATTTTTATGAATATTCACGATTACAATAAGTAACCGTGCATTTTCTTGCGTATTTCGATCAACTATTTTTTTACGAGTAGTTAGCAAACAAACGGGTTAAACTACTGAAGATGTATACGATAGTTATAGAGCGTGAGTCAGTGACTGGTAAGATTGTGTTCTTATTTCTTGTTTTAGCGAATTTCCAGAATGGAATTCAGCTATTACAGTCACTGTCATGACGCGACTTGAGCTCGGGACTATGGAAGAAATTTGTTCTGAGATCCCTAGAAACCGAAAATAATATTCACTAATATATATATATATATATATATATATATATATATATATATATATATATATATATATCGTGATCTCCAACCACGGAGGCGTAGTCTGTTTCACTATTCAACGAGGGCGCGCACTAAAATCGCCACGGTTGTCAGATTCTTATAGCTTAAATTATACATTCAGTGTAGGTAGTGAAATCTAGTGGTTGCTATTAGTACTAAGCCTCTGCCGAGACGAAATGGGATGGCAGCTTTAATTTACCGATAAATCGGGAATGATCTAATGGTAAACAAAATCACTAAGTTTATTGCAGAAGAAATTCTTATATTCGATAAATTTTGTTATGTTTGCCTTCTCTCTCTCTACCTGAAAGAAATATTTGCAAAATGGGGATGTGAAATGCAGAATTCAATTTTTCAATTTAACATGTATATTTACATAATAAGGTAAGTAATTAATTCAATTTTACATATTACATTAACAAAGATCAAACTTCTATCAATCAATAAATTAATATAAAATTGAAAAATATACCACAAAATACAAATACAAAATCATGCAAAAGGGGTAATCAAACGTTTATAAATAATTAGGTGAATGTGTGATTTAGCGATCCATTAAGGTTTTACTTCGATTTCACGATTATAAGTAACTGATCACGTCTCGATCCCATAGAGATAATACAATAGAGTAGGCAACTCCTATTAAGCAAGTACGTAATTTGGTACGCAGATTCTTTTTTTCTTATTTTTATTCTTTATATTTCTTTTTCTTTTTATTCTTCGATCTCATAAATAAAGTACATGGAACACGGTTTTTATATATGTATCTCCGTATTTTTTTTCTTGTCGTTCGGAATTAATTTTTCTTAGCATTTTTATATCTGTGAATAATAAACAATTATTTTACTTTGCAAAATACCACTTTTATTTTTGAAACTGTGACAATATTGCTTCGAACCGTTAGTTCATTTTCAAACAGAATAAAATTTATATTCAATACATGCGCTTATATACTAATTTTTATCTACCTATACTTATGAAGGGGAGTGGTATATGGTGTGGAAGTAGAAGGGGCGGGGGTAGTGGGAGAATCCGAAAAACAAGAAAAACAAGATTACATTACATGTGACAAATGCGAGCAAACACGTGACAAAAAGTTTGAAATTAACAAACAAACAATATTACAGAAAATACAATATTAAAAGTTTAATTAAATTATAATATTGAAAATAAAGTTGAACTGTAGATATCGGTGTAGTCATTTAAAAGGTGATCGGAGTTATGTTTATTTATTTCTATTGCTTCTAGGATTGTTAATTTCTGTCCTTTGTTTGCCTCGTGTAGCACGGTAATTTCCCGTTCTGGTGTCTGTCCGGTGTCAATTAAATGCCTCGCAAAAGCAGAGTCGGATTTCTTATTCCTATAGGATCTGAAATGCTCTGCTCTCCGGGTTTCAAAGTGTCTGCCAGTTTAACCGATGTAAAAACTATTACAGTCTTGGCAGTTTAATTTGTAGATACCCGATTTTTTAAGTTTATCAATTTTTGTTTTATTGTTATATATTAAGTTTCCTAGATTAAAGCCTGATTTAAATGCTATATTTATGTTTGATTTTTCTAGAATTTTTTTAATTTTATCCGATATATTACCAAAATATGTTATAGTTTTAAAGTTAGTTTTTAGTTCTGGTTTAACGGAGGGGTAAATTTTTTTAAAAATTTGTTTAAATTCTTTCTTAGCTATTAATTTATCGATTAAGTTTGAATTATATCCGTTATTATTCGCTATTATTCTAATATTATTTATTTCTTTTTCAAAATTTTCTTTCGACAAAGGTTCGACAAAGGTTTTCTTTCGACAAACGCTCGGGGGATCATGGAATTATAGGCTGCGATTTTATGTTGATACGGACTTATTGAATCATTTGGAATTGTAATGCCAGAGTAAGATGGTTTTCTATATATGTTGAAATCAAGCTTATTGTTAGTTTTGGTTATAGTTAAATCTAAAAAGTTTATGCTATTATCTTTTTCTACTTCTAAGTCAAATTGAATTTTTCGGTTTAACGAAATTATTGACTCTACAAATTTTTCTAGTTGGCGGATCGATCCATCGAAGCCTATAATTATATCGTCCACGTATCTATACCAAAATTTTACATGTTGTTTGGTTAGTGTGTTGTTCATTAGTAGTTCCTCTAAGCTGGACATATAAATTTCGGCCAACAGAGGGCTCAGAGGTGATCCCATTGAAAGGCCACTTGTCTGTCGGAAGAATTTATTGCCGAACTCAAAGTAGTTTTGTTTTAAAATTGTATTAAAGGTGTCTATTAACTCGGATTGTTCTACTGGATTTTTTATCTTATTGTTTATGATTTCACTAATTAAGTTTAGACATTCCTTGGTAGAAATGTTGGTGAACATACTACGCACGTCCAGGGACGCCAGTTTGTACCGACTGGGAAAAGGAGTATTATTTAACTGATTTACAAATTGGAAGCAGTTTTTAATGCTGTGTTTGGAGGTGAACTGAGTTTCGGTTTTAAAAAGGGAGTCTAGGTGTTGTGATAATTTATGTGATGGACATCCAATGTGGGAAGCTACTGGTCTGATTGGGTTGTCGGTTTTGTGCGTTTTTACCAATCCATATAATCTAGGGGGTCTCGGGTTCATCTCCACCAAGAAATGTCTATCCCTATCAGTAAAGATGCTTTTATTATTATTAATTAATTTTTTAATTTCTTCGTTATATTTGTTAGTAGGGTCTGTTTTTAGGCGTATCATTTTTTCTTTTTTAATAAAATCACTTATTTTATTTGAATAATCTTGTTTGTTAAGAATTACGGTAGAATTACTTTTATCTGCTTTAGTAAGTATTAAATTATTGTCGTTAATTTTATTTTTTAAAGATTTAATAGTATTTTTGTTATTTATTTTAATTTCTATGTCTTCTTTTAATATATTTTTAATTGATTCTTTAGCTAAATTATCATTAGAATTTTTTAACGCGAGTTCCGAGTCTACTATTAAAGTTTCTTTAAGGTTTTTATGGTTTAAATTAGGTATATATTTAAGTCCTTTATTCAAGAGATTTATTTCGGTTATATTAAATTCGGTATTAGTTAAGTTTATTACGCGTTGATTAGAATTTATTGTGTTAATTGTTGCTTTTTTAGGTTCCCGATTGATATTTAAAGTATCTTGTTTAAAACCTAACTTATTTAATTTACCCAATTGAGTCAAATATTTTTTATGTATTTGTTTGCTTACCCTTTCCCGAACTTGATCGTCAAACTGGCAGAATTCTAGGTAGTGGAGCTGGTACAGTAGTTCCGTATGTGCGGTCTTCATATATATGAACACGACGTCTCGCTGTTTATACCACTTATGGACTAAACTTAAGTCATTTCTACCAAGGAATGTCTAAACTTAATTAGTGAAATGATAAACAATAAGATAAAAAATCCAGTAAAACAATCCGAGTTAATAAACACCTTTAATACAATTTTAAAACAAAACTACTTTGAGTTCGGCAATAAATTCTTCCGACAGACAAGTGGCCTTTCAATGGGATCACCTCTGAGCCCTCTGTTGGCCGAAATTTATATGTCCAGCTTAGAGGAAGTAATAATGAACAACACACTAACCAAACAACATGTAAAATTTTGGTATAGATACGTGGACGATATAATTATAGGCTTCGATGGATCGATCCGCCAACTAGAAAAATTTGTAGAGTCAATAATTTCGTTAAACCGAAAAATTCAATTTGACTTAGAAGTAGAAAAAGATAACAGCATAAACTTTTTAGATTTAACTATAACCAAAACTAACAATAAGCTTGATTTCAACATATATAGAAAACCATCTTACTCTGGCATTACAATTCCAAATGATTCAATAAGTTCGTATCAACATAAAATCGCAGCCTATAATTCCATGATCCACCGAGCGTTTAATATACCTTTGTCGAAAGAAAATTTTGAAAAACAAATAAATAATATAAAAATAATAGCGAATAATAACGGATATAAATCAAACTTAATCGATAAATTAATAGCTAAGAAAGAATTTAAACAAATTTTAAAAGAAATTTACCCCTCCGTTAAACCAGAACTAAAAACTAATTTTAAAACTATAACATATTTTGGTAATATATCGGATAAAATTAAAAAAATTCTAGAAAAATCAAACATAAATATAGCATTTAAATCAGGCTTTAATCTAGGAAACTTAATATATAACAATAAAACAAAAATTGATAAACTTAAAAAATCGGGTATCTACAAATTAAACTGCCAAGACTGTAATAGTTTTTACATCGGTTAAACTGGCAGACACTTTGAAACCCGGAGAGCAGAGCATTTCAGATCCTATAGGAATAAGAAATCCGACTCTGCTTTTGCGAGGCATTTAATTGACACCGGACAGACACCAGAACGGGAAATTACCGTGCTACACGAGGCAAACAAAGGACAGAAATTAACAATCCTAGAAGCAATAGAAATAAATAAACATAACTCCGATCACCTTTTAAATGACTACACCGATATCTACAGTTCAACTTTATTTTCAATATTATAATTTAATTAAACTTTTAAAATTGTATTTTATGTAATATTGTTTGTTTGCCAATTTCAATCTTTTTGTCACGTGTTTGCTCGCATTTGTCACATGTAATGTAATCTTGTTTTTCTTGGTTTTCGGATTCTTCCACTACCCCCGACCCTTCTACTTCCACACCATATACCACTCCCCTTCATAAGTATAGGTAGATAAAAATTAGTATATAAGCGCATGTATTGAATATAAATTTTATTCTGTTTGAAAATGAACTAACGGTTCGAAACAATATTGTCATAGTTTCAAAAATAAAAGTGGTATTTTGCAAAGTAAAATATTTGTTTATTATTTACAAATATGGAATACCATAAAGTAACGCTCAAATCTATTAATATTTTTATGTCTATTAATACTATCCGACGCACAAGTGTACCAAAGTCTATCACCACCTCCTGGTTTAATAGAGTTTTTAGAAATATTTTAAGATTTGAAGAAGAGAAACGTAAACACCTCATTATTCTGTACAATTATAATTACTTATAGTTTTTCATTTCAAATTTAAATGTACGGAAATATAAAGAAGTTTTGAGAAAAGCAGGACAAAAATTTCAGACAGTTTACGATTACATATCTACTTGTTGAAATAAACTAGAATAAAAAATGTATCTCAAATGGTTCTGTTCTAGATTATTTTTCGCTGAATGACGGGCAAACAATTTTTCATTTTGACATATATTTTCACCTAACAACACAGGAAAAACAGTGCCGATGGAAAGTCTAAGTGACATGAATTTTCCTTGGGATGGAAATTTTATTTTTTTATACAACTTCTAACCTGTATATGCCTATTATGGTGAAATTTTATTTCTACTATTTTTTATTTTTGTAAGCTTAAGAAATGATGCAAGGAAAATTTGCTGATTTTATACGTTTTCACAGCTGAAGTAACAAATACACCATATATAAACCTAAACTTGCATGACTTTTATTTTCGTGATATTCATTGGAACGTTAAATACACAATTTGACAGTTGTCGCCTAGTTACAACGAATTTTTTCATTTTCTTTTTCTTTCATATTATTTAGTCTTTTCGTTTTTTTTGGAGTTGTTTATTATACTTTATTTACCAATAAAACATAAATATGTAAGTGATGAAAAACTTAGTGACAATATTCGTTTAGTAATAACTTATCTAAAATTTTGTGTAAATAAAAAAATGCGTAGATTGTTTTGTTTGACGGCCACAAGTTTTTAACATAAGGGTTTCTACGGATTGTTTCTTAAATGCGGCAAAACGGACAGAAAAGGAAAAATAGAAGCGTGAAGAGGAGTTTGATTCTAAAATGTTACAACTATATTATAATCAAACAACCATCTTAACACACTTTATTTTTGCATAAATACATGACTGCTCTACCTTTTCAATAATCTAACTAGGTACATTTATATAATCAAATAATTTTGTTATAATAGACCGCACAGGCAAAAGGTTTTTTTATTTGCCTGTGGTAGTCCTCAGCGTGCCAATAAAGATAAGCAATGTATTAACCGGGGCCTCAGTAGCTTGGAAATGGAAAACGGAAAAAAGAAAAACAAGCTAACACCCTCATTTCCACTCTTTTGACCAGCGGGAAACTCTTGCTAATTTTTCTCTATGGGGATTATTGCACCAATTGTTTCATTTTATGTAATCACAAGTAAAAAGAAAACATCAAAGAATGTGCTTACGAAAAAATCCATTTTCCGTTGCCGCGTTACCAGGGCTGCTTGCTTATCTTCATTAGCACACTGTGTATTCCCAAAAAGGCAAGTAAAAAAAAATACCCCTGTCGCAGCATCCTGTATAAGATAGCGAATTTTCGTTTATAAAAATCCGTTTTTCTCGGAAACCAGTTTACATAGATAATGGGTTAAAAACCTTTGTAACGTTGTAAGATGTTACATGCCATCTGTTTATGAAAATAGACAAAAGGAATTAATAACCATCCGCAACATTTGATTTAAATTGATTTATTTACATTTTAATATAAACTAAATTAATATGAATTTAATACAAATTTTAAATGGAACACCCAGTCGTTGCACTTCGACTGGATCACCATGTAATTTGGTGATCTAATTAATTAATAATTATCGATTGAAAATTTGTTGATCGGAATTATTCTAACTATTATGTAATATACGTAAATAAAAAACAACAAATATGCGGTTAGGTGGGAAAAAGTCCGCGTTCGCTCGTTCACTTTCATTTTGTTCCGGCAACAAGTTGCTTCTGTGGAGCGAACCAGAGTTAATATTTACCGGAAATTCATTTCAATAATATAAGGGAGTGACCGGCAATCGATTGTACGACCGTTTATACTTTTGATCCGATCAAATCTTTTCAATCATCGTAACTTACAAGTTAGTGATTAAAAGGATACTATTATTTTATAATCCTTATTATTCAGACAATATCATTTCTATTTTTCCTCCATTTTTTGATTCTGATTTGAGAAAGAAAGGTAGTGAAGTATTCTTACCGGAATCTTGATTGTGATCTTTCCGGTTTCTTTTTAATCAATTAAGCATACTTGATAAATTATTCACCTTTCAATGTCAATTACACCAGTACGCTGGTAATTTATAATTATTTTTTCTCAAATCATTAGATCTAAAATTCAACTAAAACATATCAGTAGTCATTATCGATTTTCTTTTTAACATGTGTGAAAATTGATACTTACATTATCCACATCATTAGTTTTAAATCGCTGATAATCTGTAAATGTGGAGATTTTCACATTAGCAAGTTGAAGAAAGAAAAAACCCATTGTATCTGAACTTTCAAACACTAACATATTAACCTGTACTTACATAATTGAATTACACACTCATATCCACTAAATGGACGGTTTATTTTTAATTTTTTCTTGTTAACAGTCACTGAGATTTGAAAAAGAAGAATAAAAATATTAAAATTAGATCTTTTTTTTAGATTAGATAATTATTTTAATACGTACTTGTCTCACATCATTAGGTAACATTTTGCATTAATATATTAAAAAAATGTGTATTTTATATTTAATAAAAAAAATAAAATTTAATTTTATAAACTACCTTTTTAATTTATTTCACATGTTATTTATAAAAATCCCCTCCTCTATATAATTTATTGTGCATTTCTTTTAATTTAAATTATACACTATATAAAAGGCTACTAAGGCGCATGAGCCATGAAACAAAAATAGAAACAGTACAGTTATTTTCTATCTTTTTCCTCCGCTCATAACCACCACTTGCAGCAACAGCTAAGATAACAGATACTATAATATAAAATAAAAATTCGTTAAAAACTAATTTTTAATTCTAAATTAACTCATAATTTTTAGTTTTTAATTCCGAAGGACAAGAAAGAAAATACGGAGATACATATAAAAAAAGCCGTGTTCCATTGTAACACAATTACATATCCTTTTGAACAGCGATTCACAAAGCGAGGTAATATTTCAAATATTCTTTCATTAACAAGTCAATAAATTTAAAATCATTCAGTATTTGACGTTAAAGAATTAAGCCGGCTCTAACAAACGAGCATGCTAGCGACATCCAACAAAAGTACATCTAAGTTAGATGTGGTTTGTCTCCTTGCTAATTAATTAAAAAAAAAACATTGTAATTAAATTCAAAAAATAATATTTGCGTCATGTAACAACAAAATGCGATAAATAAATTTTAAAAAACATGTAGCTTGGATAAAAATTGAGGAATAGTACACGCGCTCTTGCACGCGGAACAGCAAAGACGACGGATCAAAATAAAAAGTTAAAAATTTTCCAATAAAAATTATTGAATGTGATTTTTATCCAATCTTCGAAATGTTGAGATAAGTATATTTTTTTACAAATTAATCATGTAGTAGTGAAAAATTATCCTTTAACAAATAATTTATCTAACAAAATAAACAATGAATAATAAATTTTAGATGTAGGTTCTAGTATTTTGTTTTTCGCGTCGTTTGGGCTTACAATTTTCATTCGGATTCAGCTTTACCTGTTTTGGGGAAAATCACCAGCGACTAAGAATTTAATTAGAATTAACGTAATAATACCTTCTTAGATTAAAAATATTTTTCTTTATTGAATAATTTTCCGAAAAGGTGATTAGGTTATTTAGCAAATAAGGTCGTAGTTTAGATATTACATAATTTATTCACTCCATTTCCGGTAGAGAATGTACTCGTAAGATTTTTCCACGTGTTACGTATCTGTGAATATTAATGTTATCCGTGTCTAATTTTATTACAGCTTTCGTTTAGTCATTTCAATTTAGTAATCACGTTTTTCTTAATACTTCTTTATTGTTAATTCCGTTTTCAATTGAAGTTTTTCACATAGCGTTAAAATTGTGTTGGGCGGGATAAAACGCGGTAGTCCAAGTTTTTACTCCGGCCTATTTCCTATTTGTACACCCCAACACGTTTACCACAAAATTTCGCCATAGTTATACATTTATTTTCATCGACTATTTTATTCTCCGTTCTTCCCCGTCTGGAAAACGAAGGCGGTCGAGTTGAGAAAAAGTCGTACTGGGCTCAACTCGCCTCGTGTACTCCCTGAAAGCACTTTAATTAAACCACCCAAAAAAATACTTAAATGAAAAAAAAATCAAAAAAAAAAAAAACAAACAAACAAAAAATAATAAAAACAAAAAAAAAATCTCCAAAAAAAAAAAATTAAAAAAAAATATTATTTATATAACGTAAAAGCCCCTATACCGGAACGCGATCATATGTCCGAACAGCTTCGTGTTCGATTTGTGATATAAGAAATTCTAGTACATTTGCGCATGTGCATTACTAAACCGTGCCAACATATTAGCAAAATTTTAAATATATAACGTCTACAAACTTCCAAATATGGTAGTAGAAGTCAAATAATTTGAATTTTTGTTTGCGCGGTTTAATAGTGCACATGCGCGAGAATTTTTTATACCACGAATCGAACATGACCCACTTTTGACATTTACATATTAATGAAGTTATTTCTGAAAGAAACCTCTGATAACAAAAATTGTTATTAATAGAATGATTAATTTTAAATTTAAATTCATCTCGCATTTAATGTTTCCTTACTTAATTAAAGAAATACATGACACATAGAGTGACGTCAAAGTAGGAAACATAGAATGGTTTAAGTATCAGACATAAATAAAGGATCAAAATACTGTATTTAAAAAAATTGTTATATATATATATATATATATATATATATATATATATATATATATATATATATATATATATATTCAAAAAATGATTGGACACCTTTTTGCTCAGGGGGTCCACACTTTTGACACGGCAGTGTACTAAAAATTTAAGTACAGTAAGGTGTAAAAAGTTTGGGGCTACCCCCTAGGTCAGGGGAACCCCACATTTTTGACGCGGTATCGTACCCCAGCTATCAATTTGTAGCCTAAAATTCAGTCTGCGCATGCGTGAGGTTTGGATCCAAAAACTATGTTAGTGCTGATGGGTAATGGGTTAACACAAATCCAAATCGTGATGACCAAATCGTGATGACGCATAATGGGTTAACTTGAATTTATTTTGTCGAAGTGATGACTCATCTCTTAGAAATTTCAAGACCAACAGTATGAGCGAGTTTTGGGGTCAAATGTCAACAACAAATTTTAAATACATGTACCGTCAAACGGGGCTATTTGAAATCGGTGGGGCTATTTGAAAAAAATAAAAAAAAGATTTAAACCCTTATATCGGTTTGATTTCTGAACTTATTCATATCGTTAATGCGTCTTTAATAGGGGATGTTAATGTAGTAGTATTTTGACCAGTACAAACTTGTTCAGTTGTTCCATTTCATTTGTGAAGTGTCAGTTGATAACAACATAAAAATTACAGAATATTATTGCAGTGCTAACTTTCGACTAGAAAATTTAAGTTAAGGTATTTATTTTAATGGTAAGTTGTTCACTAATTATTACTTTTTCCCTTTTTACTTAGAAGTCATTAAAATTTGTTTGTATGGACGCTTTCATATTTTAAAGCCCTTTTTCGGAAGTGGGGCTATTTGGAATACAAAAAGGGGCTATTTGGAATTTATTCAAAATTAATTATTATACACTATTAATTAAAAATTTTGTAAATTTTAAAGTTGAATTTATTATTATATTTTATTATCGTTTAAGTGAGATTCTTAAATTAAAGCCATTTGAATTGTTTGAAAAATAATAAATTTAATAATCTTTATATGCTACTACTTTGTTTTATTTTCCTAAAATGATAAGTTTTACATTTAATACTTAAATGCTGTTTTACTAGGAAATCGTTGTTTTACTAGGAAATAGCCCTTTCTAAACCATAAACGTTCCTTAAAATTGTTTTGAAAAAAAAACTTTTTTTAGCCTCTTTTTGGTAACTTTTTTTATCCGATATCAAATAGCCCCACTCCGGGGGCTATTTGGAAAGGCCACAAAATAAGAAAAAAAATATCATTTAGTATTTATTAAATTATCCAAAATAAAGATTAAATTAATAATTATTATGTATTATGTGAATTCCTCCTATAGATTGACCAAATTTTTTAAAATATATTAAGATAGAAGCAAAAATAGATAATATTTTTACCAAATAGCCCCGTTTGACAGTACTCTGTAAGTGCTGGGTCAAAGGGCAAGTATCTTCTTGTGCTTCATCCGTTGCGCATGCGTTCTGAAGCTCTTTGATCATTAATATGTCTAGAGCAGTTTGCAAGAGACCAGCCATTTTTGGAGTAAAACTTGTTTCTTTGTAGTTATCAGGCGATGGTAAATGCTTTTCTTCGTTAGATCGATTATCTTCGTCATTCACAGATTGTAGAATATTATGTGAGTTTTTTAAAGAATCGAATTTCCTTTTGATTGCTTTTGCTGCAGCCATCATACTTTCATTAAAAGTATTCAAGTTTCTTTTACATAGATCTGTGTCATCTTCGTGTTGATTTTGAAATACTGGTGCTTTATCTTCCTTTTCTTCAATGTCATTTCTTGCTTCAAAACTATATTCGGTGCCATTATCATCATCTTCATCATTCGATTTTGACGATTCACTTTGTATTGAAAGTCTTTTATTCTCCGCGCTGTTCACTTGTGCCCCATTATTTTCCATCGGACCATTATTGTTTGTTTGATGTCCCCGAGCATGCACTCTTCTTTTTATATGACATAAAAGACAATTTCTCCGCGAAAATGTCTTATCACAACGCATACACTCAAACATTTTTGATAGATGTGAATAGTTTGATTTACAGCATAAGACTGATGAGTTTTATATCGACATGACCTTATATAGTACAACCAGAGCAGAACTGACGTAAAGTAACGCCAACACCAAATGACACCAAAAATACACCAAATGACACCAAAATGACACCAAAAATACACCAAAATTACACCAAAAATACACCAAATAACACCAAAAATACACCAAATAACACAAAAAAAACACCAAATAACACCAAAATTACACCAAAAATACACCAAATTACACCAAATAACACCAAAATTACACCAAAAATACACCAAATAACACCAAAATTACACCAAATTACTCCAAAATGACACCAAAAATACACCAAATGACACCAAAAATACACCAAATAGCACCAAAATTACACCAAAATGACACCAAAATTACACCAAATTACACCAAAAATACAGCAGATAACACCAAAATTACACCAAATATACACCAAATAACACCAAAATTACACCAAATAACACCAAAAATACACCAAATTATACCATTATTACGCCAAAATTACACCAAAAATACACCAAATGACACCAAAAATACAACAAAAATACACCAAAAATACACCAAATAACACCAAATTACACCAAAATTACACCAAAAATACACCAAATAGCACCAAAATTACACCAAAATGACCAAAAATACACCAGATAACACCAAAAATACACCAAATAACACAAAAATACACCAAATGATACCAAAAATACACCAAATTACACCAAAAATACACCAAATGACACCAAAGACTCATTCCCAGGGACATTAATTATTATTAATAACATTAAATTTTTACCCCAACTTTGAGGGTCGATTTCACCATTTAAATGGTTTTATAGCAGATAAAAGAGAAATACGTGTCTGGTATTTTTGTTTGTTCTACAAACCAGTTAAGTCTCATCAAAATCGGGAATTGTTACGGAAGACCTATCCCTCTAAGTAGATATGGGAGCACTTGGCCAATCTGGTAGTGAAACTTGGAATTTACAGAGTTCAAAGGTGGCTGCGCCATCTATTAGGAAAAATTTGGATTCTTAGCTTAAGCTAAGTTCGCTTAGATGTCGTTAGGTTATACCAAATTTCGTTGGGCTGGGTTGCCCCTGAATATAGACAACTACACCGCGTTCCCAAGTGGCCCCATACCTACTTAGAGGGATAGGTCTTCAATTAACAATTCCCGATTTTGATGAGGCTTAACTGGTGTGTATTACAAACAAAAATACCAGACACATATTTTTCTTTTATCTGCTATAAAACCATTTAAGGGGTGAAATCGACCCTCAACTTTCGGGTAAAAATTTAATGTTATTAATAATAATTAATGTCCTTGGGAATGAGTCTTTGGTGTCATTTGGTGTATTTTTGGTGTCATTTGGTGTACTTTTGGTGTATTTTTGGTGTATTTTTGATGTATTTTTGGTGTATTTTTGGTGCCATTTGGTGTATTTTTGGTGTCATTTTGATGTAATTTGGTGTAATTTTGGTGTTATTTGGCATATTTTTGGTGTCATTTTGATGTTATTTGGTGTATTTTGGTGTCATTTTGGTGTAATTTGGTGTAATTTTGGTGTAATTTTGGTCTTATTTGGTGTATTTTTCGTGTCATTTTGGTGTCATTTTAGTGTTATTCGGTGTAATTTTGATGTTATTTGGTGTATTTTTGGTATCATTTTGGTGTAATTTGGTGTAATTTGGTGTAATTTGGTGTAATTTTGGTGTTATTTGGTGTATTTTTGGTGTCATTTTGGTGTAATTTGGTGTAATTTTGGTGTAATATTGGTGTAATTTTGTGTAATTTTGGTGTAATTTTGGTGTAATTTTGGTGTAATTTGGTGTATTTTTGGTGTTATTTGGTGGATTTTTGGTGTCTATTGGTGTAATTTGGTGTATTTTTGGTGTATTTTTGGTGTCATTTGGTGTATTTTTGGTGTTATTTGGTGTATTTTTGGTGTCATTTTGGTGTAATTTGGTGTAATTTTGGTGTAATTTTGGTTTTTTTGGTGTCATTTTGATGTTATTTGGTGTATTTTTGGTGTCATTTTGGTGTAATTTAGTGTAATTTTGGTGTAATTTTGGTCTTATTTGGTGTATTTTTCGTGTCATTTTGGTGTAATTTTGGTGTTATTTGGTGTATTTTTGGTGTAATTTTGATGTTATTTGGTGTATTTTTGGTTTCATTTTGGTGTAATTTGGTGTAATTTTGGTGTTATTTGGTGTATTTTTGGTGTTTTTTGTGTAATTTGTTGTAATTTTGGTGTAATTATGGTGTAATTTGGTGTAATTGTGGTGTAATTTGGTGTATTTTTGGTGTAATTTTGGTGTTATTTGGTGTATTTTAGGTGTCATTTTGGTGTAATTTGATGTATTTTTGGTGTAAGTTTGGTGTCACTTGGTGTATTTTTGGTGTAATTTGGTGTATCTTTGGTGTCATTTTGATGTAATTTGGTGTAATTTTGGTGTAATTTTGTAGTTATTTGGTGTATTTTTGGTATAATTTTGGTGTAATTTGGTGTAATTTTGGTGTAATTTCGTGTAATTTTGGTGTAATTTTGGTGTTATTTGGTGTATTTTTGGTGTAATTTTGGTGTTACTTGCTGTATTTTTGGTGTAATTTGGTGTAATTTGGTGTACTTTTGGTGTAAGTTTAGTATCATTTGGTGTATTTTTGGTGTGATTTGGTGTAATTTTGGTGTCGGTTGGTGTATTTTTGGTGTAAGTTTGGCGTTATTTGGTGTATTTTTGGCGTATTTTTGGTGTAATTTTGGTGTCATTTGGTGTAAGTTTGGTTTCATTTGGTGTATTTTTGGTGTAATTTTAGTTTTATTTGGTGTATTTTTGGTGTCATTTGTTGTATTTTTGGTGTAATTTGGTGTACTTTCGGTGTATTTTTTTGGTGTATTTTTGGTGTCATTTTGGTGTATCGCCAACGGTAGTGATGAAAAAATTGCGGGTAAAGGGTTATATTTACGACCCTATTGAAGGCTTTAAAAAATAAACTCTTAACATTTTATGAGTTGTAAACTAAACCAATAGTGTAACTTTTCCAATAGCTGTATACCAAAGTTAATTATTTAATAAAATATTTTAAAAATTATGTGAGTGTTATTATTTCTTACATACCACAGTTCTTTAACAATTCGTTAAAAAAGATCGTCGTACATACCACAGTTCTTTAACAATTCGTTAAAAAAGATCGTCGAAGTGATTATTCTTACAACGAACTATCCAATGTATATTTTCAGAGCTATTAAAATGGGTAATGTTTTTACTTGCTCCTGAATATAGGCAATTAAATTGCTTTGTTCCATTGACGTTCTGACACAGTAGAACATATGTGCAAACTATGTAATTCTTGCCAATAAGTATTCACCCATATTATTAATGATTTGTTAAAAATAAAGTATCGTCGAACAATAATGATCTAAAACTGTTGTGCAGGAAAGGGTTAATTAATTGAATTCAGTATAATTCCGGAAAAATAAAATAAAATTTCATACTCCAAATTGAAGTTTTCATCCGCTCTTGAAAACGACGACAACTATTTTACTTTCCAACCTGTATACGTATATATTCTTATGGTATTAGTTTACATTTTCAATTCGTTACTTACAATTAGAAATATTTATATATATAATAATTTTTTATTATTGGCGTCTTGTAACTGATAATTTTTTTAAGTTTTTTACAAAATTAAACTGCAAATAGTTTAAAAGCAGACATGGGTAATTGCACAGAAGAGTTAAAAATTTCACAGTCCAAATTAAAATTTTCATCAGATGGATATATATGGGTATTGTTTAAATTGTTTAAAACTATCGATTTTCTATGTTTTTTTATTAAAAAATGTTTTAAACTGTATAAATGCTTTTATTTAGGAGTAGAAAGGTTAACACAACATTGAATTTTTAATCCTAAAAAGTGTATCTTAACATAACTATCTAGAAAACCAGAATTTTCATATCAATTTTGAGTGTTCAGTTTATAAAAAGATGCTAGTTTTATTAAACAGAAAGAAATCGTTTTAATTGTAATCTAGTACATTATCGATGGCCAAACATTTTACGTTAAATGAATAGGTTCTTATTCGTAATAAATTTTAGTATCAATAATACTATTGCCGGAAATAAATTTTCTAATATTAACAGAATTTCCTATTTTTACAATCAAATTTTCATCTGGTATAAAAATTCCAAAACAAGTACATTCTTATAGCATATTTACATGTATAATACGATTAATACATATGAGATCTGCATAACATATGCGATAACGCGAAATATGCAATTATCAGCATTTGGCTATTTATGATTATAACTTTGTATCATTAAAATACACATAAATAATATTACATATACTTACATAGTTAAGAAATTATTTTTAATTTTTTATTAAATATAAATTAGAGTTTTGAAATTATTATGAAAAAATTTGACTTTTAGAATTGAAAAAAAATTTAAATATGGCTCTGTATAGTTAATCCCCAAGTTTACTGGAAGAAAAATCCATCGAATTGGTAACAAAGAGGATGTTTGACGTTTTTTAATATGCGAAAACAAACACAATTTATCGCTGATGAAGACAAATAAAAATTTTATACAGTCGTTTACAAAACTAGCAGCCACCTAATACGTATAGTTTCTCTATACATATATTTAACTAATTTTTAACAATAACAAGTAATAAATTTGATAAAAACAGACAAATTTTTTAGATAAGCTATAAAATATTAAAAGGAAATTTTCTTAAAATATTGGGAATATGTGCAATTAAGGCTAAAAATACCTATGAGAAGAAACTAAATATTTAAAACTATTTTAAATTATCCGTATTATATATTAAGTTTCAAAAATATAAAGGATAGGATTTTCTTAAAGAAAATATATTCATATTGTGAAATATGATTTTAACGGTATAGAAGCCCTTACTTTCAACGGAGTACTGTACAGATTAAGTTACAATTTTATTTTTTAAATAAATGGGGAAGAATGCATATTTTTACAATACATAATTAAAAGCAAATGCACGCTACAGCGTGAACCTTTCTATAGCGTGAACTTTTAATTTCAAATTAATTTTTTATAACATTGATAATAGTTTTAAAGCTGATCACTTTTGCTAGCAAAAGATCTGCATATGAATAAAAAATAACTTTATTTCTACAAATAGTCGTTTATTTAAGTTACATAAGGTTCATAATAGCAAATATACATACACAATTATGTGAATTTTATATCCAATTATAATATTCGAGTAATGTTTCGTACTTTAAATAAAGCAAATTATAACATAATTTTTATTTTTGCATATTAGACTGAAATTTTCGTTTGTAGTATTAGTAGCAATATATCTATTAATGGCGTCAGTAAAACATGTATACACACGACTTATTTAAGCAAGCTCACACCTATAAAAACCAGTTTTATTTTAAAGAAAACATTAGTTACTGAATTCGAAGCCGAACAGTTCCGCTCTAGACAACGCACAATGAAGACCGACGCAGCAATTGTTGACTTTCAAGGATTTCCAAATTCAACAAATGGGAAATTCTACATAAAAGAATTGGCTGTGTTGAAATTCGATTTTTCCGAAGAAAATTATGGTGAAGATTATATACCACAACACTATGTATTCAAATCACCAATACCGTTTTGCGGATTAAATGAAAAAGATCAGCGCACAGCTCACTGGTTGCGGAAAAATCATCATGGGTTCTCCTGGATGGATTGACATATTGAATACGAGGAACTACAATAAATTTTAATAAGCAATCTGCACGGAACTTGAATCATCTATACGAAAGGAGAAGAAAAAGTGCGGTATTTGAAACGACTACTACCATCAGCGCCCATCATGAACTTTGAAGAAATAACAATTTGCCCCAAGTTGGGAATCATAACATCAACATACACTAGTTCTCGATGCGGCCATCATTCCGGAGCAACTTGCGCCATGGAAAATGTCATATCCATATACAAATATTATTGTAATACATTTACACTTTTTGATTGTAAAATATTTCTTTTTAAAATAAATTTATTAAAATAAAAAAATGTGTTTTTATTTAAAGAAAAACCTGTATAAATCTGTTTTCAGATAGAAATATTATAAAATTATGAATATACAGAGCTCCCGGTGGTTCAGACTAGCAGCGCCATCTTTTAACTATCAAAAAGGATTTTCAGCACCATCTGTTTCTCAACTTACGCACAGGCGTCGTTAGTATCCGGACGAGCAGCGACATCTTGTACTGAATTTACAGGGCTCGAAGGTGGCTGCGCCATCTATTGACAACTTTTAAAACTTACGCACAGGGATCGCTAGTATCCAGACTACGCGAGCCATCTAGTAGTGAATTTACAGGGCTCGAAGGTGGCTGCGCCATCTGTTACGGAATTTTTTAATTCTTAGGTTCGGTTAGGTTAGAAAAAAAATTTATTAGGTTAGGTTAAAAAAAATTGTTGGTTTCTGTTAGGTTATGTTGGGTTCTGTTAGGTTGGATCAAGTTCCGTTGGGTTCACTTAGGTTAGAAAAAATTTTCGTTCACATTACTCCACCCACCGCCGGAGGCTTTTAGAACCGCCCCGGTAGCTTTCCCTCCATCCGAGGTCGGCCAAAAAATCCGGATGAAGGGATGGAGGGCTCAGAACTGTCATATTCCTACTACTACTACTGTTATTTTAGGCCCCTCTTGTAGCACCTAGGCCCTGAGAAAAATTTTAATCTCACTCTTATCTTTTTCCGGGGACTCAGTAGTATTTGAACAGAATTTTGTCAAGACCCATTAAGCTTTTTAATTTGGATAGACGATTTTGACCTCACATTGATAGTTTTGGAGCACTTCACATTCGGACTCTTTTTGAGGTCTCGGGACTCTAGGAAACAATTTTACACTCACGCAAATTTTTTCAGGATTTCAGTATATTTCAGTAAAATTTGACTAAGATTCATCTAGTTACTAGTTAATTTTTAGCCCTTTCTGGGACCTCATATTCATTTCTCCCAGACCTCAGCAATATTTGAATAAAATTTGGACAAAACCCATCCAATTAATTATTTGGCGCACTTATTGAGTTTTTCGAACCCTGAAGTCAACTTTAGCAACATGTTAATTTTTTCTAGAATCTCAATATTATTTAGGTAAAATTTGGTGAAGATCAGTTAAGTTGTTTATTTTAGGTCCTTTTTGGGACCCTAGAATTCTAAGCATCAATTTTAACCTTCTAACATCCATTTTTTCCAGGATCTGAATAGTATTTGATCAAAATTTAGCAACAATCCGCCCAGCCGTTTATTTTGAGATATTTTCTGGGGTCGTAGGACCTCGCGGGGGCAAAAGCGAGAAAAATTAACTTATAGACATTTTAGTATATATAGCTGATCATCTTGTTGTACGGTAGATAAGGACTGCAGAAACAAAATTTGGAAAAAAATTATACTTAAAAACTTCATAAATAGCTATAAAAAGTATAGTTTGATCCAGATTGTAAAAAAAAAAAAAACTTTTTATATGCGGTCCCGATCCACCACATGAAAAAAGTTTCATCGAAAAATCAAACTCAAAACGCTCAAAATCTCACGATTTCCTTAGAAATTGCTTTTCTAAACAAGATAAAGCATTAATTTACACGTAGGAACATTTTATTTCATTTTTATAATATGAAAATTGTGAAAAATACGTCTGTGAAAAAACTACATGATGCAATAACTTATATTTTTATGCAATGTACTGATTAAATGCTTAAAAAACCATTAAAAAGTATTTTTATCAAATAAAGTTATTATAGTTACGTTTACATTTCTTACTTTCTCTTGATTTTGATTCATATTATGTATTTCAATGAGCATTTTTTAAAAATCGCATAAAAAAATCGCAGAAATCTGTTTTTGTCAGATTTTTAGTATTCTTAATTTTATATCTTTACTAAATTGAGATGAATATCTTGGTGTGAAATTAAATACAACAGATTTAAACTAGTCGAGGTAAATGCCTTTTTGGATAACGATAGACATACTGTGTAAATTTTTAATCTTTTCAGTTTATACATAATAGATACACTTTCCCAACTGTAAATCTTTATCAGTCCTATTGGTACAACGAAAATAGCGAACGCTCTTCAAATATTTATAAAATAAACAGAACCAAAAATGATACAAATACGTTGGCTGTTAAACAGTGTACATCATACACATACGTATAAATATGGTGGTCATTGTCAAATAAAACAATTTTTCTTATCTACTTTCTGTTCACTTAGGTGTATGTAATTACATCATCAAGATGACCGATTATTGGATGTATTAGTGTAGAAAAGACAATTAATTATAAATAAGAGTTATATATCATTTACGCGCAATTGACTTCTATTAAGACATAATAATTATGTATATATACCTAACTATGTACAGATACAAAAACGCCGTGAGCAGCGGAGCCCCATCACGGAAGTCGAATTTTTCCTTTCATCTTCGGTATTGAGTGTCTACAAGCGAAATGTAATTGAAAGTCCACAAGCGATTTGTAATTTTGGTGGTTTCAAAATTGATGATGAGTGTCCGGTTGATCGGGGCTTTAAAAAAACGTTTTAAGTTTTTAAGGGCTGAATCTCAGTAAATTTCAATTTTGTGCCGATAGCAGTTAACAGGGAAAAAGTCAACACAATTCGTACGAGGGCATTTCTATCCATGCTTATCCGCCAATTGCCATTGTGTTTTATTTTTAAATATTAAAAAAGGAACTTAAATAGTAAACTGGAAGGCTTTTATGAAGATATTTTTTCTTTCCAAATAAATCCAAAATTTCTATTTTATAAATAATAAAAATCCAAAATTCCTAATTTATAAATAAACAGTGACTTTAATAACATTTTTAAATTACTTAATATGTATGTATTTCATTTGTTAAAAAATTATATTCACTTTTTTTTAAATTTTTTAAAATTACTATTCGCCTACTTGTATTTAGAATAAAAGTAATGCATTTAAAACACATTTAACAACAGCATTCAATTCCGATGTAAAAATGGGGGAAGTGGGGGGAAAAGTAATGTGGACTCCATAAAAGGTACTAGCTGGATACTAACTGAATACACGTACAAAATTTCAGCCCTCTAGGTTTCCTTATGGAGTCTCTAGACGTGTTAGAAAACAAGCAAAAAAATTAAGGAAATATTGGCGCCAAAATCGTGGGGGTAAGGGTTAAAAGTTGAAACCTCCAAAAACAGTGTCTGGCTATTAGCTTAACCTGTACACCAAATTTCAGCCCTCTAGGTTTATTTGGGGAGATTTTGACCCGAACGAAACTGTTAAAAAACAAGAAAAATCATGTTCTTTTGGGTATAAAAATGGTGGGGGTAGGGGTTAAAAGTCGAGACCCCCAAAAGGCACCCCCTTGATACTAACTCAATCCGAATACAAAATTTCAGCCCTCTAGGTTTATTCGGGTGACCTGTGCGAGTGGTACAAACTTCGAAAACGTCGAAAATGCATGAAATTGTAGCTTAAAAATGAGGTGGGTGGAGGTAAAATATTAAAACCTCCAAAAAGCACAACCTAGGTACGAACTTTATCAACACACCAAATTTCAACCCTCTACGTTAATTCTGGGGGGCTGGGGGCCTGTTAGATCCAGCGAAAATCGTTTTTCCCCCCTCTACTCCCATCATATCATCCTAGGAAGCTGAATTTTGGATATGTTGTAGATAATTGACCGAAACATTATTTAAAACCGGTTTGAAAAAGTTTTATTGCTTTTCCGCCCCCCACCACCCCCTTAAAGGTCGGGTCAGAAAAAAAATTTGCCCAAAATTTGACCCCACTTTGATAGTATGAGGTGCCTCGAAAATGAGCCCCATTTACCAAATTTCATCTCTTAACTTCCATAGGGGGGCCCTACACAAATTAAAAGGTGGCGGGAAAATATATATATATATATATATATATATATATATATATATATATATATATATATATATCAGACATTTTTTTTTCTACATATTCGTGTTCTACGGGTCCGAAAACGGATAGCGCCCCTACTCTCGTCTCTCACCGTAATTGTCGTATAGACTGTATAAGTCTAATTTTTTCAAGGAAAAATTCGACTAATTATATTTTAAAATATACCTACTGCTGAGCAGAAACCTTTTTGTTGGTTCACAGATTAATAATATGAATCGTTCCTTTTGAAAGTGGTATAAGTCTATTTTTTGAAGAAAATGAGTTACCTAATGGTAGTTTTATGCCCCACATTGTACATACACACCGACTCGTTCCAAAATGACGTTTTCCGACGACGTTGAAACCACCGTCTATAAAACTGCTGAAAACATATCAAATACCGCTGTCGCAGCATTCTTCATAACTCAAAACCCGCTTACCTAGAATAATGGTTCAAAATATGGTTTATGTGATTTTTTCGCCCTTTACCATAGTATAAAAAAACTTGGAAAAACTTTTAAATTTTGAAAAAATTTTGCAAAAAATTAATTTTTTAATGCTCCTGGCATCCAACGTGTCTGACTGGAGAATTCATTTTGGACTTCCAACGTTTTACTGTTTTACTATATTCACATCCGAGAGGTATTTCTATATAGCAAGTTTCACCCCAAAGTGAATTTCTCGGAAATATAGGCAACCAAATTTTCGAAAATTCGAAAGCATTTGAAAATAGAAATAGTCCCCACTAAACGAAATTTTGTATTGTAGTACATTTCGATGTTAAAAAACGTCCCGCAAAAATACTAATTCAAATTATTAATAGAAATGCTATAAAATGGAAGTAGTAGGTTTTGGAGAGTTTGGGATCCACCTTCCCACCTGCCGACTTTTTGAGTGACCTCGGCAGGTGGTAAAACTACCGAGGCGGTTCTAGAAGCCTCCGGCGGTGGGTGGAGCAAAATTTTTTTCTAGCCTAGTGGAACTTGATCCAACCTAAGAGAACCTAAGGAAATTTGGTGTAACCTAACAGATTGTTTCTAGCCTAAGAATTCCCTAATAGATGGCGCAGCCACCTTCGAGCCCTGTAAATTCCCTAATAGATGACGCAGTCACCTTTGATAGCGTTGCTGGTCTGGATTCCTGTGTGTAAGTTTGAAAATTTGTCAACAGGTGGCGCAGTCACCTTTGATAGCGTCGTTAGTCTGAACCACCGCGAATTCTGTACCTAGATTCAAAATTCCATGAAAAGGTGGCGTTGCTTTCATAATTTTATAATATTTTTATCTGAAAACGGGTTTAAACTTGTATAAATTGTCAGCTGACGTCACTAAAGGTAAACTGATATCAAACAGCGAAGATTTCTGTCTAATATGCGAAAATGAAGCAGCAGGTTTTAACCTGTATGGCTACATAAAGTGTGACAGCTGACGTCACCATACTATTTTTTCTGCTATAAAAAGGGCGCGACAGAATTTCATCAGTTACAATTTTGTTCGAAACTTTAGTGAAAAAAACATTAAACCTTATTGTTGTGAATTTTCAATTGTTGTGTGTTAAGAGTTAATTGTCGCCAACAATGGAATCCATTACTGCTGGTGCTTCATCTGGAAACAGAGACTTAATTCAAAAAATGGCTGGAAATTTTGTGGATGAATTGAATCATCTTGGCGCTGTTAAACGATGGATTAAACTTTCTGATATGCAAATTGGAAAAGTATATAAAATAATGGGAGCCAGTCAACTACCATCGAAATTCGATTCATCGAAAATGAAGACAATATTGGAATTGGAAATTGGATACATTTCGTTACCAGCGAGATTTGACAATTTGAACGAGCAGATGCTGGCATGGCTGCAAAGCAATCCAAAATTGGGTATCATAAATAATGGACCAATCGGACTAACTCATAAACTGGAATTCAGAAAAACGTTGGATCTTCTTGAAATCGCAATTCAAAACGTTGGATCTTCTTGAAATTTGTAAATTTTCAATTGTTGTGTTAACAATTAATTATTGCCAACAATGGAATCCATGTATTGTGGAAATCGTTCGTATTCATCACATAGCATTTCAGAGTTGTCGATAATTTGTTTAATAATTTCCTCTCGACGCTTCGCTTTACTTAGTTCTCTTAATTCTGCATTGAAGAAAACTGCATTGAAGAACATTGAAGAAAATTGATGTAATGATCCGTAAATTCCATACAACAGAAATATTCCGATATCTCAATATTCCCAATATTTCGTCTATAATTGCGCTTGAAAAGTCTACAAACCACCTCTATAAATTCAATGGTGTTTGTTGGATAATTTTTCACTATTTTAATACACAAGTCGGTCAATTTGTGATCTTTGATTCCTCACAGAGCACTTTCTTGCATATGCACAAATTTTTAATATAATTATAAATTTTACAAGTTAAAAAAGTGATCATTGTGTACCTATTTTTGTTTAAAACTATACTTAATAAAATAAATTTAAAGAAAAAAAACCGATCTTTTGATTTACACCGATCCCCTAAAAAGAAATCAAACTAATTTTTGATATTATACCTTAAACTTGATGTATATATAAAAATTCCATTTACAATTATGGTACGCCATATATACTCGTAAATTTTACAAAAATGTATCACTCTGTACATTTTTTTTTAAATCTGTGTGCATATTCTTTGATGTTATTTAATCAGCTAAATCTTTAATCAGCTAAATCAGCTAAAATTGTTACATATTTACGTTATAAATATCTAAGTGTGTATTTTTCTTTTAAATATATAACTTATAAATACTCATGATTACTTTACTATATAACTGTAATCACGCGATATCATGTTATAAAATACATAAGAATTTACTCATTTAATGTAAAAATATTTGGTCATCAACAATTAAATAAAAACGAATTTTTTTTAAATATATATAGTAATATAATATTTCGCATATATACAGTACTCTGTTAAAAGTACGGGTTTCTACACCGTTAAAAACATATATTTTACAATATCAATATATTGTAAAAAAATCATATTTCTTAATATTTTTAAAACTGAATATGTAATATCAAGAATTTAAAACAGTTTTGAAACATTAATTTCTCCTCATAATATTTTTTTGTCTTAAATTAATAGCACAATGTTCCATATATTTTAAGAAAATTTTTCTTTTAATATTTTATAACTTATCTAAAAAATTTATAGCTATTTTTTATCCAAAAATTTATTACTTGCTATTGTTAAAAAATTAGTTAAATATATCTATAGGTATTAAGTGACCCCTAGTTTTTGTGAAAGACGGTAGTAAGAGCAATTCATCTTAAATACGAAATTATTTTATCAATGCTAAATAAGCGTTTTTTTCTCATATTATCATACTCCAATATATTGTATATTATTATAATTTATAAAAATGTGTTTTATTTATTAAAAAATTTAGCAAAATTTTAAATAATATCGCGTCAAAATAATATTCAGAAGTCAATAAAAGACAATAGCAGTAAATTTATTAAGATAACTATAAATAAATATTAATCTAATGTTGAAATATTTATTAACAAATAGTACTGCTTAGTAGAAAATTAGGCACCTATTGTTTTGTTTTCAAATTTACCTTTTTTGCAATTAAAGAAAATTTTAGTAACTATCGATGCCTATATAAAACGATACCCATAAAAGACAAGCATGCTCTGATCTCAACAATTTTTTCCCATGTTAAATTTGTATGTTCTTACTTCGCTGAAACTTATTATGTTTATATATTCCCCGCAATATTTTCTACCATAAACAATAGTTATAGCAAGCTAGGTAGGTATTGAATAAGTATTTTTTGTTTGTTAATTTATTGATGATAGAGAAAAAAATTTATGATTTTATAGACAGTGAAATACATTTAAACTATTTTTTTGCAGTTTAATTTTGTAAAAACACCTAAAAATTATCAGTCACAGACAAATATTTCTAAGCAAACGAATTGAAAATGTAGTTTTATATCATAAGAATAAATGCGTATATATAGGGTGGACAGTAAATAACTCTCATAATTTTTAAAGAGCGGATGAAAACTTTAATTTTGGATTACGAAATTTTATTTTTTTTTTTCCGGAGTTAAGCTGCATTCAATTAATTAACCCTTTCCTGCTCAGCAGTTTTACATCATTACTGTTCAAACGATACTTTATTTTTTAACAAATCATTAATAATATGGGTGAATACTTATTGGCAAGAATTACATAGTTTGCACATATGTTCTATCGCACCAGAATGTTAATAGGACAATGCGATTTAATTGCCTATATTCAGGAGCAAGCAAAAACATTACCTATTTTAATAGCTTAGAAAATACACATTACATAGTTCGTTGTAAGAACAATCATTTCGGTGATCTTTTTTAACGAATTACTAAAATTGCTTAAGGACTGTGGTATGTAAGAAATAACAACACTCACATAATTTTAAAATAATTAACATATAGCTATTGGAAAAGTTACAAAGATTTTTTTTTTTTTTTTAACAACTTATTAAATGCCGATAGCTTATTTTAATATCTCCTATAGGGCCTTAAGTATAACCCTTCACCCGAAATTTTTTCATCACCATCGTCGGCGACTGTATTCTCGTCATCATCAGCTTCTCCTTCGCTCGCAGTATCTTCGTCATCGCTAGCAGATGTTTCTTCATCATTTGATATATACTTTAACACTGGCTCAATAATATCATGCTTTTCCAATTCCCTAGTTATTGAGATAATCCGCTTTCCAATGTCACTTTCCTTTAAATTATTAAAATGACTTCGTTTTTTCTCGTTTTCGATATAATCCGCGAAGCTGGGATTTATAATATGACTCCTTTCCATTAAATTGCACACAGTATTAACCATTTCTTCTCCATTTTGCGTCTGAGTCGCTAAACTTCTTAGTTCATCAACTAAATAGTTCGGGTCATCAAAATATTCTTCTTCTTCATCAACAGGTTTCGAATGGCCATTATGAAGGCTAGCATTTTCATCATCATATTTGAAACGTTTAGCTCCGCCATTTGTTGAGTTAGATGTCGAAGGTTGTTCTTTTTCTCCTGAATTTTTATTTTCTTGCTCTTCATCCTTTGCGCATGCGTTCTGAAGCTCTTTGACCATTAATATGTCTAGAGCAGTTTGTAAGAGACCAGCCATCTTTGGAGTAAAACTTGTTTCTTTGTAGTTATCAGGCGATGGTAAATGCTTTTGTTCATCAGATCGATTATCTTCATCATTCGCCGATTGTAGAATATTATGCGAGTTTTTTAAAGCGTGGAATTTACGTCTGATTGCTTCTGCTGCAGCCATCATACTTTGATTAAAAGTATTCAAGTTTCTTGTAGATAGATCTGTATCATCTTCCTGCTGATTTTGAAATACTGGTGCTTTATCTTCCTTTTCTTCATTTCTTGCTTCAAAGCTATAATTGGTTTCACCATCATCATCATCTTCATCATTCGATTTTGACGATTCACTTTGTATTGAAAGTCTCCTCTTCTCCGCTCTGTTCACGTATGTCCCATTATTTACTGACCGATTCGTGGAATTTTCAAATTGACTTATTCCATTGTCATCATTTTTTTTTATCATTCTCAGACGAATTATGTTTAGTTCTTAAATGACGCGAGAGATTAAACTTCCGCGAAAATTTCTTACCACAAAATTCACAACTATGCATAGCTTAACAGTATTACGATTGCAACGTGTTTACGAATAGCTGAACTGAACTCGACTGACTAAAGATTCCGCGGGTTGAGCCTTATATACCTATGGAGTGATTCTTTTTTTGGGAGTGACTCTTTTTTAGGAGTGACTTTTTTTGAAGTGACTCTTTCGGGAGTGACTCTTTTTTTGGAGTGACTCTTTTTTTTGGGAGTGACTTTTTTTTGGGAGTGACTCTTTTTTTAGGAGTGACTCTTTTTTTGGGAGTGACTCTTTTTTGGGAGTGACTCTTTTTTGGGAGTGACTCTTTTTTGGGAGTGACTCTTTTTTTGAGAGTGACTCTTTTTTGGGAGTGACTCTTTTTTGGGAGTGACTCTTTTTTTGGGAGTGACTCTTTTTTTGGGAGTGACTCTTTTTTTGGGAGTGACTCTTTTTTGGGAGTGACTCTTTTTTGGGAGTGACTCTTTTTGGGAGTGACTCTTTTTTTGGGAGTGACTCTTTTTTGGGAGTGACTCTTTTTTTGGGAGTGACTCTTTTTTGGGAGTGACTCTTTTTTGGGAGTGACTCTTTTTTTGGGAGTGACTCTTTTTTTGTGAGTGACTCTTTTTTGGGAGTGACTCTTTTTTTGGGAGTGGCTCTTTTTTGAGAGTGGCTCTTTGATGTCATTTGGTGTCATTTTGATGCACTTTGGTGTCATTTGATGCATTTTGGTGTAAATTTGGTGTATTTTTGGTGTTTAAACTCAGCTTCCCAAGTAGTGTCAAGAGCTGGATTGATAGCAAAGACTTGGTATGATATCCCCACCAACATGGAGCAGCGAATACGTATGGTGGACCGGAGCAGTCGCAGTATCCCCCACCAACATGGAGCAGCGGATACGCATGATGAGCCGGAGCAGTTGCAGTATCCCCCACCAACATGGAGCAGCATATAATGATGATGATGACGGTGAGCCGGAGCAGTTTGAATTTTTTTTCGGCGAAGCAAGACCAAGTGAAAAAACAACAATGAGTGAAGATCTTCAACAGCTTATAACAATGGAGGAATCCACAGTCAAAATCGATTGTTGAATAAGATGTTGGATAAAGCTATCCGATTATCTGATTTGGAGATGATCCAATCGATAGGATCAAGAGATCGTCAAATTTTTCATCCTAAAAAAATAAAATTAGCGGTTGAATGGGGCTCATCTGTGGAAACTTTCGATATTCTGTTCAACCTTACATTCGATGAATGGGACATTGGTGAAGACAGCCTAGATGGATTTGATATGTTGTCGCATTATCTTACGAAGTGGATGCGGAAAGCGATAGAGTATGCTCGTCCGAAACTGCTGCAGCATATATTGAAGCTTGTGGAAGAATATGGCGTTCCACGATTATATTTCAGTCCAAAGTGTGTAGAAGGAGACGCCGAATTGTTGAAGTGGATCACACACAACATTGAAAAAGGTGAAACCAATCAATCAGCACTCCTGGGCTGGGAAAGTGGCCCGGATACGGGAGCGTGGCCGTCGACAAACTTACAAGATTACTTAGATATATACAAAATTTTACAAACTAATTTTAATATTTAACATTTGAAGCAAGAAATGAAGAAAAGGAAGATAAAGCACCAGTATTTCAAAATCAGCAGGAAGATGATACAGATCTATCTACAAGAAACTTGAATACTTTTAATCAAAGTATGATGGCTGCAGCAGAAGCAATCAGACGTAAATTCCACGCTTTAAAAAACTCGCATAATATTCTACAATCGGCGAATGATGAAGATAATCGATCTGATGAACAAAAGCATTTACCATCGCCTGATAACTACAAAGAAACAAGTTTTACTCCAAAGATGGCTGGTCTCTTACAAACTGCTCTAGACATATTAATGGTCAAAGAGCTTCAGAACGCATGCGCAAAGGATGAAGAGCAAGAAAATAAAAATTCAGGAGAAAAGGAACAACCTTCGACATCTAACTCAACAAATGGCGGAGCTAAACGTTTCAAATATGATGATGAAAATGCTAGCCTTCATAATGGCCATTCGAAACCTGTTGATGAAGAAGAAGAATATTTTGATGACCCGAACCATTTAGTTGATGAACTAAGAAGTTTAGCGACTCAGACGCAAATTGGAGAAGAAATGGTTAATACTGTGTGCAATTTAATGGAAAGGAGTCATATTATAAATCCCAGCTTCGCGGATTATATCGAAAACGAGAAAAAACGAAGTCATTTTAATAATTTAAAGGAAAGTGACACTGGAAACCGGATTATCTCAATAACTAGGGAATTGGAAAAGCATGATATTATTGAGCCAGTGTTAAAGTATATATCAAATGATGAAAAAACATCTGCTAGCGATGGCGAAGATACTGCGAGCGAAGGAGAAGCTGATGATGACGAGAATACAGTCGCCAACGATGGTGATGAAAAAATTTCGGGTGAAGGGTTATACTTAAGGCCCTATAGGAGATATTAAAATAAGCTATCGGCATTTAATAAGTTGTTAAAAAAAATCTTTGTAACTTTTCCAATAGCTATATGTTAATTATTTTAAAATTATGTGAGTGTTGTTATTTCTTACATACCACAGTCCTTAAGTAATTTTAGTAATTCGTTAAAAAAGATCACCGAAATGATTGTTCTTACAACGAACTATGTAATGTGTATTTTCTAAGCTATTAAAATAGGTAATGTTTTTGCTTGCTCCTGAATATAGGCAATTAAATCGCATTGTCCTATTAACATTCTGGTGCGATAGAACATATGTGTAAACTATGTAATTCTTGCCAATAAGTATTCACCCATATTATTAATGATTTGCTAATTTGAAGTATCGTTTGCACAGTAATGATCTAAAACTGCTGTGCAGGAAAGGGTTAATTAATTGAATGCAGCTTAACTCCGGAAAAAAAATAAAATTTCATAATCCAAAATTAAAGTTTTCATCCGCTCTTTAAAAATTATGAGTTATTTACTGTCCACCCTATATATACGCATTTATTCTTATGATATAAAACTACATTTTCAATTCGTTTGCTTAGAAATATTTGTCTGTGACTGATAATTTTTAGGTGTTTTTACAAAATTAAACTGCAAAAAATAGTTTAAATGTATTTCACTGTCTATAAAATCATAAATTTTTTTTTCTCTATCATCAATAAATTAACAAACAAAAAATACTTATTCAATACCTACCTAGCTTGCTATAACTATTGTTTATGGTAGAAAATATTGCGGGGAATATATAAACATAATAAGTTTCAGCGAAGTAAGAACATACAAATTTAACATGGGAAAAAATTGTTGAGATCAGAGCATGCTTGTCTTTTATGGGTATCGTTTTATATAGGCATCGATAGTTACTAAAATTTTCTTTAATTGCAAAAAAGGTAAATTTGAAAACAAAACAATAGGTGCCTAATTTTCTACTAAGCAGTACTATTTGTTAATAAATATTTCAACATTAGATTAATATTTATTTATAGTTATCTTAATAAATTTACTGCTATTGTCTTTTATTGACTTCTGAATATTATTTTGACGCGATATTATTTAAAATTTTGCTAAATTTTTTAATAAATAAAACACATTTTTATAAATTATAATAATATACAATATATTGGAGTATGATAATATGAGAAAAAAACGCTTATTTAGCATTGATAAAATAATTTCGTATTTAAGACGAATTGCTATTACTACCGTCTTTCACAAAACTAGGGGTCACTTAATACCTATAGATATATTTAACTAATTTTTTAACAATAGCAAGTAATAAATTTTTGATAAAAATAGCTATAAATTTTTAGATAAGTTATAAAATATTAAAAGAAAAATTTTCTTAAAATATATGGAACATTGTGCTATTAATTTAAGACTAAAAAAATTTTATGAGGAGAAATTAATGTTTCAAAACTGTTTTAAATTCTTGATATTACATATTCAGTTTTAAAAATATTAAGAAATATGATTTTTTACAATATATTGATATTGTAAAATATATGTTTTTAACGGTGTAGAAACCCATACTTTTAACAGAGTACTGTATATATGCGAAATATTATATTACTATATATATTTCAAAAAAATTCGTTTTTATTTAATTGTTGATGACCAAATATTTTTACATTAAATGAGTAAATTCTTATGTATTTTATAACATGATATCGCGTGATTACAGTTATAATAAAGTAATCATGAGTATTTATAAGTTATATATTTAAAAGAAAAATACACACATAGATATTTATAACGTAAGTATGTAACAATTTTAGCTGATTTAGTTGATTAAAGATTTAGCTGATTAAATAACATCAAAGAATATGCACACAGATTTAAAAAAAAAATGTACAGAGTGATACATTTTTGTAAAATTTACGAGTATATATGGTGTACCATAATTGTAAATGGAATTTTTATATATACATCAAGTTTAAGGTATAATATCAAAAATTAGTTTGATTTCTTTTTAGGGGATCGGTGGTAAATCAAATGATCGGTTTATTTCTTTAAATTTATTTTATTAAGTATAGTTTTAAACAAAAATAGGTACACAATGATCACTTTTTTAACTTGTAAAATTTATAATTATATATATTAAAAATTTGTGCATATGCAAGAAAGTGTTCTGTGAGGAATCAAAGATCACCAATTGGTCGACTTGTGTATTAAAATAGTAAAAAATTATTCAACAAACACCATTGAATTTATAGAGGTGGTTTGTAGACTTTTCAAGTTCAATTATAGACGAAATTTGGAAATATTGAAATATCGGAATATTTCTGTTGTATGTAATTTACGGACCATTACATCAATCTTCTTCAATGTTCTAACGCAGAATTAAGAGAACTAAGTAAAGCGAAGCGTCGAGAGGAAATTATTAAACAACTCGTTGAAAACTCTGAAATACCAACAATTCTACGATAAACTAATGAGCGGCGTAGTAATGTAGATGACGAATCTCCCCCGGTTGGTTTCGAACTCACAATCTACCAGATAAGAGCGGAGTTGCTAACCACTACACCAACTCGGGGTCGACAAACTAATTGATTTTACACAATAAAATAACACGATAACGAATCATTGAAAAGTTGACCGGCGGATATTCGAATTGAATTTAAAACGTTGAAGGAGGTGTCGGAGAATACATCAGCATTCTGTCTTCTACTACATGACCGTGTGGTTCAATATAATCCATTGACGAATATTGTTACAAAAAATGTATAAAAGCATCGCAATCCGACTATAAATCAGCCAGTTTCGCTCTAGACAACGCACAATGAAGACCGACGCAGCAATTGACTTCCAAGGATTTCCAAATTCGACAAATGGGAGATTCTACATAAAGGAATTGGCTGTGTTGAAATTCGATTCTTCCGAAGAAAATTGTGGTGAAGATTATATACTACAACACTATGTATTCAAATCACCAATACCGTTTTGCGGATTAAGTGAAAAAGATCAACGCACAGCTCGCTGGTTGCGGAAAAATCATCATGGGTTCTCCTGGATGGATGGACATATTGAATACGAGGAACTACAGTACATTTTAATAAACAATCTGCACGGAACTCGAATCATCTATACGAAGGGAGAAGAGAAAGTACGCTATTTGAAACGACTGCTACCATCAGCGCCCATTATGAACTTTGAAGAAATAACAATTTGTCCCAAGTTGAGAATCATAACATCAACATACACTAGCCCTCGATGCGGTCATCATTCCGGAGCAACTTGCGCCATGGAAAATGCCATATCCATATACAAATATTATTGTAATAACATTTAAACATTTTTATTGTAAAAAAAATATTTCTTTTAAAATAAATTTATTAAAATAAGAAAAAATTAAAAAAAAATTAAAAATAAAAAAAAATGTGTTTTTATTTAATAAAAAAAAATAAAAATTAAAAATTAAAAATAAAATGTGTTTTTATTTAGAGGAAAACCTGTATAAACCTGTTTTCAGATAAAAATATACAATCATATGATAAAATTCATTTTTGCATATTAGAGAGAAATCTTCGCTGTTTGATATCAGTTTACCTTTAGTGACGTCAGCTGACAGTTTAAGCCTGTTTTCAGATAAAAATATTATAAAATTATGAAAGCAAGGCCATCTTTTAATGGCTAGTTTAACTATCAAAAAAAAAGTTTTTCGATGCCATATATTGACAATTTTTCAAACTTACACACAGGAATCCAGACTAGCAACGCCATCTAGTAGCGAATTCACAGGCTCGAAGGTGGCTGCGCCATCTAGTAGCGAATTCACAGGCTCGAAGGTGGCTGCGCCATCTGTTAGGGAATTTTTCAGTTCTTAGGTTAGAAAAAACTTTTGTTAGGTTAAGCTAAGTTCGCTTAGGTTTCGTTAGGTTAGGTCAAGTTCCATTGGGTTCTGTTAGGTTAGAAAAAAATTTCACTAGATATCGTTAGGTTGGAGACCAAATTTTTGCTCCACCCACCGCCGGAGGCTTCTAGAACCGCCTCGGTAGTTTTGCCTCCTGCCGAGGTCACTCAAAAAGTCGGCAGGAGGGAAGGAGGGCTCCAAAGCCCCATATTCCTACTACTAATGGATCAAGTTTTTATTTTCTAAGACTAAATTTGCTGTAAGGTTATTTTTATCTAATTTTTAGCCAATAAAAATGTTAATTAAGTCACGCTTGTGGCACAGTTACATATTTATATGGACTATTTTAGGAATTGGTATTTGCTAAATATTATTAATGGCTTCTTTATTTAAAATTAATTATTAAATTTAAATAATTTTTTTTTCTACAATCTTAGTGGAAAGTAGGCATTTGCGTCTGTGAAGAGAGCGCAAAACGTGTATTTGCCGAAAACTCTAGTTGCCGACCAACAAAGTACTACTTTTCGCTTTAAAGCGGAAAAGTAATGCTTTGTCGCTCGCTCAACCTGAATTTAATTACAAATCAGGTAGGCGTTTTTTATATTTTCTATGGTAACAAATAAACAGATTCTAAAATTATTATTTTTATCGTAATCAAGTGAAATATTAATTTTATTAAATTTCAAAATAACTACAAAATACTAATTAAAAATTAATAAATAACTATAATTAATAAACAATAAACAATTTAAAAAAATATGTACATATTATGATGGAAATATGTAACAGTGAAAGTGATTTCTCAAGTACACCTCCAAATATTTCTGAAGCTGCAAAAATTATAACATTAAAGTAAATATTAACGTCCATTATTATTTTTTCAAATGTCTTTTAAATAAAAAATACATTTTATAAGATCATAGAAAAAATTTTGTGTGTAATTCGAGCACAAAATGACACTCCCGCTCTCATGAGAATAGCGCGCTCCGTCTGGCGGCGTAGCGCGTCAACATTCTCAATCGAGCAGCAATGTACCATTTTGCGCTCTTAATACACAAATAACTATTAAATTATATTGCTCCCTATTACAAGCAAATTTTTTTTTTTTTAAATTTTAGAAAATTTCTTGTGAAATTGAGGTAAGTACTTATACAATTTAATTTTCAAGAAAAAAGATTTAACTAAAACATGGACATCCAATTTGATGTTCGCGCTGCTAGTGGCCGCGTCACTTAATTACTATCTACTATGTATATTTGAATGAAATAGGTAATTCCTTATTTTAATTGTTAATAGATCTCAATTTCATGAATACAAACAAAATATTATAATTATGGTTAAAAGTTAAGAAAATTAAATATTTTTTTGTGGTAATCTTTGTTGCTATGAATTTTGTAGATAAGGTAAAATCGAAAAAACTAGAAAAATTTCATAAATAGTTATTTTCATAAATAGCAATTTTTTTCAAAATATTTTTAGGTTTACTGGCTGTGATCACTTGCTGTGAATATATTTTCAAAAGGACTGTGAATGTTATAAATCTTAAGTTTTGATTTTTAATCCTAGAAGAGGCGACGTTTTACAGTTTTAATAAGTTGCATAATTTTAAAATTAGCAACGTGTGTGAAAAAACTGATATTTGAATTAAAATGCATATAAAATACCTAGTAGATATTTTTATAATCACGCTAATATTATCTAAAATACACGTTTTCTTTTTTTAGTTTTTATTTTTTGTGTTATTATTTGGCTCTTTTAATAATTTAGAATTTTTCTGTGAAATGAATGACTTCTAAAACTAAGATTTTACGAAATCTGTGATATTTCTGTGAAAGTAAAAATGAAATTTTTCACCCACAGGGCTTAGAAAGATAATAAATTTTCAAAGTACATATAAGTAAGTACCAAAATAACATAAAATTTGAACAAGATACATCAATCTAACACTATTTGCTAGATTTAGAATACTAATCAATAAAAGTGATCTTGAAATTTTTCAATCGATTTTCACTGAACTTGAGTATTAAGATTGCATATTCAAAAATCTTTCATGTTGGGATTAATAATTTATATATTCTCTTCTTCGTATTTGAAAAATATGGAATTTATGGTCAAAAATATGGTCAAAAATTTACAATTTTCAATAGAAATAATATGAGGCTAAAAGTTACCTACTTTACTTTTGATCGAAAATGAGTTAGCGCTGAAATGGATTCTTCAGTTTGCATTTCTTAGTACAGTTTAATCAAAAAGGAGTTTTACTTCAAATTATAGTTAGAACAAAATTAGCCTAACCAGTAGGTTGTGGTAAAACTCGTCTTTTCCATTTTTTTCGTTAAATAACGAGTTTTGTATGAATTAGACGAGTTTTGTTCTAGAACACCAATTTAAAACAAAAACAAAATGATGATTTTAGTTATGATAATCATATAGTTTGTGTATAGATATATAAAGACACGCTTATACTGGTAGATAAAACAAAAGATTTATTACAGTCTAATTAATCAAATTTTATCGGTTATATAAAAGGAAAATAAAATACCATTCACTCACTCACCTATCAAGAAATCTCCAGAGCTATAGCACATACAAACGTAAAATTTGGTACGTAGGTCCCCGTTGGGTCGTAGGCGCTCGCTAAAAAAGGGTTTTGCAAAATTTTTAGTCTAACTGTGGAAATTTACGAAAAACCGCAAAATGTCAATTTTTTTATTACTTTATACAGATATTTATGAATTTTAAAAAAAAATAATACATATTTTAGATAGTTGCTAAGTATTTGCGAAAAAATAATTTTGAAATTTTTGTAAGTATAGGCCTTTTCATCATGTGACGAGCGCAAGCGCAGCCGCCATGTTAAAATAGTGATAATTCAAAAGTTTCGTACTGTTTTGATCAGGAATAGCCAGGAAAGCAATATTATCTCAATAAATAAATGAATTATTGGAAAAAATCGTCGATGGTGCTTCACTTGTTTATAATTCAGTTCAAGCCCATAATTACCCATAATTGTGAACAATTGAAAAGGTGGCTGAAATGTTATGGACGTCCGCAAAAACGGAAAAAAAGTGAGCTGATTGAGAGGTTAGGCATCCATACTACTTGTTTACTATGTCAAAAATAATAATAAAAACAAATAATATTTATAATTTTATTCTAATTAATAATGTCAACCAATTTTTAATACAACTTTAAATGATTTATAGCATGTATCACCCTTACAAACTCCATAATAACAACGTTTCTTTGCTCCTTTTCGTACAGATAACATTATAGTAATGGATTGAAAAAATTTAATTTTCAATTAAAAACACTTATTTGTTATTTTTTCTTACTTTTTTTTCAATAAATATTCTTTATTTAATATTTTTTAATTTTAATTATTTGTAGATGGGTACTTTAACATGGTTGTTTACAAAAAACAATACGAAAAAAATGGCCGATATTGACACATGCGCACAAAAAAAATTTGTGATGAAAAGGCCTATTAATAAATATTTCTATAGAAACCACCAATAATATTTCTACCTATGACTACTATGAAATTACTTATTTACTGTACAAAATACTATTTGTATCCTTTAAAAAAATAAACAACTGGACTGTCCAGTTATCATCAATTGGCACTTCTGCTGTTGTCAGTAAATTCCATACAGATAAAATTTCCACCAAGTCTGGCTCGGTTATCCTGATATTAAAAATGAAATATGGACTTATCTGTCCTCAGTAGTTTCGAGAAAACGGTGGCAGGTATCAAAAACAATGATAAAACAAGACTATAAGTAAAACTGGTATACTAATAAAAAAGAAAAAAAACTATCAAAGTTAAAGTTATCCTGCAGGACCTTAGAATCCCCCAAAAGCCTAAAGTAAACGGCTGGACGTATCGTTACTAAATTTTTGATCCAAAAAGAAAAGATCCAAAATAAATGACTGGACAGATCTTGACCAAATTTTTCTCAAATAATATTTGGGTTTTGCAGACCCAAAAGAAACCTCAAATAAACGGTCAGACGGATCTTAACCAAATTTTATTTAAATATTATTGAGATTCCGAAATAAATTAATGTGAATTCAGAAATATTCTGCAGAGCCCTGGGATCTCAAAATGTTTCACAAATTAAAGTGCTCTTAAAATTGTCAGTATGGATATCTGACTATCTACAATAAGATTTCAAGGTATGCAAATTAAACATGCTATTGAAATACGAATATAGCAAAGAATTTTAGAATATCTGTCTGATTTGAAATTGAAGTTGAAATAAATCCTCAGCGCTATCGTATAAGACTCTAATTAAACAAGTTGACTGATCTTGACAAAATTTTATGAAAATTAGATATGCTATAAAAATATGAATATGACTATTTTAGAGTCGCTGAGCGAATGAAGCGAAGCATATAAAGAACTGATTTTGTACAAAATTTCAGAATATCAAATTTAAATGGACGTGTGGTCAAATTGTCCGTCAGTTACATTAAACAGGGTGCAAATTAAAAAGCTAAAGAAGTTTGACACTTTTTACTCAAGTACTGTAAAGATCTCTGAGAAATTATGGTTAAAAATTAAGAATCGTATTAGAATGAAAGTGATGTTAAAATGATTTCCCGGAGCCTTGGTGCCTTGAAGGGCCTAAAATAGAAACAATTCTAAAACTGCTGGTATAGGTACCTATACTGAGTTCTTACGGTGCAGAAATTGGCCATCTAAAAATATGAAGATAAATATTTTAGTGTCATTGGGCGAGAAAAGTCAAGTACTATAAATAATTGATTTTGCACAGAATTTTGGAATATAATATGATTGACCTATAAATTTCACTTATAATTTAGATAATTTTACGCGAGTGAAACCGCAGGCCGCAGCTAGTAATATAATAATTTCAGTTTTATAGAAAATTGAATTTTGCGTTACTTTTGTTTGAAAAATTTTTCGATGAAATTCGTATTTTTTAATATATAACCTGCCAGTTTTATGATTCTAACTTTTCCCCAATATCTCTTGTGTCTTGTCTCCTAATGATACCTTGGGCACTGAAAACAGCTATTATCGCATTTTCAGAACGTAAAATCCTCTATAATTTTCATTCAAAACTTTTCGATGTATTTTTAATAGTTTAGAAGTTATAGACCTCTAAACGTTAAAATTATATCATCAAATTCTCGGTAGGAGTTGCTATTGTTAACACTAATGAGATATAGGACCAATTCATATCGGCGTAAGCGGAAGCGGCTTGCGCTCATTTGTAAGCAATTTGCGCTTGAAAACAACCACATCTGGCTTGCTATTGATATGTATGTATATTCCTGTCTCAATTTTCATATTCTAGTGAGAAGGATGACAAGTATAATATAGTCAACGCTAATAGTTGACTATAAACTATGTATATTTCTCACCCTTACCACTAGAACATGGAAAGTACGACAGGAATATACATACACATCAATAGCAAGCCAAATGTGCTTGTTTTCAAGCGCATACTGCTTACAAATGAGCGCAAGCCACTTCCGCTTACGCCGATACGAATTGGTCCATACAGTGCTAAAAACTTGGGCTGCAAAATTTAGATCCTAGATTTTTCTTTCGGATAATCGTTAGGAGTATCTCATGAGCTTATGTAACAGATATATCTCTAGTGCTGCGCATTATATATCGCGACTGTAATTTTGTGAATTTTCGGGGCGAAACGATAACGATTAAATGGAGCCAGCATAAGATATTATGTTAGTATCTAACGAAGAGAAATCAACACGAACAATCTACAGTTTACCTACCATCAACCGGAGCAGATTGCTGACAAGAATGTGACTATTAATATTGGCAAATGCGAAATTTCTATAACAGTTCGGCTTAACTTTGAGGAAGAAAAAACGAAAAAATAAATAGTATTATAAACATCAAGACGGAAATTAGAAGAGCATGAATATTAACCGTTTTTCAATACATTCAGTAACAGCAATGAAATATCGTCGCAATAATTTTAGTAAGTAACCTAATATAAAAAGAAGAAAGAAAAACAAATAAATATAAGTTTTATATCCTATGGAAGCTTTAGTGAAGATCAAGTTATACTATGTGTTAATCTAGGACAGAGGTCGGCAACCTTTATAGGATAGCGGGCCATTTTTAAAAAAAATTTTAGCAGGCCGCACAGTCAGATATTTTATAATGTAGTATGTAGCCTAAATAGGTTTTTTTAGCAAATTTTGACTCGAATTCAACTACTAGAGCTGCTGTTATGATGCAACTTGAGCCCCAAACTATGATTGAAATAATTTGTTTTGAAGTCTCTACTAGAAGCCGAAAATGACATTCACTAAAATTTATATCCGCTGATAACTCTCAAAGGAAACATCCTGTTTTTTACGAAATTTGGTGAAAATGTTTGAAGTTCAAAAAGTCAGACACGCACAATGCCCAGAACGGTTTTTTGGGCATTTTTGCCTAATAAATTTTTGTGGAATATATAAGTTTTTTGCCAAAATTTCCTCAAGTTTTTGCCATATTTTCTTACACCATTGAAAAGAGGAGAAAAAATCACATAAAAAAGATTTTTGAACAATAATTCTATAGCAAGTAGTTTCCGAGAAAAACTAATTTTTGTAAATGGAAATTCGCTATATTATGCATAGATCATTTTAGTAGGTTTAAGTAGTAAGTTTTACATTCCATGGACAGGGCCGGCCCTAATAAACGTCGGGCTTGCTGTAAAGTTGACTTGCGCAGGGCTTGAAGCTTTAGTACAACAAAATTATAATTAATTATATTTTGCTAACTTAAACATTGTACAAATTTCTATAACAAAAAGCGCGTAAAAATAATTGTATTTTAAAACTACAATATTTAAATAAAATTAACATTCCACACAAAAAAATCGTTATTAAATTAAATGGCAATAATAATTTATTGCTTTATATACTAAAAGCCGATACTACTTTATGATTTTAAATTTCTGCTACGGCTCATTAACGAAACATGTTACAGAAATTTAAAAAACTTAAAATGCAAAGTAAATTTTTTTTAATATTTTTAAATTGAGTAACACTCAGATCTATCAAATATACTAAAAGCCGAATTTATATTTTTCCGGGTCATAAGATTTATTGGAGGAATGTTAAATAAACGCACTTTTTTTCGAGATTTTTCTATAAAAAGATGTGAAAGTTTATTGAATTGACATAAAACATATCTGAAGATATAGAATATAATATCTGTATATCTCAACAGACACTTTTTGACAACAATATTTCAAAACGAACTTTTCCTTGAAAATTAGACTTATACAGCCTATACGATAGGGGCGAGAGTAGGATCGCTATCCGTTTTCGGACCCGTAGAACATGATTCTATAGAAAAAAATTTCATATATATATACATATATATATATATATATATATATATATATATATATATATATATATATACATATATATATATATATACATATATATATATATATATATATATATATATATATATATATATATATATATATATATATATATATATATATATATATATATATAGGTAGTTCCAAACGATGGAAGAAAATAGACTTAATTTCGGCCACACATTTTTTCATTTTTTTCATGCATGAGCTTTGGAAAGTAGTCTTATTTCAAGGTGATTAAATTTTTTTAATTTTTTTACACTATTTAAAAGTGGCCAGTCAAAATATTAAAAATTATAGATTTTATGGTCATTATAAAAAAAGAGACATCCAGGAAAGTGAAAAAATAAGTACAAAATTAAAATTAACAAAAGATAATTTCTTATATTCATTTTTAGTCGAATTTTCTCCGAAAAATTAGACTTATACAGTCTATACGATAAGAGCTGCGAGAGGCGAGAGTAGGGGCGCTATCCGTTTTCGGACCCGTAGAACACGAATATGTAGAAAAAAAAATGTCTGATATATATATATATATATATATATATATATATATATATATATATATATATATATATATATATATATATATATATATATATTCCCGCCACCTTTTAATTTGTGTAGGGCCCCCCTATGGAAGTTAAGAGATGAAATTTGGTAAATGGGGCTCATTTTCGAGGCACCTCATACTATCAAAGTGGGGTCAAATTTTGGGCAAATTTTTTTTCTGACCCGACCTTTAAGGGGGTGGTGGGGGGCGGAAAAGCAATAAAACTTTTTCAAACCGGTTTTAAATAATGTTTCGGTCAATTATCTACAACATATCCAAAATTCAGCTTCCTAGGATGATATGGTGGGAGTAGAGGGGGGAAAAACGATTTTCGCTGGATCTAACAGGCCCCCAGCCCCCCAGAATTAACGTAGAGGGTTGAAATTTGGTGTGTTGATAAAGTTCGTACCTAGGTTGTGCTTTTTGGAGGTTTTAATATTTTACCCCCACCCCCCTCATTTTTAAGCTACAATTTCATGCATTTTCGACGTTTTCGAAGTTTGTACCACTCGCACAGGTCACCCGAATAAACCTAGAGGGCTGAAATTTTGTATTCGGATTGAGTTAGTATCAAGGGGGTGCCTTTTGGGGGTCTCGACTTTTAACCCCTACCCCCACCATTTTTATACCCAAAAGAACATGATTTTTCTTGTTTTTTAACAGTTTCGTTCGGGTCAAAATCTCCCCAAATAAACCTAGAGGGCTGAAATTTGGTGTACAGGTTAAGCTAATAGCCAGACACTGTTTTTTGGAGGTTTCAACTTTTAACCCTTACCCCCACGATTTTGACGCCAATATTTCCTTAATTTTTTTGCTTGTTTTTTAACACGTCTAGAGACTCCATAAGGAAACCTAGAGGGCTGAAATTTTGTACGTGTATTCAGTTAGTATCCAGCTAGTACCTTGTAGGGAGTCCGCATCACTTTTCCCCCCACTTCTCCCATTTTTACATCGGAATTGAATGCTATTGTTAAATGTGTTTTAAAAGCATTATGTTTATTCTAAATACAAGTAGGCGAATAGTAATTTTAAAAAATTTAAAAAAAAGTGAACTTACTTTTATGACAAATGAAATACATACATATTAAGTAATTTAAAAATGTTATTAAAGTCACTGTTTATTTATAAATTAGGAATTTTGGATTTTTAGTATTTATAAAATAGAAATTTTGGATTTTTTTTAGAAAGAAAAAATATCTTTATAAAGGCCTTCCAGTTTACTATTGAAGGTCCTTTTTTAATATTTAAAACTAAAACATAAACGCAATTAGCGGATAAACATGGGCAGGAATGTCCTCGTACGAATTGTGTTGGCTTTTTTTCTGCTACCTGTTTTCGGCACAAAATTGAAATTTACTGAGATACAGCCCTTAAATACTTAAAACCTTTTTTTAAAGCCTCGTCCAGCCGAACACTCATCACCAGTTTTGAAACCAACAAAATGACAATTCGGTTGTAGACTTTCAATCACATTTCGCTTGTAGACATTCAATACCGAAGATGAAGGGAAAAATTCGACTACCGTGATGGGGCCCCGCTGCTCACGGCGTTTTTTATTATTATTAAGCACAATTTATTAAACTATTAAACAATTTATTAATTTTTATTATTAAACAATTTTTATCATTTTTATTATTAAATTTTTAATTATTAAATAATTTACTATTTGTTTAATAGATATATTATATTAGTAGTTATATAGTGTATATATGTAAAAATTTAAAAAAAAAAAATTCAAAAAAAAAAATTAACTAAATAAATAAAAAAAATTGGGAATTTATTATTTATTAAAAAATATTCGAAGTCATTTACTACAGTTTAATACACATTATATATTATATTAGTAGATTATATTAGTAGTATATAATATGTATCAGTAGTTATATTAATTATATAGTATATAGGTATTATACAAAAAAAAATGGGAATTTATTTTTTATTAAAAAATATACGGAGTCATTTATTACAGTATTCTAATGACATTTACCTAATTTATTTGCATTATTTAAGTTAAATCCCCGTTTTCGGAGCTGCCAGGAGACTGAGAATTCTTCAATATTCCTTAAAAATCGGCTAAATAACGTTTTATAAAAAAAAGACAGGTCCGCTATTCCAATACAGCATATTTACAACTCATACAACTGGAAAATTTCTTATATCCACAGTATTTTCACGAAAATGCTGACCAGGATACTGAGAAATTGACTGAACCGAGTACGATCTCACTTACAACGTTAACTGAATTAATTGATACAACCCCAAATTAAATAAAACATGTACTTTATTTTATTTATTCTATTCTTTATTTTATTTAATCTATATATATATATATATATATATATATATATATATATATATATATATATATATATATATATATATATATATATATATATGTATATTCTAATAATAATATGGTTTAATGTTTGTTTCTGAGACTTTTTTGTCTATAACAGACGCCACTCACATCATTGTTTGTATCTTTATTAACAATACAATACTTATTACAATACTTTTTTTCGTTATACAACTGTGATGCGAGTGGAGGACAGGAAAAGTGGCGGGGGGGGGGGGTAGGATTAGGAAGGTGTGCGTCTGCAGTCGACTCTTTTAATGGAACTATGCCGATATTCATCTGTAATAAATTGTAAAGGGAAACTGCAGAAAATCTTCACGAGCATAGCCGGTCACGGGATTCGAATCCTCGACCTACCAGTCAAAGTGCCAGTGCCTAAGCATGCTCGACCATTTCGCTGGTAAATTTGATATTCTCTATTGACGATAGTTTCTATTTTTTGATAATATTACTAATAAATTAAATTTAAAAAGATATTTTTTAAGAAAAGCTTTTATTTAAAAATTGGGCTGAAAAGTATAAAATAACTTTTGAGTAAAGTTTGAAGCAATATGTAATATAATTTATAAAATCTTGAGACGTTATCATTAATTATTTCCATTTTATTTGTAAGTAGCTACTTTACTTCTCAATAATTACCAAACTTAATTAAACGCCTCAAGCTTTTGTAAATTATATTGCATATTGCTTCAAATTTTATTCAAAAATTATTTTATACTTTTTAGCCCAGTTTTTAAATAAAAGCTTTTTAAATTTATTTACACTTTTTAGTTTGATTAAAATTAATCTTAAAAAAAATTAATTAAAGAAATAATTTTTTATCTATATTTTAATCGGTTATTTTATCCTAATCAAACATAACTATGGAGATTAAAAATTGTAATTTAAAATCATGGAACAATATTTGACAGTTTGAATTGTCAGAAATTTACATAAGACTGAAAGTGAGCAATTCTAGTTTTGAGGGAATTTAGGAAAAACTAATTATACAATATTGCATTGTCATCCATGTTATACACGTATGCAAAATTTGAAACCTCTAGCTCAATTAGAACTTGTCTACATTTTGATTCCAAGATTTGATCTAAACAAACATACTAACATAGCAAGTTTAATAAAAGCTTTTAAAAATTTCAAAAATTCATATATTCAAATTTATCCTTTTCATACGAATAAGATTTTCGATTGTCCAGATATTCATTTTTTAAGTTGATTTTGTTTTATCGTATTTTATCGTTTGAGTTTATGTAAATATTGTTGGATTATGTAAAAGAACAGCATCAATATGCTGACAACTGTAAAAATCAACTTAATCGGTGTTCCGATTGGTAACATTAATAGACGTAAACTTCCGACTATAAAAAAAGTTTTATCATTGTTTTTCTATCATCATAAAGTTCTTCATCTAAAAGTCAATGAGAGTGCAACACGAACAGCAAATATAGTTCGAGATTGTTGGAAAAATCAACAAATTCAAACTTCTGGGTTCTAAACATTGTTAAGAAAATACTCGGTATTTTTAAAAAAAAAAATGGCAATATTTACAGTGCAATAAGAAAAGAAAGAAATCACAAGCCCAAATGCAACGAGAAGTGAATTTTGAAAAAAAAATTCAACAAATATTTAATATCGCTGAAAAAAACAGCTTAAACAATTTAAATAGAAAAAAATACAAACACCCAATGCTCCACGACAAACCTCTGAAGAACATGGTAAAATGATGGAAATAGACGAGATAAGTATGTATTCAATGACAAAAATAATATTTTAATACAATCTAATAATTAATATTATCTGACTGATAACAAGTTATACAATTTTCAACTTTATATAATTTTTTGAATTTCACAATCAACTTAACTTTTACGCAGTTTGCATTCTTCTATTAATTTTTATTACTTATTCACTTTTTACATGTATTCTTTCCAAAAATCATTCAATAACTAAATATCGTGTGATCTTGTGTAACTTTAACCATATTTTTAAATATGGTTAAATATGGTAAATAATATCAAAATTATTTTTAGAAATAGACTTGCTAGATAATAACAATGATCTATCTACACCTAGTCAAGAGGTGCTAGCATCGCAGTCAACTATCAGCCAAAATTCGAATGTTTCCGATTTTGAAACGGAACATGTACCTGAAAAACCTACGCAAAAAATCAATATTCTCACTCCAGAACTAGGAGTTGTACTTGATCGTGCTAATGTTAGTAGCAGAAGTGCCACATATATTTTGGCAGCTACTTTAAAAAGCGTTGGGATCGATATTCGAAATGTCAGTTTAAGTTATAAAACTATTCAGCGAAATCGTATACTTCATCGGAAAGAAGTAGTTAAAGGCTTAAAAGAAGACTTGAAATTTAATGATAACTACGTTGTTCATTGGGATGGAAAATTGTTAAGTGATATAGTTCGCACAGATACTGTAGATAGGCTTCCAATTCTTTTAACCTCGTCTGGCGCTGAACAACTACTGAGTATTCCAAAAATCAGTGCAGGAACAGGAATTGAGCAAGCTTTAGCTGTACACTCAACTTTGAAGCAGTGGGGTGTCAGTAAATATGTCAAAGAGATGTGCTTTGATACTGCACCTAACAATACAGGTAAATCATTCCTAATCCTCTAATTTATTATTTAAATCTCAATTCCACATAGTTTTATTCGAAGTAACGACTTAAAATGTTAAACTTCGTAGTTAAAATATTACTTTTTTTATTATATAGGTATTCATTATGGCAGCGGTGTAGAACTAGAAAAGCTTTTAGGACGAAAGCTTGTTTGGTTATCATGTCACCATATGATTGAACTTGTTATTAAAGGTGTTTTTGAAGCGTACTGGCCAACACAAACTGGCCCAAATGTTCAATTTTTTACTAGGTTCAAAGATTATTGGAGTAAGATTGATATATTAAAATACAATGCTGGTATTAATGATCCTATTGTTGCTGAAGTATTAATGGGAAAAAAAGATGAAATATTGTCTTTCATTAAAAGCTATTCACAAGCAAGTATAATTTAATTATATAATTTTATTAGCAAAACTACATAGCGAAAAATTTTCTATCAGTGTATTAGAAAATTACATGCTAAAATTTAAATATTGAATTTACGGGAATTTTACAGTATAAATCAAATACAATACGGTATGAATGTGTAAAATTCTATCGTCGCAGAAAATTTTAATATGTCATTGTTACTTCTTTCATTTATAAACGTCTTTTTCTTAAATACGTGACTCATATAAAATTAAGCTGTAGATTTTTTAGTTTATGCTCGTTGAAAAAATTGTAGGATTATTTATTATTGAAAGTGATTTTCGGTTAGTAATTCTATGCTAAGAATGAAAATTTATTTCTAATACAAACTTAATTTTTGTAGAAATATCTTCCGAGAAACGATTACAGAGAATTTTTGGAATTGTCATCAAGTTTCTTAGGAGCTACTCCAAGAGATAATTTCACTTTCAAATACCCCAGAGCCATGAGTCATGCTCGTTGGATGTCGAAGGCAATTTATTGTTTAAAAATATTTATTTTTAGAGAACAATTTAAACTAACAGCTAGTGAATTAAATACTGTTCGTCAAATATGTATTTTTATTATTGCAATTTATATAAAAGCTTGATTCACTTCACCCTCTGCTACTCTGGCTCCAAATAATGATTTGATTTTGATGCAACAATTAATACTCTATGATAAAATTAACAAATTTGTATCACAAGGAGCTCTAAAAAAATTGAGGAAACATTTGTGGTATTTGAGCGACAAATTAGCTGTAATGTCTTTATTTGATGATTCTGTTAAATTAGAGGTAAAAAAAATGCTTGAAAATTTAAAAAATCGAAAACCTATAAAAACTGAAGCCAACAAATATGAATTCAAAGAAGAAGATTTACACCAATTTTTAAAAAAGGATATGTGATTTTATTTCAACAAGATCGGCTACTATATTCAAAGACTTTGATTTACCATATGATTTTATGAATGAGGAAGTTTATAAGTGGTCCAACATTAATAGTTTCCGGGAATGTAAACAATTTTTCGACAAATAAGCGGTCGTGAATGATGTCGCGGAGCGTGGTGTAGCATTGATTGAACATTATAATAAGTGCCTTACTAAAGATGAAGAACAACTCCAGTACTTATTGTTAGTGATTAGTGACTATCGAAAAAAATTCCCTAATTGCAATAAAAGTACTTTAGTTCAATAAGCTCTGTTATAATTTAATAGTTTATTGTAAGTTTTGATGTACCTATATAAGATTTATAATATTGTTTTTAATAAAATCTAAAAATATAAGAAAATAATAATATTTTTGCAAATTACATTAAAAGTATTCTTTCATTAGTCATAATTTAATATTTTTTATGTAAACGTATATAAATATCATAAAATATTTCCAATAAAAAACATTACATACGAGTATATATTATTTTTAATATTATTTAAGAACAGTGTGAATGAACTTTCGAAGGAAAAATAGCTTTAAAAAAATTTGAAAATATCATGAACTTTTGAAATTTTTAGTAATATTATCAAAAAATAGAAACTATCGCCAATATAGAATATCAAATTTTTCAATCGAGTGAAAAAAATTAAGTTTAAAGCAAAAAAAAAAAAAAAAACGGAAATTTTCTTTTATCTCCTACTTTAACCTTGAATAACTTTTAAAGGAGTGGATTTATCAAAAAAATGTCTGAGACTATTTTTGTAGAGCGTTCAATTTTCTTTCAAAATATGTATCGATCTTTGCTGAGTATTGATTTGTTCACCAGTTAAAAAATTCCAAAATTAACTGTCAAATCGCAAAAACAGTTGAATGTTCAAGGGATGATTACTTGGAAACGACTTGTTTGACGAAAATTTGCAATCAGACCTTTTTTGTAGAGAATTTAATTTTGTTTAAGATGATGTATTGCTAAATTCTTTTGGGTCGACAGTTTAAAAGTTTTGAGCAAAAAATGAGTTGAAGGAAAAAAAAGAAAATCGTGATGATCGACCCCTTAATGTTTTAATATAAAGGGCTTAATTTTCACAATAATTTTTTCTTGTCATCCCGAACAATATTTTCGGAGTAACTTTCGAAAAACAAATAGTCGATTTTGGCCCAGTCTAATTATACATATATATATATATATATATATATATATATATATATATATATATATATATATATATATATATATATATATATGTGGCGTCACCACTGGCATTTATTATATTTATTTTAAAATTTGAAATTTCGAGTATCACAGCTAAATTTATTATTTTTGTGTTATTATGGATCGGTTGGCTATTTTGAGTTATCGACTAGTTTTGTGAACGGACTCCGTAAGTTTTTAGTTATAGTATTAATTGATGTACAATATTGGTGTATCTAGATTATTTAAAAAAAAATAATAAGTGCCTAGATTATTAAAAAAAAAAAAAAACCGATCCAGTGGGTCGTAGATGTTTATAAAAAATTGAGATGAGAATTAGATTCATGCCCGTGCTGTGTGCTGCGGTGTGATTTTTCAAAAAAATTATACTTTCGGCTGTGTGCCAATTTGAACGTAGCAAAACGATAGATCGATAGTGAAATCAAAAACCGATTCATATAATAACAGTTTGTATTTAACGTGTTTTCATTAAATAATTACATATGTGTTGTTGTTTGTATTAAATGAACATTTTGGTGTTTTATTTTATCAACCGATCTCACTAAATCCACTTTCACGCTCAAAATTTGAATCTCGTGCTTTCTTCCTGACCAAAATTTGTATAAAATTAATAGTCAGTGGTTAAAACATCAACAGAACCCTGACAGCTTTTTCAGAAGTGGGATGATTGCGAGTGGATACTTGTGAATTGACGGATTGATAAAGAGACTTTTACAACGTGTAGTTAGAAGTGAATTTATCGGTTTAAAGAAATAGTGACTTTAAAAAATTGAAAAATTTACGTTTTAAAAAAAAATTGAGTAATTAAGCGGGCGAATAAAATCAAGTAACTATGGAACTGATAATAAGGTGGTGACCACGGTGACATTTAAAATTAAAATATTTGTATTTTTTATGTGAAATAAAAGTAAAATCGCGATAATGGGAAAAAAACGTTCTGTTTCGGCAAATGTGGACAGTAATGTAACTTCGTTTACGATGACATCGGAAATGATAGAAAGAATTGTGTCAAGTGCGGTTACACCGGCATTACAGAGACCATCTAAAACCCATGTACCATTAAATGAAATTTCGCAACAAATTTCTAAATTTTATGGTGATGGGGAAATTGATGTTAATGAATGGATAAATAAAATTGAAGTGTTGCGTGATTCGTTTCAAATAGACGAAAAAACTATTGTGCTGTTGTGTACGAATAAATTCGAAGGTCGTGTCAAGCAATGACATGATTCGATACAATTGTCAAGTACAAATTCGTGGGATGATTTAAAATGTAAATTAGTGAATACTTTTTCGTCGAATATTGATAAAATTAAACTCCATGAAAAGATGCAGAATAGAAAATGGCGAATGAACGAGAAAATTGAGGATTATTTTTTAGATAAACTGAGTATGTGTAATAAGCTTAGTTTAGAAGAAGATGTCAAAATTTTACATATTATCCGTGGTATTACTCATACGACACTACGACTGCAACTAAAGGGTAATACTTTTCAAACAACTGGTGATTTATTGAAAACTATGAAATCATTGTCGGAGGAATTAGATGATCGAAATGATTTTAGGCGTGATACTAAAAGTAATAACGACGTAAAATTAAAAAGTAATTCGAAAACTGTTAATAAAAGTGATGTCAAAGGGGGACAGATTCGATGCTACAATTGGGGTCAGTGGGGGCATACCTCGTTGAAATGTGATCAACCGAAGAAAGAAAAAGGGTGCTATACATGCGGAAATAAGGATCATCTGAATGTAAATTGTCCGAAACGACAAAATGCTACTGCCATTAACAATGACAAACTTGTAAATTATAACGAAGTTAATAATTCGTTCAAAGCAATGTTTGATGTTAAATTTGGCGAGAGACCCAAAGTGAAAGCGTTAATAGATACGGGCAGCTCATTAAATTTAATTCGTCAAGGAGTGGTAATTCAAATGAATGGTGACTATCAGATTAAAAATGATGCGAAGATTTTATCAGGGTTGGGAAAGATGCAAGTTAAAAGTTTGGGTTTAGTTGAGTTAAAATTTAAAATTGAAGAGGACGAGTATCAAAGTCAATTTTGTATTGTACCTGATACAGCTATGTCACAAGTAGTAATATTGGGAAATCCTTTCTTCGAGATGGCGACGGTAACGATCGATGCAAATTCTGTGACAGTTCGGAAAAATACGGAAAATATGAATCAATGCGAGCAACTAACGGACATATTTAACATTGAGGTGAATTACAGTAACGATAAACAGGAACTAAATTTTGGTGATGTCGTGAATGAAGAAGAGAAGGGGACAATTTTGTCGCTGGTGGAAAATTACCATGAGAAATTTTCGTGTGGTAAAATTGAAAAGCCCATTGATGATGTGGTACTTAAAATAAACTTGAGGGAAAATAAAGATATTCAATATCGACCACGACGTATGTCAAATAGTGAGCAGATAGAAGTACGGAAAATTATAAACGAATTATTGGAAGATGGGATAATTCGTCCAAGCAAATCACCGTTTAGCAGTCCAGTGGTATTGACTCGAAAGAAAACGGGAGAGATTCGCTTTTGTGTGGATTATCGTTCCTTAAAAGCAATAACTGAAAAAGATAAATATCCGCTGCCGTTAATAGACAATCTTATTGATAAGTTGGTTAGCAAGGAAATTTTTACAGTTCTTGACCTGAAAAATGGATATTACCACATCAAAGTTGATGAAGACTCGATCAAGTACACTTCTTTCGTTGTTCCATTTGGGAAGTACGAATATTTACGCATGCCTTTTGGATTAACGAATGGACCGAGCGTTTTTCAAAGGTATATCAATTTTGTGTTGGATGACCTGATTCGAAATGGAAAAGTTCAAGTTTACTTAGACGACGTGATGATTGCTACTGCGACTGTGGGGGAAAATATTGAAATCATTAGAGAAGTACTAGACCTGTTTAGTAAATTCCGGCTCAAGTTACGAGTTGACAAGTGTGTGTTTTGTACCAATCAGGTGGACTATTTGGGTTATGAAATTTCACCTGCTGATATACGACCTACTAAAAGAAAAGTGGATGCCGTTATCAAATTTCCAGTATCGAAGTCAGTGCACGATATTAAAAGCTTCGTAGGATTGACTGGTTACTTCAGGCGAGTTATAAAACAATACGGGACGCATGCTAAACCATTAAGTGATCTACTTAGAAAAGAAGTTAAATTCGAATTTGGTGAAAAGCAGTTAGTGGCGTTTGAATATTTGAAAGAGTGTCTGGCATCGAAGCCAATTTTAACAATTTATAACCCTAAATTGCAAACACAGTTACATACGGACGCAAGTTCAAAAGGGTATGGAGCTATTCTTATGCAGTTGCAAGCTGATAACAAGTATCATCCAATTTACTATTATAGTTGCAAAACAAGTGAGGAGGAAGAGAAACTACATAGTTTTGAACTGGAAACTTTGGCGGTTGTTAAATCTGTGCAGAAGTTTAGAGTTTATTTATTGGGAATTCCTTTCACAATGGGGTATTTGACAATTTTTTAAAAACCATCTTAGTGTGTTTATTACTTCTTACTAAACTCATAATACACATTTTTAAATTATTTTGTACTATATTTTTAATAAAAATCACGGATCAAATTCCAGTTTTTAAAAAGATCGCCAAAACGATGCTTTCTGTGACGTCAAATCGTATGACGTCATTGGCTCTAAAACATTGAGTAGTAGTAGTAGGTCTAGTAATGAAAATTAATAATTAAAAATTTTTTTCATAGTTACCAAAAAAGTAAACAGTTTTTTCCTAACTACAAATATAATATATAATACCTACATATTCGAACGAGCTTGTGACGTAAGCTGCTTTTGCTTGATGTTTTTTATTACGTCATTTTTAACGTAAATTTTGTAATTTTATTTAATTAAAATTTTTATATTTTTGAATGAAATAACTAGTAAAAAAGCAATATTCAGTATCTGATCAGTAATCTCGAGTCATTATGACTCGAGCATTTATTTAAAAATCAAAATAGATATTTTTTCAACTACTGTCAAATACCCCATTGTTACAGACTGTAGTGCGCTCAAGAAAACGTTAGAGAAATCTGAGTTTTGCCCAAAAATAAATAGGTGGGCCTTCATTTTGCAGGAATACAATTTTACACTTGAGCATCGTAAAGAAGAAAACATGCAACATGTTGACTGTCTCAGTCGTTATCCTGTAAATGTGATCGAAACCAGTATTATGGATAAGTTGAAAGTAGCTCAGAGATGTGATGAAGAAATTTAGGAAAATATTCGTAAACTTGATCAAGATGATTCTAAAACTAAACGTGATTTTGAATTGTTTAACGGCCTTTTATTCAGAAAATTGGATAAAAATTTATTAGTTGTTCCTCGTGGAATGCGCAAGAATTTAGTGCATGAGTATCATGATAAATTAGCGCACGTGGGAAAGGAAAAGGTTTTACAAGCATTACGTAATTACTACTGGTTTAAAAATATGAGAAAATTTGTGGTTCAGTACATCAAACATTGTTTAGTATGCATTCAGTATAACAGTAAGGATTCTAAGGAGGGTTTCATGCATATTTTCGACAAAGGAGATAAACCATTTAAGTTTTTACATATTGATCATTTGGGACCGCTAACCACGACTTCAAAAGGGAACAAACATATTTTAGTCTTGGTGGATGCGTATTCAAAATTTGTATTTATTCGACCGGTGAAAAATACAGATGCGAAAAGTGTAATAAATAATCTAACTCAAATTTTTTCTATTTTCGGAAATCCTAAAATCTTGGTGTGTGATCGAGCAGGTTGCTTTACAAGTGAGAACTTTGAGGAATTTTGTGCGCGACGGAAAATCCAACACGTGAAAATAGCAGTTTCTACACCGCAAAGTAATGGGCAGTGCGAACGTTACGTAAAGATAGTCAAAAATCTAATTTCGAAAGTTAGTGATGCGCGAAATTGGGATAATGATTTGGAAAAGTTACAGTTAGTAGTAAACAATACTTATCAAAAGTCAATTAAAACTACACCATCAAGACTTATGTTCGGTTATGAACAAGATATTTGTGACGATGAACTAATTCGGGGAATTGTGAATGAGGTTAATGAGGAGGACAATGTAAATTTTGAAGAACTTAGGCGAGTGGCGGCTGATAATTTAAAACGTAATCAGCAATCTTATAAACATAATTTCGACAACAAATCGAAGGCGTCGATTCAATATAAAGAGGGTGATCTCGTGTTCATTAGGCGACCTCAAGTGTTGAGTAGAGGGCAAACCGTTTTTGAGGAGAAGTTCAAGGGTCCTTTCATCGTGAGTAAAGTTTTGGAAAATGACCGATATCTTGTGGAAGATATACCAGGACTACAAAGGACACAGCGATTTTATACTGGTATCTGCTCTCCGACCAACATGAAGTTATGGGATCCCGGCGCCGAAAAAGTTGAGGACGATTTTTAATGCAGGATGGCCGAACTGTGGCGTCATCACTGGCATTTATTATATTTATTTTAAAATTTGAAATTGCGAGTATCATAGTTAAATTTATTATTTTTGTGTTATTATGGATCGGTTGGCTATTTTGAGTTATCGACTAGTTTTGTGAACGGACTCCGTAAGTTTTTAGTTATAGTGTTAATTGATGTACAATATTGGTGTATCTAGATTATTTTTAAAAAAAAAATAATAAGTGCCAAGATTATTAAAAAAAAAAAACCGATCCAGTGGGTCGTAGATGTTTAAAAAAAATTGAGATGAGAATTAGATTCATGCCCGTGCTGTGTGCTGCGGTGTGATTTTTCAAAAAAATTATACTTTTGGCTGTGTGCCAATTTGAACGTTGTAAAACGATAGATCGATAGTGAAATCAAAAACCGATTCATATAATAACAGTTTGTATTTAACGTGTTTTCATTAAATAATTACATATGTGTTGTTGTTTGTACTAAATAAACATTCTGGTGTTTTATTTTATCAACCCATCTCACTAAATCCACTTTGACACTCAAAATTTGAATCTCGTGCTTTCTTCCTGACCAAAATTTGTATAAAATTAATAGTTAGTGGTTAAAACATCAACAGAACCCTGACATATATATATATATATATATATATATATATATATATATATATATATATATATATATATATATATATATATATATATATATATTTACCCGCTACCTTTTAATATGTGTAGGGCCCCCTATGGAAGTTAAGAGCTGAAATTTGGTAAGTGGGGCTCATTCCGATTCACAGCAATACTACCAAAGTGGGGTCAAATTTTGTGCAAATTTTGGATCCGACTCAAAATTTAAGGGGGTCGTGGGGAGCGGTAAAACAATAAAACTTTTCCAAACCGGTTGGAAATAATGTTTCGGTCAGTTATCTACAACATATCCAAAACTCAGCTTCCTAGGATGATTTGGAGGGAGTAGAAGGGGAAAAATTAATTTGGCTGGATCTAACACGCCCACAGCCCCCCAGAATTAACGTAGAGGGTTGAAATTTGGTGTGTTTATAGAGTTCGTAACTAGGTTGTATTTTTTGGAGGCTTTAATATTTTACGCCAACCCCCCTCATTTTTCAGCTACAATTTCGTGTTTATTTGACGTTTTCGAAGTTTGTACCACTCGCACAGGGCACCCAAATAAACCTAGAGGCCTGAAATTTTGTATTCGGATTGAGTTAGTATCAACGGGGTGTCTTTTGGGGGTCTCAGCTTTTAACCGTTACCCCCACCATTTTTATACCAAAAAGAACATGATTTTTCTTGTTTTTTTAACAGTTTCGTTCGGGTCAAAATCTCCCCAAATAAACCTAGTGGGCTGAAATTTTGTGCACAGGTTAAGCTAATAGTCAGCCACTGCTTTTTGGATGTTTCAACTTTTAACCCTTACCCCCACGATTTTTACGCCAATATTTCCTTGACTTTTTTGGTTTTTTTCTAACACGTCTAGAGACTCTCTAAGGAAACCTAGAGGGCTGAAATTTTGTACGTGTATTGAGTTCGTATCCAGCTAGTGCCTTTTAGGGATTCCACCTTACTTTTCCCCCACCTCTCCCATTTTTATATCGGAATTCAATGGTATTGTTAAATGTGTTTTAAAAGCATTATGTTTATTCTAAATACAAGTAGGCGAATAGTAATTTTAAAAAATTAAAAAAAAAATGAATTTACTTTTATAACAAATGCAATACACAAATATTAAGTAATTTAAAATGTTATGGAAGCCACTGTTTATTTATAAAGTAGGAATTTTGGATTTTTATTATTTATAAAATAGAAATTTTGGATTTTTTTGAAAGAAAAAATATCTTCATAAAGGCCTTCCAGTTTACTATTTAAGTTCCTTTTTTAATATTGTTACATTCTTGAGCGAAATTTTTAAAGAAAGATTTAATTTTTAAAATCTTATTAAAGAAAAAAATAAAATTTAAAAAAAATTTTTTTTTTGTCACTTACATAATGCAAATAAAAATTGTACATTGTGTATGATGGCACACACCGTACACGTTATAATTCTTAAGCGAGTTTATTTACTCTTAAATACATTTTTTTTTTTGGTTGGTATTTGTGTTTGACAGCCGTTTTACGCGGTAAAACTTTGCTATATAACCCAGTGTAGTTCGAAGCTTCATTCTTTTTGAAACTTCAATTTCATCAGGTTTAGTTCGTTTTGGTGCAGGTATAATAATTTTCTTTATTTCATTATTGTTGGCTGTGTCTCGTGGGTTCTCTAATTTTGTTAAATTGAACAACTTTTATTGCATAACCTTCGAAGGCTTTGTCATTTATCATTTAATTGCATATTTAAAATTGTAATTTCTCATACAGGTTTCTATACTATTTCTGTTTTAATTTTAATCTTCTACTTTGATTGTAAAATCCTATTTAAAACGAGAGTATTGGACATTGATTTGTACAATTGAGTTGAATGGATTTTGGTTGGAATTCACGCTATTTGTGACTGTGTTGCAATCCGTTTCATCTGCAATTTGGCTCTGGATCGTTCTGGACTATTATTCAGAATTGTATCGCCCTGAAATTCATGGATGTTTGCTATTGTGCACGTTTGTTTTGTTGCACCGAATGCTCTCCAGCAATAATTGAGTTAAGTAATTCTAACCTCATCTTCACCACGTGTAGTTTAATCTAAAAATTCTATTAGTGCTTGTTGAATTTTTCTCTTTGTGTTACAAATCAATACATTGAAATCAGTGATTTTAAAATTAACTTTCGCTTTTATTAAATTCATTTTCCAATACAATAGCAATGGTGGTTTTTTTTTGTAATTGTACTAACGTAGTTAATATTTTACTTTGTACTTGTAACGGCTTAGATGTATTAATTTAATTATTTTGGTTAATTTTTTTTGTTTTATTGGCAGTAATCTTCCATTACAATCTTATTTTTTTTGTATTTATCTAAATTTTACTTCTCTTATCTCTTATCTTTGTGTTAAAGATTCCTGTCAATTACCTACTTAGTTATCTTTTAAAAGTTAAAATTCCTTCTATGTTAGTCGGTGAATATTCGTTAATTATCTTGCCTTTTTTTTCTTTTGTATAACTTTCCTTACGTAATTTACCTTAAATTTATCGACTGACATACTAAGTTGTCTTTGCTTATTTTATTTTTTTTATTTTGTTAAAACAATGCTTTATCTCGATTTCTTGTAAATTTTATGCTTTATATTTTCCTTATGTAAAACTTTTGCTTATGTAACTTCGTCTGAAAATTCTTCTTCTACAAAAAACCGACCCTTGAGATAAATTTTTACAATTGTTCTATGTTTAGCCGAGGCATAACATCTTGAATAATAGAAAATCATTTTTTTATATTCAAAAAATTGTAAAAATTCCAAAAATATTTGTTAAATAAATTTTGTTAACTGGATTTTAATATCTTTTAATTTTGCAATTTTCCTAAAATTTTATTTTTCAGGTATCTTAAAATTTTAATTACCTAATAATATTTCAAAATAAAACATAAAGACAATTGGCGGATAAGCATGGGTAGGAATATAATAGGTAGTATTCCAACTGTAGCCGTCAGGTGACGTAAAATCCTCCCCACTTCGCATTACTATGTTGTGTAGGTACACACTGTTTGCAGTGGTGTTGGTTTGATGTTTGCTTCTGTGTGCGTATTCACACACACAACTACAAAACACCTATTATGGGACAGAGCAACGTATGCAGTTCACGTAACAATGTCTAACAATACATTACAATGCATTGTGCGTTCGGTGACCGACACCGACAGACTACATACCTTAAGCTGTGACTGTCCAACAAATGACTCCAAGTGAGCTACACTTTTTTGATATTAGTTGGCTTCTAGTGTTCTATGATGGAAACCTTCAATTGGGATTTATTATCTTGTGTCAGTTGCGCGTCTCGGTCAACCGACCCCATGTCGGTGGCTAGGAGAGACATTTGAGTCACAAGAGAGTTGCGTGTAAAGAGTAATTTTTTAAATCTACCTGTTATTATTTTCAATAATTAAGTATTAGCCGGGCATAAATCCAACCCCTCGTCCTCGTCGTGCTCGGCGGTAACTGCTAGCTGGCTAGCAGGCTAACGGGGCTCTGGTTTGGTAATAAATAAGACAAACACAAATCATTTTAGACACAAAGTTTGTTATTGTTTTTGTTTATTGTGTATTTTTTTTTGCCGCTGGGGGCCCTCGGGCTCCCAAAGGTGTTGTTGGTATACCGGTTGCATCACTGAATGGTTTCAGACTTTCGGGGTGCAATGGGTGCAATGTGATATTTGAACTGTGATTGTTTTCTTTTTAAGCTGTGATATTTTTTTTGTTATTTTTCTTTTGTTGTTTACTGTTGTTGAGTTTCTGTTTGACCCCTTACTACTGGAGGCTCCAAGAGCCTCCAGTAGCGTTGTTACGATCCCCGTTGCACCACTGGGTAGTTCTAGGCTCCTCACGAGTGCAATGGGTTACTGTGATAATCATCTGTGATTTTTTTACTGTGATATTTTTTCGTAATATTTTTCTTTGTACATATCTAGTCGGTTCTCTCCACTCCGGAGCTGTATGCACCTTGGGTGGAGTTTCATCGTTGGTTTTTCAGTCCTTGGTGAACGGACGCTCTGGCTAGCACTTAGCGTACCGCCACCAAGGACTGTCCGCTCTGTATGATGCCCTGGGATGGCAGGGCCCATCGATGGATTTTATTATGTGTATGTCTTGTCCCTTGTCTATTGCATTTATGTGTTCCTGTCTTTATGTGTTGTTTTTATCGTTCTTTTCGTTGTGGTGGCGCATGCCCATAGATGGCGATGCCACCGGGCACTGTTGACCGCGCCATCCACCGGTAGCAGTGCTCCAATTTTAATAGAAAAAAAAAATTAAGTATTATATTTGAAATATTAAATACCAATATTTAAATATTACATTTGACAATATACTGTATTAGCATTTATTGTGTAATACGTATGTTGCGGTTCTAGAATCTTTAATAGTTATTTGTGTATTAAGAATGCAAAATGGTACATTGCCGCTCGAACATGAACATTTATTTTAATGTTATAATTTTTGCAGCTTCAGAAATATCTGGAGGTATACTTGAGAAATCGCTGTCAATATTGCATTTTTCCATCATATATGTACAGCAATGATTCTTTTTATAATACACGTGCGAGAAAGAAAAAAACATATTTCGTAATCTTTCTAAGAAAGAAAGAAATATATTTTTTATTCATTTAAACATGTACTACGAATATATAATTTGTATACAGGATGTTTCATGTATTAAATATGCTTGCATTTTTAATACGAAATACATTTATTTTTTATAAAAGAATAAATTTTTAATTGATTATTAAATATTTTGCACTAAAATGTATTGCAAACAATTATCATATACATTTGTATTCTATACACAACGAAATCGTAAGTCATAGTTATCAACCTGTATATTTTGAATTTGTATTTAAAAAAAGATAGCAATATAATTCCATTTCTATCTGATCAGGGTGTATTATAAAAAGAATCTTTGCTGTATAGATAGTATTTATTAAATTATTTATTAACTTATTTTTTGTTGTTATTTATATTTCACTTGTTCACAGATAAAAATAATATTAACTTTAGAATCTGTTTATTTGTTGCCATAGAAAGTACAAACAACGCCTACCCGATTAATTAAATATAAGTTTAGCGAGCGATAAAATATTACTTCACCGTTTTAAAGCGAAAAGTAACAGTGTTCGACAATCACATGTTTTTAGCTTGCTTCACAAAGCGTAAAAGCCTTTTTTCTACTATGATTATGGAAAAAATATTATTAGAATATAGTTAGCTTGATTTTTTAACTAAAATAAATCAATCCAAAATATTTTTTCTGCCTAAGCATGCATAATTAAAGTGTAATAAAAATTTTTAAATTTTCCAACCAAATGTTTTATTTACTTACTTAAAGAAGGATGAAGATAACATTATTTAATTATGTCTTTGGCGTATTGTTACCTAAACTTATAACAATTTAAAATATGCTTTCAACAATTCAATATAATTACAACTCCATGGAATTGGATTTGATATTTTCCTATACACTATACAGTTTACATTTTTACAGTTAAAATATTTGATCCTGTGGCGATTACGCCACATCAAACAGGAACTGAACATCTCCATACAACAGAAAGTAATTTCTTTCATTCACAAATTTTATAGTTCTCATCCAAACGGTTAAAATGGATACTATGTTAATTGTAAGTTTAATTCTATTTTTTTTTTTATATTACTCATCCTGATATATTCAGATTTAATGACGGTCTTAAAGAGGTTCAATTGAATACATGTGTAAAATTAAGTAGTATCCATATTTTTGTAAAATATAAAAATTTAAGTTACATGGTCAAAAATATATTAGCAATTTGATTTAATTATGGGTGGTCCTACTTATTAGGTCTCAACCATAAAAAAAAATAGAGAAAGCCATTTAGTAGATTTCATGCGACTAGAATGTAGGAAAATTATCATAGATTCGGTATCGGCAGACCAGCAGCGCGGTTTCATATTAAAACCAATATTACTTTGCGGATTACTGAATCCAGACAGAAAAAGATGTTTAAATTAAATTTAAATAATAAAATTTAAATTATTATTTAAATAATACTATGTTCTCCCAATATCAATTTAAAAAAAAGTTAGTTTTATTTGTCTGATTTGCGAAAAATTTAAGAGTGTGGTTGTTGTTTGTGTTTTATGATTTAAAAAAAAATTGGTTAGGAAGTTGACCAAATTAATCACCTTTAACTAAAAAATTTACTTGATATACAAACAAACACTGATATAATAAATATATACTTATTTTATTATCGTATCCTTCGCCACTCTCATCTCTTCCATCGTCACATTCTACCGTGACGAAGAACACACGTGTGACGAAGGATACAATTTCCCAACAAAATCGTTGTTAATCGTGAACAGCGATCATTTAGATCGAAATCTTTAGTTTATCGTAGATTACATTATTACAAATAATATCTACGTAAAAATGATCTGAAATTCGTTAAATACATACCAGAAAAAGCTGTGATGAAGGATACCATCAATAAACACACGCTGCCGGTCTTCTTGCTTGATGTAAAAAAATGACAAGCTGTCACTGTCAATCACTTGATTTGACATTCGCTTTATGTTCTATGGTCTTTGGTGTTTCGTTTCACGAAAAAACATGGCCGTTTCACCTATTTTTTTTTTAAACTTATAGAAATATTTGGCAGTTGTGACGAAGGATACTCAAATTTTCGTGACAAATTTTCGTCACGCCAAAAAAAATAATTCTGCAGATAAATAAAATTTAACTTTCTATTTACCATGCGTAACAATTTAACTCTCTTTTTTATTTATAAAATTGTGCGGTTTCAGTAAACTTATTTTTAAAAAACGTTATAGTTCCAAGCAATACGTAATAGGGATATGCGTTTTAGAACTGCAATAAAAGTTTGACACCATTTTTATAAAAAAAAATTAAATCAAAAATTAAAGCATATGTAGGTAGGTAATATAAACAGGATTTAGTAACTTTATTAACTTTATTTAAATAAAATAAATGACAGTACCTTCATTCTGTATATAGTTCTAACCTTCCTTATTGTGGAGACAACTTTAATTTTTTGAAGGACCTAAAAAGTAGAATCACCCTTATATAAAAATCGGTATACAAAGAAATGAATGATTTTATTTAAATTTGATGCTTTTTAATTTTCAATATGAAGGTACCTATCTGAATGAAAATATAGCGATGGCCGATAGACGAGCATATTTATACTGCGCTTATACCGTTTGAGAAACCCGCGCGCAAGTGATCCATGAAATTAACACTACCTGCATTTTTTTTTGACCGCGACACGCAAGTAACCCATACCCAAAAATATAATATCGACATAAATACATAAAGGCAGTCTTTTGAGAAAATTTTTTAGTTTGCATGATATGAAAACGAAACTTAACTCTTCAAATATTGTTACTTAAAAATATTGTAAAATTTAGTCAATTTTCGCGATTTTTTTTCGGATGGATATAATGGGGAATGGGGATGAGTTTTTTTTTACGACTAATACCACTATTTAGCAATAGAAAAATATTTTTTTTATTCGTGTTTATTTATTTTTTATAATTATTATAATTTTTTGAAAAAAGTGTCTTTATAAAAGGGCGGAAATCGGTGCCAACGATTGCGGTCGCAGTTTTCTTCCGAAAAAAAATCAAATAGATTATCAATCTGTAGGTAAGCCGCTATGTACCTATGAGAGCTTTGTTTTTCTTGAAATTTAAAAAAATGGCGACGTTTTGAATAAAAAATACAAAATTTTTATAGTTTTTCGTGTCGATAAATAGGAAGATTTCAAAAAAAAGCTCCTATAGGTACATAGCGGCTTACCTGCAGACTGATAATCTATTTGATTTTTTTTTTCGGATGAAAACTGCGGCCCGAACAAGCGTGGGCACCGATTTCGGCCCCTTTTTAAAGACACTTTTTTCAAAAAATTATAATAATTATAAAAAATAAATAAAAATGAATAAAAAAATATTTTTGTATTGTTAAATAGTGGTATTAATCGTAAAAAAAATTCATCCCCATTCCTCTCCATCCTATCCATCCGAAAAAAAATCGGGAAAATTGGCTATTTTTCGGCCAATCACACTGTGATGGTACCTTAAGGGGACTGCAACTCTAGTAACAAATTTAACTCAAGTGACATTGCAACTCGAGTTATAAAAAATTTGAGTCAATTAAATCAACTTACATTTAATTTAGAATTTGTTAGACTTCAAATCGTTCAATTCAAGTTCTATAATTAATATTGTATACACATAAATTTGAGACGCATGCATTTTCATTTTAGATGTAAAATGGATTAAAATTTCCATTTTAAATACAAAATGGAAAATGGTTTGACCGAACTTATTTAAAAGAGAAAATGCAAAATGCCATTTTGTATTTTAATTACATATTTTAAATGGAATCATTTTAAATAGTTCCCAGCCCTGGTTGCAACTACCTGTCCGAATGGTAAAATCGAACGTAAGATACTCTACTCATGTTTCAAGTGCAAAATATTATTTAGGATATGCGAGATATTTATCTCGTATTTTACAACCAGCTGAAATATTACCAAAAATATTTTTAAATGATTCGATTAATGTGCTAATAAATGAAAATAGTGATGACGGTGACTGAAATTATCAATAAGTAAAAAAAAAAATACACAGCTCCAATAATTAGAAAATATTACTGTTATTACCTACTATATATTCGATAAGTCGATTATTATTCAAAAAGTGACTTTTCTAAATAAATAAATAAATTGCTACCTCTATTTTCACCAAAAAGTCGCGAAATGTGAATATTTTATTATGATGAGCTCTGGTTTAGTATAAGTAGATAGGGGACTCTGGGGTTAAATGGTAAATATTTAAAAAAGTAAATATTTAACAAAGTTGTGGAAACAATTAAAAATATTGAATGCAATAACAAGAAATACACAGCAACTCAAATAGACAATATTATGTAACACTAACCGTGAATTTGAAAAATTACTACTATAATTAGACAATGCGCGGCATCTGTCGGTCTCGGACGAAACTACCGATGACACCTAGGGGTGTATGCGAATCAAGAGCGCTGTAATCGTACCGGCCTGGTTCGGACACCGAGTATACGTACATTAGGTCTCAGCGCAGTGGTTGATAAACGAACGACTCGGCGTCTAAACCACCTGTCGGCTTGAGGTGTTGATGCGTAATATAGCTGTGATTATTTTTATTAAAAAAAATTGTGAATGGTGTTGTGAAATTCGAAAAAATTATACCAATAACTAAAATAACTCTTATAAGTGTTTCGCTGCATATATGGTGTGTCTATGGGTGAATTAAAATTGCGAAATTTGTTTTACTATATTTGTGCACATGTGGTTTTGTTTAAGTTGTTGTAAATACACGGTGTGTGCTTACTGCCCTTTGTACTATAACAGCTGTCGTATGTAAAGTAAAAGATTCCTGAAAATGTAATGTTTTGGTGTCGAAGGAAAGCAAATTAAAAATTAAATGGTTCCAATTAATTAACAATTTATTATAAACTTTTTAGTAATTAACAATTTAGTGATTTATACAATAATGGACTAGACAATATGTGAATTCAATCAATTATCGACAATTAAAATTAACATATAAGTGAAAGTACTCCTAATTATACTAACATCCCTAAATAACGATGAATTTACGATTAATCTAATTTAGAACGAATACAATAAGCTATAATAGAGAAAATATTGAAGATTTCACCTCATATTAAAATGAGCAAATCTTATGTGATCCGAAATTAACTTATCGAGTTCGAAATAAGTTACAGGACATCGCTGTAACAATTCAACCCGCCAAAAATGAATTTATTGTACGTATGAAATTTTAATTACATTAATAATTGTCGGCTAATTTTACTTGCTGAATTATTTGGTACGAATTATAGTTAAAAGAGAGGCCTAAAAATGGTTTAGCAACTATGGCAATTGACTTTTTTCGCGTGATGTCGGCAAATATCTTAAAAGAAGTACGACAAATACAATTCGTTTCAGGGATCACCCTCACATTATGACATAATCGCCCTGATTATTGGTAAATTCTAACGGTAAGGATTAAGTTGAGAAAATGATACCTGATTGTGACTTCCAACACTAAATTAGAATAGAAAAAGGTAGAGGGAAAAAAATTAAAATACAATTAATCAAATGTACTTACATGTAGTGTAAATTATCCTATTAATTATAATATACGAATAATAATTTCAAATAAATGCCGATTAGTGCCACACCCCGTTTCCAGAACAATCAATTATTGTAATAGGCGTACAATCGATCCGGATCACAAACTCGATTCGTACAGAATGAATTTAAAAATTCATAACCAGCTGTTCTAAGTAACTTTTGAAAGTTCTAGAAACGGTTGTAGCGGTAATGATACCCGCGAAAGTGTAAAGTTAGAACTATTCCGAATTTACCTATTCTATGGGCGACTTGTCAAAATGTACCGGGTGTACTAAAAGTTGACAGGTACTGGGTGTCTCAATTTTTATAAGCGATGTGGTATAACTGTAATTACGAATTATTTTATTAAGTTATATTTTTCTCAAATTGCTATCTATTTATTTATTCATTTATTTTTATTTTATTTCACATATTATTTTTTTTTTTTGTTTTTTTTTTTGTTTTTTCGTTTTTTTTTTTTTTTTTTTTTTTTTTTTTTTTTTGTTAGTGTGTATGACGTGCAACGTCACACCCACCACCACGGCCGGGAAAATTGAGACCCAGGAACTGTCACCGATGTTGGTATATACCGATATGAGTCAATTGCGATAGATTAAAACAAATTTTATATATATTATATATAAAAAAAATACTTTGGATGGTTATCACAGTTAATGTTCATACATCAGTCTCTCACACATGCACTGGCTCGTGTTGATGGCTCTGCTGATGCTACCGATGACAACGACGATGACGTGGTGCAGATGTTTGGATAACGGCAGCTGCTACGGGCGGAGTCCGAGGATGGTACCGTTTGAGGTCCTCGATGTGGGCACGGACACGTTCTAGCGATTCCGGATCTTCCAGTATGACCGACACAGGAGTCGTGAACTCGATAATCCTTTTCGGCGTTGACCACCTGGGTAAATATTTATGAATTAACGTAGGATCTTTGTGATCATACCTTATTTTGCATAGAACCAAGTTCCCAACTCGGAATTTATGTTCTTTTGGTTTAGCCCGGTCATAATATTTTTTGATCCGTTGATGGGCCTGCTCCAAGGCGGCTCGCACGTCCTGTGATGTGTGTGGCGGGTCACTCGGTATTAAATGATCCAACTTCCATTGTAGCTCAAGTGGTTGATATATTGGCCGACCTAAGAACGCTTCGGCGGGGGATGTTTTAATAGCTTCACTATAATGTGAATTGTGGGATAGCTTGACAAATGGGATGAATTTCGACCATTCACGATGATTATTAGCGTAGTTTTTCAGTAGTGTGGCCATCCCTGATCGTATATCTCTGTTCATGCGTTCTGCCATGTTCCCCGAAGCCTTATATGGTGAAGTATAGGCCGGTCGTACACCCCACTTGAGCAACATCTCCTTAAACTTCTCAGAGCGAAAGCACGGCGCATTGTCCGTAACCACACATCGAGGACTACCATATCGGGCGAATAGATCCTCCAATCGGTCAACGGTGACTTTGGCCGTTATGTTCTTGGTCGGATATATCTCCGTAAACTTGCTGAAGCTGTCGAGTATAATTAGGGCATACCTATGCCCTGTGGACGCCGTCACCAATGGTCCAATGTAATCGAGATACAACCGCTGCCATGCCTTCTCCGGAGTGGTACTGGCTAACGGAGCACCGGAATTCACGTTGTCGGCTTTGCAAGTTTGGCACACTTCACAGGATCGAACGTACTGTTGCACATCCTTAAACAGACTTGGCCACCATAGTCGCCTGGCTATGGCACGATACGTCTTGGTGATGCCCGGATGGGCAGAGGTCTGTGTATCATGGAAGTAGTGCAAAACCATGTCTTTTATTGACTCAGGGACTACTGCCCTTACTAATTTGTGTTTCCCCACACGTCGCGTCAACAAGTCTCCCCGCACCTCATAACCTTTCACCTCTTCACCTCTTTCTAACTGAGATAAGAGGAGTCGTAAGGTGGGGTCCTCCCGCTGACAGACGGGTAATTTTTTAAATAGTGATGGTACTTCAGTCAATAAGGACAGGTCGTGCACCCCTTCCAGCGTATCGTCCGTCTGTGAGTCTTCGGTAAACAATCTCGTAAGAGCGTCAGCTACATAATTGGTCTCTCCGCGGATATGTTCAACGTCAAAATTGAACCGTGCTAGCGATAATAGCCATCGGGTTACCTTCGCGTTAGTCTTTGAGGATGTCTGCAGGAACTTAAACGCTGCCGAATCGGTCTGGAGTGTGAATTTAGTCCCTAGCAGATAAATCTTGAATTTTTCCAGCGCCCATACTATTGCTAAGGCTTCTAATTCATATGTTGCGTATTTAGATTCGGCAGGTGTCAGTTTCCTGGAGGCATAATGAATTGGTCGGAGCCCTTCCTCATATTGTTGAAGAACGACTCCAGATATGGTAGTAATAGACGCATCGGTTTGCACGATAAAGCGCCGTGAGTAATCCGGGAACGCGAGTACTGGTGCCGTTACTAGTGCCTGTTTTAGGCTATCGAAAGCGGCAATTTGTTCAGGTCCCATGTGGAATTTCACACCTTTTCTTTTTAGCTCGTTGAGTGGGCCGGCTAAGGTAGCATAATGCGGAATAAACCGGGCAAAGAAACCTACCATTCCCAAAAAGGATCTGACCTCTTTCAGTTTGCGTGGTAATCTTAAATTTTGTACAGCGGTCGCCTTCTGAGGGTCGACTCTTACCCCATCTCCAGATAAGACGTGACCCAAGAATTTGACTTCCGTAAGTGCAAATTGTGACTTATTCGGATTGGCGGTCATTCCGATTCGCTGTAATCGCTTTAATACCTCCTCTAGGTGTTGTAAATGTTGCTCAAATGACGACGAGTGTACTAACAAGTCGTCAAAGTAGCATACCACGCATGAATACCTGAGGTCTGAGAAAAGATCACATATTATTCTATTAAGACTAGCTGGCGAAACTGAAAGTCCAAATGGGACGGCGGTGAACTGATATGCTCCCGTGGGCGTAACGAAGGCTGTGAGAGGTTTTGAATCCCTCGCCAATGGTATTTGGTAAAAGGCTTTAGTCAAGTCTATGGTGGAAAATATAGTGGACCCTTTCAGTGAGTGAAAAAACGTTTCCAACGACGGGGTTGGAAATACATCAAATTTGTCCTTGGAATTTAATTTCCTATAGTCCACCAAGAGCCGTTTACCGCCATCTTTTTTGTTAATCAAGAAGGCGGGGAGCCATATTCAGAAAAACTTCTCTCGATAACCTTTAGATCCAATAACTCCTGAATGTGTTCGTCCATAGCTCGCGACTGGAGTGGGTTTAGAGGATATGGTGATTGCCTCACTGGGGTATGGTCACTGAGGTGAATATGGTATTCATAACCTTTAACACGACCGATTTTATCGGTAAGCGTATCACCATATCTTGTCAGTAGATCCTTCAGTTGCCGTGCCTGACTAGGGGCCAGTAACGGATTAACTTGCACATTAGTAAGATAGTTCCTTTGTTGTAACTTAAATGGAGCGACGGCACCAGAAAACGCGTATCGAATCTCACGGTCGCTAAACGAAATACTAGCGGTCATGCGTCTAAGATCTTTGACACCAATGACTATATCGAAAGTAAGATTGTTTACTATTAATAACTCGAACTTCCACGAAAACGTTTGAATTTTTACACTCACTTCCAATGCATGACTTATGGTTTTAACAGTCCCATCCGCCAATCGTGCCGAGTAGTTGACTTGGTGAATGACACCTAATTTGGCGTTCAAAATTATTTTAGCCGTTTTTTGTCCTATAAAGGAGGAGCTTGCCCCGGAGTCAATTAACCCCTGGAACCTCAACGGACCGACGGACACGTCTATGACTGGAAGTGAGTGGTCGACGTTCTCTGACTTTAAATTAATGAGTAACGTATGCAGTTGGCTCTTACGAGTGTATAGATGTCGTGAGTCAGTAGGTGTAGTAGTATGTATTTCAGTATCAGTAAAATTAGCCTCACCTAGTTTTTTGGTTGTGTCTTAAACCTTGGTCCTGAAGTCTGAGCCTCGTTCTGTAACAACAGCGCTCTTTGCTCCTGGTACAGTTCGATGTTCGACACCATGGTGGCCAACTCCGCATAAGTACTGGGTGGTTGTTGTACTCTGCATGTTTCCAGTGTGGCCAAATTGCGACGCAGCCATATCGACGACACAATTTGACGTTCCGATATTGGGACCTCCAGCACCGCGGCTTTCGTTTTGATGTCCATCACATATTCTCGGAAACTTTCGGAAGGTAATTGGTTTCGAAAAATAAGTGATGTTAACAACAGTGAAAACTGCACCGGGTTGATCAAATCGTTAATTAATTGTCTTTTAAATTCGGTCCAATTTACGAACTGGTCTATGTGCACGATCCACCACTCTAGTAACGCACCGGCACACCTCTGTGATACTAAACGAAGAAACGTGTGGTCGTGTAACAAACGTCTATTGATAACTGCCTCCACGGCTTGAATAAAGTCCACGAGGAGGCGAACTGACGCACCATCACAATTTGGAATGCTCTCGAGGTAATTGACAGCGTTTACCTTGTATGATATGTCCACTTTTAGAGTACTACCTACAACAGAGTGAGTATTTGTTTGATCAAGATTATTTACCGTTATATCTTTTTCTGTCTTTAGTTGTAACTGATTCACTTGTTCTTGTAGTTGCTGAATAGCCGTCATGAGCGCGTTAATTTGCCCGTGTGATTCTGCTGATTGAGTGGCCGTACTGTTGGAGGGTGGTATCGATTTCTCACGGAGCTGTTGTCTTAAAGCGTGGACTTGCGACGACAATATTTCCAATTCGGTGGTGACTTGCTGGTTTACTGTGGCTTGGTCCAAGACGTGGCGACGAATGGGATCGGCGGACCCACTGGCTACCGGCGTAGATACCGCAGCAGCGACGTTATCTGTTGGCATCGGCTGGTCGTTGGCGGTCCGTGGTGCTGTAGAGCTCTGACTTCGAGTCCCAGGCATGTCTGAGTTACAATATTTCCTTAACTATTTCCAGTCGATGATACGCCTTCCCAAATGGCAGGGGTGTGGCACTATTTCTCACTCGACGATTTATATTCGAAAAATTATGAAACAAAAAGGTAAACATCAAATAGTATATATTCTTTCTATTTATTTTTTTATTTTTTTTATTTTTTTTATAATTTTTTTTTTTGTATGTAAATAAATTACTCTAAATAGCTCTCCCTTTTTCTACTGTTTGTTCAGATTTTTTGATGAAGTTGCATAGTCGGTATAGTGGTATTAAAAATGAATCCAGACGCTGTTACAGTTCAACTGAATTATGGAGTGCGTCCACCGGTAACTGCATCCATTAACGACCCTAACTGACAGCAACCACGCTCTGCTACCATAAATTTATGTAACACTAACCGTGAATTTGAAAAATTACTACTATAATTAGACAATGCGCGGCATCTGTCGGTCTCGGACGAAACTACCGATGACACCTAGGGGTGTATGCGAATCAAGAGCGCTGTAATCGTACCGGCCTGGTTCGGACACCGAGTATACGTACATTAGGTCTCAGCGCAGTGGTTGATAAACGAACGACTCGGCGTCTAAACCACCTGTCGGCTTGAGGTGTTGATGCGTAATATAGCTGTGATTATTTTTATTAAAAAAAATTGTGAATGGTGTTGTGAAATTCGAAAAAATTATACCAATAACTAAAATAACTCTTATAAGTGTTTCGCTGCATATATGGTGTGTCTATGGGTGAATTAAAATTGCGAAATTTGTTTTACTATATTTGTGCACATGTGGTTTTGTTTAAGTTGTTGTAAATACACGGTGTGTGCTTACTGCCCTTTGTACTATAACAGCTGTCGTATGTAAAGTAAAAGATTCCTGAAAATGTAATGTTTTGGTGTCGAAGGAAAGCAAATTAAAAATTAAATGGTTCCAATTAATTAACAATTTATTATAAACTTTTTAGTAATTAACAATTTAGTGATTTATACAATAATGGACTAGACAATATGTGAATTCAATCAATTATCGACAATTAAAATTAACATATAAGTGAAAGTACTCCTAATTATACTAACATCCCTAAATAACGATGAATTTACGATTAATCTAATTTAGAACGAATACAATAAGCTATAATAGAGAAAATATTGAAGATTTCACCTCATATTAAAATGAGCAAATCTTATGTGATCCGAAATTAACTTATCGAGTTCGAAATAAGTTACAGGACATCGCTGTAACAATTCAACCCGCCAAAAATGAATTTATTGTACGTATGAAATTTTAATTACATTAATAATTGTCGGCTAATTTTACTTGCTGAATTATTTGGTACGAATTATAGTTAAAAGAGAGGCCTAAAAATGGTTTAGCAACTATGGCAATTGACTTTTTTCGCGTGATGTCGGCAAATATCTTAAAAGAAGTACGACAAATACAATTCGTTTCAGGGATCACCCTCACATTATGACATAATCGCCCTGATTATTGGTAAATTCTAACGGTAAGGATTAAGTTGAGAAAATGATACCTGATTGTGACTTCCAACACTAAATTAGAATAGAAAAAGGTAGAGGGAAAAAAATTAAAATACAATTAATCAAATGTACTTACATGTAGTGTAAATTATCCTATTAATTATAATATACGAATAATAATTTCAAATAAATGCCGATTAGTGCCACACCCCGTTTCCAGAACAATCAATTATTGTAATAGGCGTACAATCGATCCGGATCACAAACTCGATTCGTACAGAATGAATTTAAAAATTCATAACCAGCTGTTCTAAGTAACTTTTGAAAGTTCTAGAAACGGTTGTAGCGGTAATGATACCCGCGAAAGTGTAAAGTTAGAACTATTCCGAATTTACCTATTCTATGGGCGACTTGTCAAAATGTACCGGGTGTACTAAAAGTTGACAGGTACTGGGTGTCTCAATTTTTATAAGCGATGTGGTATAACTGTAATTACGAATTATTTTATTAAGTTATATTTTTCTCAAATTGCTATCTATTTATTTATTCATTTATTTTTATTTTATTTCACATATTATTTTTTTTTTTTGTTTTTTTTTTTTTGTTTTTTCGTTTTTTTTTTTTTTTTTTTTTTTTTTTTTGTTAGTGTGTATGACGTGCAACGTCACAATTAGAAGTAAAATAAATCATTCACTTACAAAATACTTAAAAAATCAAAACACGTAAAAAAACAACAATAAACCTTTACAAAAAATAATATCCAACAATTTAAAAGAAAACCAAAAACTATCTAAAAGAAAACAGAAACGTCATCACTACCACAAGTGACAAAGGTGGCGCCACAGTTTTAGTATATACAACTGAATACATCAGTAAAATAGAAAAACATATACAAGACAAAAACACATATTTAAAAATTAATAAAAATCCAATAGAAATAATTAAAAACAAAATTAAAAATTATACAAATAAACTATACAAAAAAGAAATAATAGATAAAAAAAAACTAAAACCAAGTTTAAGTCTAAAACCAAGTTTAACCTAGTCATTTCTCATAACGGTATTCTCATCTATTTTTAATAATTGAATCCATGAAAACAATAAATAATACCAAAATACTAAACTGAAACATAGATGGTGTTCGAGACAAAAGGGCGATACTCATACATTTTCTCTCTGTGCATAACGTTGATATAGCAACTATCTCAGACAGTCATTTAGCTCCAAATGAAGTCATAAAAATACCTGGATATAACATTTATAGAACCGACCGATCTTCTCGTGTAGCATCAGGGGGAATAATGTTGCTAGTAAAAAGAAGAATTGCTAGTCATGAAATAAAATTACCTCCATTGCATTGAGTCTGTTGCTATTGAAATTAGTTCAGTTAATAACAGCAAACTTCGAATTATCTCAGCATACGAACGTCCAAATCTCCGCATAATAGAACAGGATATCCATAAAATATTCGAAAGTAACGATTTAACATTATTGCTTGGCGACATAAATTGTAAAAATATTATCTGGGGTTGCTTTGAAAATAATCCAAATGGAATCAATTTAGAATCAATTCTAAATAAATACAGTATTATCTTACAAACTCCTCCCGATCCCACTCATTACCCGTACAATCAAAATCATCAACCTGACATATTATATATTGTCCTACATAAAAACTTTTCCTTACAAATATATCAAGAAGTAATTCCTGACTTAATTTCTGATTATCTTCCTGTAATAGTACCATTCAACGAAGCCATTCAAAATAAGTTTCCCACAAAAACATTTCTTTATGGAAAAATAAACTGGCAAAAATTTAGTCAAGAGCTTGAAACCACAGTTCAGTTAAACAGAAATATTCACTCCAAAGATAATATCGATACAGCAGTTGAAAATCTTATTAAAGGAATAATTTTGGTCGCAAAAAATTCCGCAACACCAAATTTTAATTTAAATGTCGTCCAACATAAAGAATTATTGCCCCGTTATATCGTTAATTTAATCAAAGAAAGAAACAAATTACGTAGAATTTGGCAAAAAACAAAAAGCGTCAATAGTAAGAAAGAACTCAATAATTTAACACACCAACTAAATAAATTATTAGATGAATACCGATACTCACAATATCAGCAATACCTTGCAGATCTAGATCCTCGTGATCCTAATATATGGAAAAGCACACGCCGAATTCTACGTATACCGACAAATATTCCACCCTTAACGATTGGTGCATTAACCTACAATAGCGATAAAGAAAAATGTGAAGCCATGGCCAATCATCTTGAAAACACGTTCAATATTTCTGTTACAAGTAATAGTACAACTACTGAAAACACAACAACTATAAATACTTTAAATAACAATATCGAATTTACCACTCCTAACCAGGTTGTAACAATTCTACGATACTTTCAAAACAAAAAATCCACTGTAGTACGGTGCAGTTATTAAAAAAAACGGCCTAACCTCAACATCCAAAGTAACAGTTTCATTCCAACTCCAAATTGTTCTATACAGTCCACATATTGTTTGGCAAAAAGTTACACCATTTTGAGCGTCGGGTTTTGGGGGGAGGGGATAGAAGTAGGCAAATTAACGTATTTCATCAGTTTTTTTTTTAAATATTTCGCAAATTATGGGGTTTAGCGTCAAAAGGGTCATATACAAAAATAATCTACATTAAATTGCGAATAAAAATGCTCCTGTGAACAGTTCCAGAGTTACGAAGTGTGTAAAAGTAGCAATTTTTAGTATTTTTAGCCACTGCTGCACCTATCACCAGATGCAGCAGTGGCTAAATAAGAAGAAGAATCCGCTCGAGTGGGGGTGAAAGAAGATTGACAAACACCTGAGACCAATTATAACAGCACGTCCTGCAGCTCCCGAGGAATTACTTTCCCTCATAGTGTGCGCTTGCAAAGACGAATGCGTTCGTAACTGCTAATGCAGAAAGAGTGGTCTAAACTGCTCAAGCATATGCGGTAATTGCTCAGGCCTAGGATGTGATAACAGGGATATGAACATCATAGACGAAGATTTAGAAGAGGAGGGTGCTTTGTTTGAAGAGAACTAACCGTAATTTCTTTTTCCGAAACACAATCCTGTATAAAAAATTAGTTTCCTTAGTGATAATGTGTCATATTTTTTCCAAAAATTTAAAAATTGCTACTTTTACACCAGCTATAACTCTGGAACTCTTCACTTCAGCAAGATTATGCACAGGACTATTTTTGTTCGCAATTTAATGTAGATTATTTTTGTATAGGCACTTTTTGCGCTAAGCTGCACAGTTTTCGAAATATTTAAAAAAACTGACGAAAACCGTTAACTTACCTACTTCTACCCCCCTCCCTCTCAAACCCGACGCTCAAAAAGGTGTAACTTTTTACCAGACAATATGTGGACTGTATAGAACAATTTGGAGTTGGAGTGAAACTGTTACTTTGGATGTTGAGGTTTGGGTCTAATTGCACCGTACTACTGGTCATGACGACATCTCAAATGTAATATTAAAACGTCTAAGTCGGCCCATAATTGCTTTTCTAACTTCAATCTTTAATAGATGTCTGGCCATAGGATATTTTCCAGATACTTGGAAAATTGCTCACATTTTCCTGATTCACAAACCCCAGAAAGAAAAGAACAAACCAGAAAGTTATCAACCAATTAGTTTGTTGCCAACAATGTCCAAATTATTTGAAAAAATTATTAAAAAACGGCTAGACAGACATCTCGAAGAAAATAATATCACCCCGCATTTTCAGTTCGGCTTTAAGACTAATCACTCGACTAACCATCAACTTCTAAGGCTCGTGAACATTATCGAACGTGGTTATGAAGAAAATAAATTTACCGTTGTAACCTTCCTCGACATTCAAAATGCTTTTGGTCGAGTCTGGCACACGGGACTAGTACAAAAACTGAAAAATATCAAAACACCACCATACTTACTTGATATAATAAAATCATTTTTAAGCAACCGAAAATTTGCTGTAAATATGAATGGTACTTTATCAAGTCTTAGAGATATAAAAGCTGGCATAGCTCAAGGATCGATACTAGGTCCCACTCTCTTTAACATTTACATGTACGATATACCATGTTACAATGAAATAATTATAGGAATGTTTGCTGACGATACTGCTGTAATCACCCAAAATGTTAAAGTCGAGACTGCTATAGCACAAAACCAATTCATGCTTAAGGAGCTTAATAACTGGTTTAATAAATGGAAGTTAAACGTCACTCCTAGCAATTGTGAAGCCAACATTTTTACATTAAGAAAGTACCCTCACACAGAAAATTTAACGCTGGCCAATGAAACAATAAAATGGAATTGAAATTCAGTTAAATATTTGTGCATACAACTAGACACAAAACTAAGATGGAATGACCATATCAACACGAAACTTCAACAAGCTAATCAACGTTTAATAGCACTGTATCCACTTATTAACAGAAAAACATCTTTAAAACCGAAATGCATAATCTTATTTTATAAATCGATAATCCGACCAATTATTGCATATGCCTGCCCGATTTGGAGAAATACTTCAGCGAAAAATAAAAAAAGCTACAGACTTTTCAAAATAAAATCCTTCGCATAGCAGTCAACGCTACATTCCTATATAAAAAAACACACAGTTACACAAAGAATTTAATATTGAACCTAGCGAACAATTCATTAGAAAACTCGCCGTTAACTTTCTCAATAAATTGGAAGAATGTACAGGAGCTAAAGAATACCACCTCAATGAAATCCCTACTCAACGCCTGAAACGGAAACTTCCACAGGACAAACGTGATATAAACACATGACAATAAATTTCTTCGGTCATCAGAATCGCATGGTCATTATCATACATGGGTAAGTCCATATCAAATCAACCAATAAAAACCTGATTTTAAACATCAATGTTCTCAAAATGCATGATATTTGGTGAATAGTTTCTTCACATCAGTGTGGCCAAAAATACCAAGTTTTATATTTTTTTGAATATTCGTATTTGAGTCATAACAATTTTTAAAATCCAAAAACTACAATTTTTCGGAACGCTTTGAAATATTTAAACACACGTAGCTCGAATACATGAAAGTCCTGGGCTATGAAAGTCCAGAAATGTCTTAGAAAGTTGAAACTGGCACCATTAATTTCAGAATTAAAAGGGCTTTAATTTGACATATAACATGATAATGCAGTGCAAATTTAAACCTTTCTCCAAAATCCAAAAAACTAATTTTTATAGAAACTCTAAAATCGGAATTTTTAATTTAAAAAAAAAAAAAAAAATATATGTTATACCCTACCTATTAAGCGAGTTGTATACAAGGTTTCATGATGGCATTCTAATGGTAACACACTGAAATAATTTTTATCTGCATTAAGACGTGTGTAATTCTGGTACATTTAGTACAGTATATGTTACTAATAAGTAAAGATCTCAAGGACCGACCTATCGATTTTGATGAAACTTGAATAAGTTCTAGAATACTAAAAAATAAGCGACACGTTTTTTTTTTATTTTCAGAAAAACGGTTTGAAAGGGTTAGTTGATTCGCTCTTCAAAGTTTGGGATAAAATTTAATGTTTCAAATATCTCGAAAACGGTAAGAGATAGGAAGAGATAGAGTAAAAGTTTAAATTGACGATATTGGTCTTTTTTAAAGAGCTATCTATTGATATGCAATTTTTTCAAATTACACCAACAGGGGTAGTTGGGGGTTAAAATTAGGGGGTTAATTTTGCGAAAGGGGGTTAAAAATTAAATATATTAAGATTAAATATATTAGAAAATTGAACAAAAACAGGTCGATTGGATTTCTTTACGTACATTTGAAATCTGCAAACAAAATTTTAATATATTTAACTTTTAACCCCCTTTCGCAAAATTAACCCCCTAATTTTAACCCCCAACTACCCCTGTTGGTGTAATTTGAATAAATTGCATATCAATAGATAGCTCTTTAAAAAAGACCAATATCGTCAATTTAAACTTTTACTCTATCTCTTCCTATCTCTTACTGTTTTCGAGATATTTGAAACATTAAATTTTACCCCAAACGTTGAAGAGCGAATTAACCCTTTCAAACCGTTTTTCTGAAAATAAAAAAAATACGTGTCGCTTATTTTTTAGTGTTCTAGAACTTATTCAAGTTTCATCAAAATCGATAGGTCGGTCCTCGAGATCTTTACTTATTAGTAACATATACTGTACTAAATGTACCAGAATTACACACGTCTTAATGCAGATAAAAATTATTTCAGTGTGCTACCATTAGAATGCCATCATGAAACTTTGTATACAACTCACTTAAGAGGTAGGGTATAACATATATATTTTTTTTTAAATTAAAAATTCCGATTTTAGAGTTTCTATAAAAATTAGTTTTTTGGATTTTGGAGAAAGGTTTAAATTTGCACTGCAATATCATGTTATATGTCAAATTAAAGCCCTTTTAATTCTGAAATTAATGGTGCCAGTTTCAACTTTCTAGGACATTTCTGGACTTTCATAGCCCAGGACTTTCATGTATTTGAGCTACATGTGTTTAAATATTTCGAAGCGTTCCGAAAAATTGTAGTTTTTGGATTTTAAAAATTGTTATAGCTATAAAAAGAATGGTAATAAAAAGATAAAAATTTATATTCGTTATCTTCAAAGCAAGTACTACCATATTAAAGAAATATTATAATGATATGAAGGTTTTAATCATTGGTTGATTTGATGTGGCCAATCCACATGTAAAATTTTACGTACTATACTATAATATATATATATATATATATATATATATATATATATATATATATATATATATATATATATATATATATATATATATATATATATATATATATATATATATATATATATAATTAAGTTCACTCGAAAAATGATAGAGTTTTAAAAAAGAATTACAATGTTATTTTATTTAATCTTTAGTCACAAAACAATAATTACAAAAATTTATTATTACAATAATCGTCAATACAATAAGCTTGTAGTTTTATGTCAAGGAAGTAACTTGTTGCTGGCCGGTTGATCTTCTTTATTTATAGGTTTCATAATGCTGATTCGATATGCACGTGTCACTGGATCAGTTTCCCAGTGATGCGATGTTTGTGAGAATTGTGAATTATGCATTTTTGATACAGTGCAAATTCCACCATTTCCGTTGGACTGAATATTTGAAATCGACATTTGAAATTTGATACTCTCCGCACTGTCATCATTTATGTGTCTATTGTGTTAAGCGTGTGTTAAGAGACTGTAACTCCTCCCTCCTCAGTCGAAAGCGACGGCCAAAGGAGTTTTACTTCTTTGGTTGGAGCTGGGGTTGCATGCTGTACTTCTATTTCCTTAGGTTTCCATATTGTTCTTCTCCGAATGTAGAAGATACTAATAGCAACTATTAGAGGAGCTAAGATGAAATAGGTCACTGAAATATGTAGTGTTCCGTGCTTCTTTATTAGTTGTATTTCCTCTCGGTTCTGGATATGGAAGTTTTTCAGTTTGTGTACGTCCAGTTTTTCTTCGAATTTTGATGCGTTAACCTCGATATTGTACGTCGGAGCTAGATGAATTTCGTCTTCTTTTTCGGTTATTTGATTGGTGTATGTAATTTCGTTCATTGTTATGGAGCAATTTCGAAAATGTATTAGGATAGTTCCTGTGATATTTCGGTCGTTGATTCCGCAGGTAGATGATAGGCTGGTCCCCGGAGAATTTTTTATGATGACGTAATTGCCTCTCAGTGGTTTTATCTCCGTTACATTTTTAAAATCTTCGTAAGTGCAGGAGGCAGGTTTATTGAGAAGCAGATTGCCAAAGCACTTTGAATGTTGTGTTCTGATACTGCTTGTTTTGAGGTGGCATATGTAGGTTTGCTCTACTCTGGGACACTCTTGGTCAACTAAATACAACTGATACTCGTTGGAAAGGACGTATGGTTGGGTGATTTTTATTGTTTTTAGGGTATAAGTGGGTAATTGTTCTAGGTAATTTAACTGGTAGTTCTCGGAATAAAAATTGGAGATACGGGTGTTAAAAATTATGCTTGTATGATTATAGTAAGCTTGTAGCTCGAGAAGTTCGTATATTTGTTCATAAGAGGCAATGGGTATTGCTTGATGTCTTAGAGATGTGAAAGCATCCTCTAACTCATTCGGTAAAAGGATAGATTTGGAAACAATATTGAATTTGGCTAGATTTATTGAATGTGTAATATCTTTTAGATGCTCGCTTAAGGTGTCAATATTATAAGTCAATTGATACACGTACTGCATGAATTTTACGTCTTCTTCTACATGCCTATTGATATTATTTGATATCGAGTTTAAGTAATTATTGATTATAAATTGTTCTTTGTTAATATGTTCGGTTATGTTGTTAAATCGCTCAATCATTTGTCTATTAATATGTATCTGTTTGTTCAGTTGGTCTGAGATATTGTCCTGGTTCGTCATTAGTCTTTCGATATCCCTGTTAATTTGTAACGCGTCGTCATTGTCCAGGTTACCTGTAATTTGTTTGATCACTGACCCAAGTTCGTTTATCAGTCCTCGTTTAGTAATTCGTTTGGGGTAGAGGGTGTGAAAATTATTTTCTAATTCTTGCAGCTTTAGATTAAGAGTGTTATGGAATCCTTTTAGGTGTCGATTTTGTGTTATGAGTTTCACAGAATATTTGATGTTTGCGATGTTTTCCCTGTAATTATTTAGGTTTATTATATGAATGTAGTGGTTATAATCTTTCACTACTCGGGCCTGCCCTAGGTTCATCAACAGTATTCCTGGGTTGTTTGTTAAGTCCGTCATTTCCATCTTTTGTCCCATTGTCGTTGCCGTCAGTACTAGCCTGAAATTTAGATGGTCTTTTTAATTTCTGTTTGTGAAGTTTCCGATTTTTCTTATCTCTAATAGTAAGTCTTCTATATTGTTTTACGGAGGTTTCTTTGAATTTTTTATGTAGCTTATTGTTATGTTTGTTCTCTTGTAAGTAGGCTTTTGTGTTAGGCTGGTAAGTTAGTGGTTCGTCTCTGTCTCTATTTAGTTTAATAATTAGGTCATGTTTCTTTTCTAAAGTATGGTTATATACTTTTTCGTATAGTTCTTGTTGTTTGTCATTGATTTCTTGGAGGTCAGGTTTTACTTTTAAATCGTATGGTCTACCAAAAAATAGCTCGAACGGGGTGTATTTAGTTACTGAGTGTATTGAGTTATTGTAAGTGAAAACTGCAGCTAAGAGTTTACGTTTGGGGGACATTGTAATATCGCTATTGTCGTTATGAACTATACGATATATTTCTAAAAGTGTCGAGTGAAAACGTTCAACTGGGGAGTTGGAGTTTGAGCTACGAACGGAAGTGATGTGTAGGTTGATATTGTATTGTTCACAGAATTCTTTGAATCGTATTGAGTCAAAACCTTTCTCAGAATCCGCGACTAGTGTTTTGGGGTGACCGTACGTTGCTGTGAATTTTGAAAGGGCTTCAATCAAATGTAAACTATTCCTTGTTTCTAAGAGATATGCTTGAGCGAATTTCGAAAATTTGTCAATAATTGTGAATATGATGTTTTTGTCAACGTAGAATATATCGCAATGTGCTATTTCTAATGGTTGGGATGGTTTTGTTGTTAACTGGAATTTCTGTTTGGGGGGCCTCCTATCATACTTGTTTTCGTTACAGATTTTACAATGACTTATATAATAGGATACTTTAGATTTAAGATTCGGGAAATAGTACTCCCGTCTCAAGTGAGCTATTGTTTCATTTATTCCCCGATGGTTACTGTTCTTATGGTAATTCGAGATTATTTGGTCTTGTTCGTCGTCGTTCAATATGTCGGGTAGAATTTTCGTACACCGGACTAGTCGAAATTGTCTTCTTTGTGAAAAGTATTCTACATATATGTCTTGAAATTTTTTAAATAAAGAGTCTTCTACACAGTAAATGGCTGTCAGTCTGTTTGGTGAGATATATTGTCTGATTATATTAATTATTAGCTCGTCGTTGTAGCTAGGATATTGAAATATTTGTCTTTTCTTTGTTTTGAATAATATTTCGTATTTTCTGTTCGGTTTACTTTTGTTTCGCTTTAAAATAATTTGTTGACTGAAATCGTTTAAGGGGTTTTCGGCTATTGGTATGTATGGGGTACTGTCTTCATCAGCGCTGTGAGCTGAATTCGTGTCTGATAGATCTATTGTAACGTGTGTTGAAGTGTTACTGGCAGTCTCGTTATTATTTAGTTCGGAAATTTTTACTCGAGAAAGTGCATCCGCGTTCGTGTTATTTTTACCGGATTTATGGACGATAGTATAGTCGAACTCTTCCAGCTTTAAGCGCCATCGAACCAGTTTGCTATTTGGTTCCTTGACCGACATTAACCATGTTAGCGGTTTGTGGTCGGCTATGATCTTAAATTTTCTTCCGAACAAGTATGGTCGGAAGTACTTTGTCGCCCAGACTATTGCGAGCAGCTCTTTCTCAATAGTGGAGTAGTTCTGTTCGCTTTTCGTCAATGTTCGACTGGCATAACAAACAGGTCTGTCTTGCCCCACGGGACCTTGGGACAATATGGCCCCTATAGCAATGTTGCTGGCATCTGTTGTCAGATTGAACGGTCTGGTAAAGTCGGGGTATGCTAAAACTGGTTCGTCTATTAGTAGTTTTTTGCACGTTTCGAAAGTCTTTACATAGTCGGGAGTAAGTTTTATTTCTTCTCCTTTCCGTAAGCATTGCGTCATGGGTTTTGTCAGCTTCGCGAAGTCCTTAATAAACCTTCTATAATATCCTAAGAGACCAAGAAAGCTTTTAATTTCTCGCGCTGTTTTGGGGATCGGGAAGTTAACTATAGCCTTTATTTTATCTGGGTTTGGTTTTACACCCTCGCTGGATACTACGTGTCCGAGAAATGCTACTTCCTTACAGAGGAACTCGCATTTGTCTGGTTGGATTTTTAGATTTGCTGCTCGGAGTCTATCAAAAACTTTCTGCAAGTTCTCAATATGCTCTTGTAGTGAGGTGGCGTAGATGATTATATCATCCATATATACGAGACATATGGTACCTTGTAAGTCGCCGAGGACGTTATCTATTACCCTTTGAAAGGTCGCTGGTGCGTTCTTCAATCCAAAGGGCATGCGGACATATTCGAAGTGGCCATGTTCCACCGTGAATGCGGTTTTTGGAATGTCTTTGGTGTTTATTTCTATCTGGTGGAAGCCGTTCGCGAGGTCGAGGGTTGTAAAATACATACTCCGGCCTAACTTATCTAAGATGTCATTAATATTCGGTATCGGATACTTATCATCGATCGTTTTCTCATTAAGTTTCCGATAGTCGACGACTAGTCTCCATTTTTGCTTACCACTGGCGTCTCTCTTCTTTGGTACGATCCAAATAGGAGACGACCACGGCGAATAACTTGGCCGAATGATACCCTGTTTCAATAATTTACTGATCTGTTCGCGTACTTCGTTTTTGTGAATTTCCGGGTATCGATACGACTTTGTATATATTGGTACGTCATCTACGGTTTTGATTGAATGTTTGATTTTGTTCGTGAAGGTCAGATCTTGTCCTTCCCGATAAAATATGTCCTCGTAGTCCCTACAGAGTTTATAGATATATCGTTTCTCTTCGTCATTTAGGTGATCAGTTCGTAATAGGTCTTTCACTTGAACATTGTCTGTGTCGTTGTCATTTTGGATATTAAAATTACAAAATTCAGAGTAAGATTCGTTACTGTCGTATTGTTGTACTTTAAGGCGTTGTTCTATTAAAAATTGTTTTTGTAGTTCCGAATAGTTAACTACTTCAACATAGGAATACCAATCGTTAGCGCGATATATTCCCTCGGGTATAATTAAATCTCTCTCTATTTCTATTGGTTTAATGTAAATATCCCCTGACTGAATATCTACAGTTAAGTATGCTATTATTTTGGTATTAGGTGGAACTTTATACAATTTTGACATGAAATTTGGTTTCAATAGTAATGGTATAGTTGCTCTGTTCGTAACTAATATCTTGTTATTGAAGTCTAACTTTGCTTGAAGTTGTGTCAGTAAGTCTAGTCCGATTAGTCCGTCGAAGTATTGATGAAATTTGAAAAGCAGAAATTTAAATGGCTCTGTTGTGTTAAATTCTGTGAATCCGTTTAATGTTACTTGTTTGTCTATTGTATGTTTGTTAAAGACAGTTGTTATGGCAATTGGTTTAACGGTTTGAACTATACTTTTGTGAATTAATTTTGGATCCAAAAATGAACTAGAACTGCCTGTATCAATGAGAAATTTTAATAACTGACCGTCTAAATCTCTAATATGAATGTATGGTAGAACGTTCGTGTTATGAGTGTTTACGTCTAAATATCCGATTTGTCGTCCGAGGCTGCTGGCAGAAAATTGTCGTCATCAATTTCTATTTCGTCTTTAATGGGGGTGAAATCATCCAGTTGTTGGTAGTACTGGTTGTATTGGTGTTCGTAGGAGTCGGGTTCGTTAACTGTGTTGTATAGGTAATGTTCGTCATACTGGTCTGGATGTATGTTCTGTTGTGCGTGTTCTGCTTCGACATTAAATAATTCTTTTGATTGGAAATTTGGAGGACCGGTAGTTTGAAAGTATCTATTCGGTGGGGGTAAATGATTGGGTTGAGCCCTGTACGGATTATTTTGGAATCTAGACATTCGTGTGTTACCGCTGGATGTATCCATTGGTACAGGTTTAGGTAATGGTTGTCGAGGTGGTGGCTGTGACTGTAATTGTCTTGAATTTGGCTGTTTGAAGTTGTTGGTATGAGGGGGTAAATTGTTAGGAAATTGTGTTCTTTGGTACATTGGATTGGGTCTGAAAGGGTTGTACTGGTAATTTTGGTATAATATAGGTGGTCTGTTTGTGGAGTTTGGTAAAGAGTTTGGACGTGTTGTATAATTTGTTGTGGGTTTACTGGTTGTAGGTTTGCTTGATGAATGGGCCATATTCCTCACGTAATAGATATTCTGTTCTTTAAGACAATAGTTCAGCGCTTCGGTCAATGAGTTTGGTTTCATTGCACGTATGGTTGAACCGATGGGTTCTTTAAGTCCTATCAGAAATGTATTGAGACACATTTCATGATGAAGTTTTTGTTTTGCTTTAATTACGTTAATGTCCGGTTCGTGTATTTGTATGTGGTTAGTCATAGTAGAAAGTAATTCGATTATGCGACTGTAAAATTGTTCGACTGTATCGTTTCCTTGTTTCAGCGAGTGTAAATCCCTAATTAAGGAAGTTTCGTTTCTCTTATCACTATAATGCAATACGAGATTTTGCTTGATTTCATGCCAGTTAATTGAGGTGCCATACATATTTAGTACTTCATTCGCTTGGCCGACTATCTTATTTCTAATTGCCCTAAGAATAAACTTTCCATAACTACTATTTTCTACATTTGGGATTAATGCTAGCAGCTCCTCAACATTGTTTAAAAAGTCATATAACAGTCTAGGATTCCCATCAAAAGTAGGTAAATCCTTTACCAAATCAGGTATTCTTAGACTATTGTATATTTCTAAAGGAGTTGGGGTTGCCATTATTGTGGTAGTGTTAATATTATTACTAATTAAATTACTTAAGAGGTTTGTATCAATTGAATTATTTACTAATACGTTATTAGAATATTCTGTATCAGTTAAATTATTAGTTGTTTCGTTAATAGTGCCAATATTGTCTTGTTCAGGACAACTAGCAAGTTCGACACTGCCTCCGTGTTCCTCGGATATAGTATCGGAAGAACTTCCCCGTTTAGAATAAGGCGATACTCTTAATGATACAAGCTTATTTTTTGGACGAGTGGACATAGGAAAAAGCGAATAACAATTGTAATAATCGACTTACGTGAACCAGATGTAGAACATTCCGTTGGTAATGTGCCTTCACCAGCTTATTGCTCCTGGTTCCGTTGATTGGTGTTGTAGGTTCGTAATCCAAACACTTGAAAGTGACCAGGTGATCCTGTGATTGTATTGGTGCCGCTAGTAGTGGAAACCCTCCAAGTCTCGATTTTCTTTCGAGGTCGAAAAGTACTACCGATGATCCGACGATTAGTACTGTTCGCGAGTTTAACCGAAATTTCTAGAGCACACAATTATCCTGCCGACTGCGCCAATTAAGTTCACTCGAAAAATGATAGAGTTTTAAAAAAGAATTACAATGTTATTTTATTTAATCTTTAGTCACAAAACAATAATTACAAAAATTTATTATTACAATAATCGTCAATACAATAAGCTTGTAGTTTTATGTCAAGGAAGTAACTTGTTGCTGGCCGGTTGATCTTCTTTATTTATAGGTTTCATAATGCTGATTCGATATGCACGTGTCACTGGATCAATTTCCCAGTGATGCGATGTTTGTGAGAATTGTGAATTATGCATTTTTGATACAGTGCAAATTCCACCATTTCCGTTGGACTGAATATTTGAAATCGACATTTGAAATTTGATACTCTCTGCAGTGTCATCATTTATGTGTCTATTGTGTTAAGCGTGTGAAGAGACTGTAACTATATATATATATATATATAATGATCACTAAATCTGTTACTGAGAGACCCATTGGGTGATTTCTTAATGACAATCGCTTGATTATTTATTATTGTATTTATCACTACAATGTATAACTTTTAAAAGTTGATCTTGTAAATAATAAAAGAGAAAAAAAGAATTTAAAATGGAATTTTTACGTTCAAAACTCAGTATTAGTACGAAGAATTCTTTTTCAGTTAATTATAATATTATGTTCAAAAAGTTCACTTTTTTTCCTTTAATATCGTTATTTTTTTCATCGCTGTACGACAATTTTTAACCGAGTTATAGTAATTCAAAGAGTAGAGCACACACTAAACTTTGACTGTTCATAACTGCGTAACTAGTCATCGTACGGACATTTTTCGGTGTCCGTTAGAAAGCTAAAAAATGTGTTATTTAATATGATAGAAACGTTAATTAAGATAACTTAACTCATATATATCAAGTCCCATAAAAATATTGTAGTTTTTTCACTTTTACCATGAAAAAAGTTAGGGCAGACTTTTACAGCGATAAAAATGGTACAAAACATTTCATTGGTCATTTCATTGTGGGTAAATACGATAAAAAAATTTTACTGGCTTGAGAACCATAGTAACAATATATTAAATAATAATATGAATTATATATTTTATTCGTTAAATTATCTCACCGTATTACACTTGAGTTCTATATTTTTTCTGAATAAATTTGTGTTTCCTACAACTCAAATTTCTTGCCCAACAGCAATTTCACTCGAAGAATTGTTCAATTGTCGCGTTTTGTTAGTTGACAATTCTTCTCGTTAAATTGCTAGGCAACAAATTTTCGTTAGACAAACCCAAATTTATTCGATAAAAATACAAACCTCTCGTGTAATAATAAGTGAGAAAACAATTTTTTCTACTCCTACAATTATAAGTAACATTTTGCGCACGGCTAACTACATGTAAAAACTAACAATTGCCCATACTGTGTGGAAATAGGCATGGGAAATTATTTCGCACGCCTTAATATAATAAAAAAGTAGGCTGTTCCGTTAGTTTAATTATATAGAAATAATACTAAAAATATACATATATGTATGTTGATTATTTATTATTGTTTCCATAGTTTCAAAGTATGCTTTGGCAAAGTTTGAACATTTTAGCACTGACATTATAAATTAAAAAAATTTTTACTATTTATTTAAATTTTATTTTAATTATTTATGTTAAATTTTACGAAAAAAAACGTGCTCGTAGAAAAAGTACAGTGTAAAATACGTGGGAAAAGCTTATTTCTCACTCATACGAATTGTTGAACTCGCCCTGCGGGCTCGCACAGGATGAGTTCGTGAGAAATTCATTCATTCATTCAGAAATTCACTCATATTCGTGAGAAATAAGCCTCTTTTCCCACCTATTGTACAATATACTATTTATCTATTAAAAAAATTATATTTCAATTTTTAAAAAATAGATAATATTCACTTTCACACTTTGATGTGACGTGATCGTCAAAGAAATGCCTAAATAATCCAAACAAGTGCAGGAAGCTAAATGTGTAGTCAAATCGTATACGCAACCTTGTTTAAATTGAAGTTTTCATTGCATAGAATATATATATATATATATATATATATATATATATATATATATATATATATATATATGTATATATATATATATATATATATATATATATATATATATATATATATATATATATATATATATATATATATCTATATGAAAACAATTATCTTGTAGAGAAATTAGCCCCCAGCAACTTTTCATGATGAGGTTTGTGATACTTCCACGAAAAATGCATATTTTTTCCTTTTTTCTGAACTTAAATATTTTTACCATTTAGCCCTATGGTGGGCCTAAATGTTAAATGGGTGAAACTGAATGTTTCAACATATTTCTAGCCTACTTAAACCACTTTTTGAGTTGTATAACAAAGTAAATATGTAAAAGGATATGAAAACGATGAATGATGTAAAGAAAAACGCCCATTTATTGAAAAGTACAACTATTACAAGAAAGAAAATGAAAAATTATCAGTTTGACTTATTTTTTCTCGAAATAAAAGCTACTAAAAATTTTTGAGAATCTTATAATACAGAAGATAACGAATATGTAGAAATTTTGATATTTAAATTTTAAAAATATCCTTATTTTCGATATCGATAATTTTCGATAACGAAAAGTAGAATTTGACAGTCCAAATGTGTTTGGAATATCCACAACTTGCATCGCCTACGCCTTCAAAAATTTCGTTATTTTTGAGCTATGATGCACCGTTTACGAGATATTTACAATCAAAAGTTAACGTTTACGAAAAGTATCGAAAACTAATTTTTTTGAAAATATTCTATTCCTAACCAGATCAGTGGGAGAATGGAGTATAAATTAAGCCATTATAATCAATTTATGAAAAATAACTGGGTGTCGATAATTTTCGATAACGAAAAGTAGGTTTTAACAGTTGCAGTATGTTTGGAGTACCTACAACTTGCTTCCCTTAAGCCGATAAGCCAACAAATAAGACGAGAAAATAGAATAAAATAAAAAAAAAATTAAATTTAGCCCCACCAATTTTTTAACACTTAGACCCAAGGTACGTTTTGAGCTTTGACAACGATTACACAAATGATGACGATAAATATACAAAAAAATTTTAAAGATTCGTATTCACAATACATAAATGAATTACTATACTTACTTTGATGAGAATATGTCTGAAAAAACTCCGTTTCAGATGAAAAGTATGGCAGCAAAGATAATTACTTGGACATTATCGAAACACATTTAAGGATATGTACACCATAGGGCTCAGATGAACTTCACAATACTAACGTCGCTTGCTATCTAGTCAAGAAAGCACTCTAAGGTTAAAATTTCAGCTTGACATTCAAAAGATAATGCAGAAATGTGGTTTTGACAATTTACCATTTAGCCCCAGGCTCCCCTAGGCTAAACAATATATTGCATTTTTTTGAACCACGTCTTTTTATTATTCTGTCCAGTAGTGGGAGGACATTATTCGTAAAACCCGGTCAATTTAATTACTTCAATATAGTTATTATTATAATGATTTCTCATAGTGGAAATTTTCTAAAATGCCCGGGCATTAGGATTAATGTTCTATTAATCACTTGGTCCATAACGTACATAAATAAATGATGTGGTAGGGTGAAATCGCCAAATTTCGGCCTGTGCTTACAGTCGGCCGTTTAGTGCTTTTTCATGCGTAATAAAATTAACAGATCATGTATTAAGAAGTTCTGATATCTAGAATCTTTGATTCTTGTAGATGTTTCAGTTAAAAGCTCATCACATTCCATCACATAGTATTTTTTCAGTCTTGCTTAGAGTGTCAGCAAGTTTAGACGTGTTATAGAAAACAGTTAGTGGCTTTGAAATTTGTAACTTGATTGTAGACTTTGGTAAGTATTATTTATATATTACTAGCTGCGACCCGCGGTTTCACTCGCATAAAATTATCTGAAGTATAGGTAAAATTTATAGGTCAGTTCAATCATATATTCCAAAATTCTGTGCAAAATCAATTACTTACAACACTTGACCCTGCTCGCCCAATGACTAAAATAAGTATGTTTACCGGAAATTACCGTCTTACACGAGGCAAGCAGAGGACAGAAGTTAACTATCCTAGAAGCAATAGAAATAAATAAACATAACTCCGATCACCTTTTAAATGACTACACCTATATTTAAACATTATTTTCAATATTATAATTTATTTAAACCTTTAAAATTGTATTTTGCTATAATATTGTCTTTTTGTTAATTTCAATTTCAATCTTTTGTCACGTGTTTATGTGCCTTTTGTCACATGTAATGTAATCTTGTTTTTCTTGATTTTCGGATTCTCCCACTACCCCCGCCCCTTCCACTTCCACATCACATACCACTCCCCCTTCATAGAGTATAGGCAGATAAAATTAGTATATAAGGCATGTATCGAATGTAATTTTTATTCTATTTAAAAATGAACTAACGGTTCGAAACAATATTGTCACAGTTTAAAAAAAATGATATTTTGCAAAGTATTTGTTTATTATTTACAAATATGGAATACTATAAAGTAACGCTCAAATCTATTAATATCTTCATATTTTATTAGCATGGCTAATTACCGCACCGTAAGAACTTAGTATAGGTACCTATACCAGCAGTTTTAGAACTGTTTCTACTTTAGGCCTTTCAAGGCATTAAGACCCCGGGAAATTATTTTAACGTTACTTTCATTTTTCTCAGAGATTTCAACAGTACTTGAGTAAAGATTGTTAAATTTCTTCAGTTTTTTAATTTGCACCCTATTTAGTGTAACTGACGGACAATGTGACCATATGTCTTTTTAAATTTGATATTCTGTAATTTTGTACAAAATCAGCTCCTTATGTGCTTCGCTTCGTTCGCTCGACGACTCTAAAGTATTATTCATATTTTCAAGTCATATTCATAATTTTATAGTAAGTCTGATTTTCATTAAATTTTATCAAAATCAGTCAAGTTGCTTAACTATAGTATAGAGTTGTTTAATTCGATAGCGCTGGAGGGTTCATTCCAACTTCACCTTAATTTCAAATAAGATATTCTGAAATTCTTGGTTATATTCGTATTTCAATAACATGTTTAATACTCATACCTTGAGATCTTATCGTAGATAGTTAGGTATTCATACTGACCATTTTAAGAGCACTGTAATTTGTGAGACATTTTGAGATCCCAGGGCTCTGGAAAATATTTCTGAATTCACATTAATTTATTTGGGAATCTCTATAATATTTGAGAAAATTTGGATAAGATCCGTTTGATCGTTTATTTGAAGGATTTTTTGAGTCCGCAAAAGCTCACGGGGGAATTTTAGCCTCATGTCCATTTTTTCAGAATCTCGGAACTATTCTAGAAAAATTTTGTTGAGATCCGTTCAGCCATTTATTTTGGGTTTCTTTGGAGAGTCAAAAGTTTGGTAACAAAACGTTCAGTCCTTTACTTAAGGCTTTTTTGGGGGTTCTCAGGTCCTACAGGATAATAATAAACAAATATTTTACTTTGCAAAATACCAGTTTTATTTTTGAAACGGTGACAATATTGTTTCGAATCGTTAGTTAATTTTCAAACAGAATAAAATTTATATTCAATACATGCGCTTATATACTAATTTTTATCTACCTATACTTATGAAGGGGAGTGGTATATGGTGTGGAAGTAGAAGGGGCGGGGGTAGTGGGAGAATCCGAAAAACAAGAAAAAAAGATTACATTACATGTGACAAATGCGAGCAAACACGTGACAAAAGATTGAAATTGACAAATAAACAATATTATAGAAAATACAATTTTAAAAGTTTAATTAAATTATAATATTGAAAATAAAGTTGAACTATAGATATCGGTGTAGTCATTTAAAAGGTGATCGGAGTTATGTTTATTTATTTCTATTGCTTCTAGGATTGTTAACTTCTGTCCTTTGTTTACCTCGTGTAGAACGGTAATTTCCCGTTCTGGTGTGTGTCCTGTGTCAATTAAATGCCTCGCAAAAGCAGAATCGGATTTCTTATTTCTATAGGATGTGAAATGCTCTGCTCTCCGGGTTTCAAAGTTTCTTCCAGTTTGACCGATGTAAAAACTATTACAGTCTTGGCAGTTTAATTTGTAGATACCCGATTTTTTAAGTTTATCAATTTTTGTTTTATTGTTATATATTAAGTTTCCTAGATTAAAGCCTGATTTAAATGCTATATTTATGTTTGATTTTTCTAGAATTTTTTTAATTTTATCCGATATATTACCAAAATATGTTATAGTTTCAAAGTTAGTTCTTAGTTCTGGTTTAACGGAGGGGTAAATTTCTTTTAAAATTCTTTCTTAGCTATTAATTTATCGATTAAGTTTGAATTATATCCGTTATTATTTGCTATTATTTTTATATTATTTATTTCTTTTTAAAATTTCCTTTCAACAAAGGTATGTTAAACGCTCGGTGGATCATGGAATTATAGGCTGCGATTTTATGTTGATACGGACTTATTGAATCATTTGGAATTGTAATGCCAGAGTAACATGGTTTTCTATATATGTTGAAATCAAGCTTATTGTTAGTTTTGGTTATAGTTAAATCTAAAAAGTTTATGCTATTATTTTTTTCTACCTCTACCTTTAATACAATTTTAAAACAAAACTACTTTGAGTTCGGGAATAAATTCTTCCGACAGACAAGTGGACTTTCAATGGGATCATCTCTGAGCCCTCTGTTGGCCGAAATTTATATGTCGAGCTTAGAGGAAGTAATAATGAACAACACACTAACCAAACAACATGTAAAATTTTGGTATAGATACGTGGACGATATAATTATAGGCTTCGATGGATCGATCCGCCAACTAGACAAATTTGTAGAGTCAATAAATTCGTTAAACCCAAAAATTCAATTTGAATTAGAAGTAGAAAAAGATAATAGCATAAACTTTTTAGATTTAACTATAACCAAAACTAGCAATAAGCTTGATTTCAACGTATATAGAAAACCATCTTATTCTGGCATTACAATTTCAAATGATTCAATATGTCCGTATCAACATAAAATCGCAGCCTATAATTCCATGATCCACCGAACGTTTAATATACCTTTGTCGAAAGAAAATTTTGAAAAAAGAAATAAATAATATAAAAATAATAGCGAATAATAACGGATATAATTCAAACTTAATCGATAAATTAATAGCTAAGAAAGAATTTTAAAAGAAATTTACCCCTCCGTTAAACCAGAACTAAAAACTAACTTTAAAACTATAACATATTTTGGTAATATAGCGGATAAAATTAAAAAAATTCTAGAAAAATCAAACATAAATATAGCATTTAAATCAGGCTTTAATCTAGAAAACTTAATATATAACAATAAAACAAAAATTAATAAACTTAAAAAATCGAATATCTACAAATTAAACTGCCAAGACTGTAATAGTTTTTACATCGGTCAAACTGGCAGAAACTTTGAAACCCGGAGAGCAGAGCATTTCAGATCCTATAGGAATAAGAAATCCGACTCTGCTTTTGCGAGGCATTTAATTGACACCGGACACACACCAGAACGGGAAATTACCGTGCTACACGAGGCAAACAAAGGACAAAAGTTAACAATCCTAGAAGCAATAGAAATAAATAAACATAACTCCGATCACCTTTTAAATGACTACACCGATATCTACAGTTCAACTTTATTTTCAATATTATAATTTAATTAAACTTTTAAAATTGTATATTCTGTAATATTGTTTGTTTGTCAATTTCAATCTGTTGTCACGTGTTTGCTCGCATTTGTCACATGTAATGTAATCTTGTTTTTCTTGTTTTTCGGATTCTCCCACTACCCCCGCCCCTTCTACTTCCACACCATATACCACTCCCCTTCATAAGTATAGGTAGATAAGAATTAGTATATAAGCGCATGTATTGGATATAAATTTTATTCTGTTTGAAAATTAACTAACGGTTCGAAACAATATTGTCACAGTTTCAAAAATAAAAGTGGTATTTTGCCTAGTAAAATATTTGTTTATTATTTACAAATATGGAATACCATAAAGTAACGCTCAAATCTATTAATATCCTACAGGATAACTTTAACTTTGATCGTTTTTTTTATTCGTATACCTACCAATTTTACCTATAGCCTTGTTTCATCTTTTTTTGATACCGGCTACCGTTTTCTCGAAACTACTGAGGACAGATAAGTAAAGTCCATATTTAATTTTTAATATCAGTGTGATTGAGCCCGGCTCGATGGAAATTTCATCTGTATGGAATTTGCTGAGAACAGCAGACGTGCCAATTGATGATAACTGGACAGCCCAGTTCCTTATTTCTTTATAGAATACAAATTAATAGTATTTTGCACAGTAAATAAGTAATTTCATAATAGTCGTAGGTAAAAATATTATTGGTGGTATCTATAGAAATATTTATTAAATACTTACAAAAATTCCAAAATTAATTTTTTCCAAATACTTAGCAACTATTTAAAATTTGTATGATTTTTTTTTTTATAAATCGTCCATAGATTGCTGTATACAGTAATAAAAAATTGATATTTTACGGTTTTTCGTAAATTTCGACGCTAAGACAAAGATTTTGCAAAATCTTTTCTTAGCGAGCACCTACGACCTACATGCCAAATTTCAAGTTTGTAGGTAATATAGTTCTGGTGATTTTGTGATAGGTGAGTGAGTGGTATTTCGCTTTTATTATATATAAGATTACTTTTAATTCGCATAATTATTGTGGTTTTGTGATGTTTAAAATCTGTAGAATATTTTAAAATAATTTATGTGGATAGATTACTTCATTTTTTTTTTAAATTAGCATTGTCGAACTTTGCATCAAATTGTAGATACAAAACCTAATGTCGACAGGTCCCGGCCGACAATAGGAAGCAGTACATATAACTCTGTCTTGTATTTATGTATATGATCTTTCTTCCTTCTAATTCCCTTTAACAACTTAAAAAATACATTTTAATATGTATCCCAAAAGACGGCCTTATGTTGAAGTACATAAGTTTGAATAGCCGATTTTAGGAATATGCTACACTAATATCGGCCAGTATCAATTTTTAGAATAGGTACTTAATTAAATTTTTTAATTACTCTTTTAGAAATAATAAATGGATAATTCATCAAAGAAATCACGGATTCAAAAAATTGGAATCCCAAGAGGAAATACAATATAAATTCTATACGAGACGCTCTAAATTCGATCCGTAATGAAAATATGTCCATCAGAGAAGCCTCTCGGCACTACGGAATTCCAAGGACAACCCTACAGGATAGAATTGTTGAGTGGTTAATAAAATTAGCAAAGTGTGGTTTCCCAAGAAAGCGTTCAGACTTAATAAACTTCTTTTAAAAGCGGTATTCTGGGACCTAAATGGTACAATTTATTTATTAAACGATATCCCGAATTAAAAAAAAGAACATCGGAAACGATAAACACAGCACGATCGTCAGTAACGGAACACTCTATTAGAAAAAGGTTTCAGGATTTACAATCCTATTTGAAAGAAACAAATAATGAAGATATACTTGGAGATCCAAATCGTAAATTAAACGGAGACAAAACTAGTTTTAGCATCTGGCCGAAAACTGGGAAAGTGATTAGACTGAAGGGATGGAAAAATATTTATGAAAACTCTTGGTTTTCTCCGCATCAGGAAATACGCTAAATCCTATGATAGTGTTTCCATATGTTAGACCCCCGAAAGAAATTATAAACAGCATGCCTACCTCATGGTTTCTAGGGTTATCAGAGAGTGGGTGGGTGCAGGGGGAACTTTTTTAATGAATATGTTGCGAATGGGGTAAACCAATGGCTTAAAGAAAAACAAATTAAAAAACCGGTACTTCGATTCGTAGACGGACATAAGTTACATTTAACTAAATTTTTGATTGCATTTTGTGATAAAGAAGGGATTATTTTATATGCGTTAAGACCCAACACTATACATATTATGCAACCAGCAGATGTTAGTGTTATTCGTCCCTTAAAAATCGAACATAAAACTTAAATGAAGGGCTTACCAGAACAACGTTTTGCCCCTTATTAAATCTAATATTACAAAAGGATATGACTAAAGAGTTATTAATACCTAAGTAAGTAGAAGAGTAGTTAGTAGTTAGTAGTTAGCAGAACAACTTAGTAACTTTGTAGAACAACTTAGTAGTAAGTGGAACAGGAAAAAATATAACACTAGGTATTCGTCGGTGTATTAAGTAGTGAAAATAAATTGCCTGCAATAAACGTTTGTGTATTTGTTTTAAATATGCTATAGGGTAAAAGCCCCCTTTGTGGAAAGGTATCTAATACTGGAACAGTTTTGACATTTACATATTTATTTCTTTGATTAAGTGAGGAAACTTTAAATGCGAGGTGAATTTAAATTGAAAAACAATCATTCTATTAACAATAATTTTTGTTATCAGACGTTTCTTTCAGAAATAACTTCATTAATATGTAAATGTTCATAATTAGATACCGTTCCACAAAGGGGGCTTTTACCCTAGTACATACATAATTATATATTGTTAGGTAAAAGATAAAACAAATTGTCAAGTGCAGGTTGTACTTACACAAACAGTATTCCATCACTTGTTTTTATGCATTTACTTGGATGATGGTACTTGGAGTATAGAGTCCCTATACTGCCTAAAATAAAATCGGGTCACGAGTTTTCAAAGTTTGCCGTTTTTCATCACAGGTTTATCTAAAATAAATTGGAATAAAATAAAATATTGAAAAAAGTCATTTAATTCAAGATGGAAAGAATGATTAAATTAAAAATTTTTAATTATTCATTAACACATAACTTGGTAACAACAATTATGTACTTAATCATATGATAATTAATTTTAACATTTATTTGATGAAAAATGGCTGACATGTCCCAATTATATTTAGTATACGGACTATTGCCTACAAGTCGCGGACTGTGACGATAAAAATTTGTCTTTCAAAATAAGTGGCAGGGACATGGTTTTTATCAGGTTATATCCCAGACAAGGAAATGAACCATTTATGGCAGAATCAAAATTATCTACTTAGCTTTTAGGATTAAGATGTCGCGACTAAAGTTCTCTAATTTTTAATCGGTTTACGGTCATTGGCGGTATAACACGTGCGCCAACGGTTATGACTAACTCAGACACTACGCTGCAGGACGTCAATAATTTCATACAGTGTATTAGCTGTTATACCTTTTCAAGTTATCTTTTAAAAATAACCCCTAAAAAAGCTATACATTGATAATTGTGCGATCATTTTCTACCTCTATGCTAAATTTCAAATTGTTATGTCGAATAGTTTCACAACAAATCGCCTCTGACAGGCGGATGGAAAGTAAAATTCTTACACAAATGTTCCATTTTGCCAGTTTTGGTACGGGATACGTGTAGGGCCCCCCTATGGAAGTTAAGAGCTCAAATTTGGTAAATGGGGCTCATTCCGATGCACAACAATACTATCAAAGTGGGGTCAAATTTTGGGCAAATTCTGGATCCGACCCAACTTCTAAGGGGGTGGTGGGGGCGGAAAAGCAATAAAACTTTTCCAAACCGGTTTTAAATAATGTTTCGGTCAATTATCTACAACATATCCAAAATTCAGCTTCCTAGGATATTTGGTGGGAGTAGAGGGGGGGAAAAACGATTTTCGCTGGATCTAACAGGCCCCCAGCCCCCCAGAATTAACGTAGAGGGTTGAAATTTGGTGTGTTGATAAAGTTCGTACCTAGGTTGTGCTTTTTGGAGGTTTTAATATTTTACTCCCACCCCCTCATTTTTAAGCTACAATTTCATGCATTTTCGACGTTTTCGAAGTTTGTACCACTCGCACAGGTCACCCAAATAAACCTAAAGGGCCGAAATTTTGTATTCGGATTGAGCTGGTATCTAGGGAGTGCCTTTTGGGGGTCTCGACTTTTAACCCCTACCCCCACCATTTTTATACCCAAAAGAACATAATTTTTCTTGTTTTTTAACAGTTTCGTTCGGGTCAAAATCTCCCCAAATAAACCTAGAGGGCTGAAATTTTGTGTACAGGTTAAGCTAATAGCCAGACACTGTTTTTTGGAGGTTTCAACTTTTAACCCTTACCCCCACGGTTTTTACGCCAATATTTCCTTAATTTTTTTGCTTGTTTTCTAACACGTCTAGAGACTCTCTAAGGAAACCTAGAGAGCTGAAATTTTGTACGTGTATTCAGTTAGTATCCAGCTAGTACCTTTTAGGGACTCCACATTACTTTTCTCACCAATTCTCCCATTTTTACATCGGAATTGAATGCTATTGTTAAATGTGTTTTAAATGCATTATTTTTATTCTAAATACAAGTAGGCGAATAGTAATTTTAAAAAAATTTTAAAAAAGTGAATTTACTTTTATAACAAATGAAATACATACATATTAAGTATTTTAAAAATGTTATTAAAGTCACTGTTTATTTATAAATTAGGAATTTTGGATTTTTATTATTTATAAAATAGAAATTTTGGATTTTTTTGGAAAGAAAAAATATCTTCATAAAAGCCTTCCAGCTTACTATTTAAGTTCCTTTTTTATATTTAAAAATAAAACACAAAGGCAATTTTCGGATAAGCATGGGTAGGAATGCCCTCGTACGAATTGTGTTGGCTGTTTCCCTATTAACTGCTATCGGCACAAAATTGAAATTTACTGAGATTCAGCCCTTAAAAACTTAAAACCTTTTTTTAAAGCCCCGATCAACCGGACACTCATCATCAGTTTTGAAACCACCAAAATGACAAATCGCTTGTGGACTTTCAATTACATTTCGCTTGTAGACACTCAATACCGAAGATGAAAGGAAAAATTCGACTTCCGTGATGGGGCTCCGCTGCTCACGGCGTTTTAATGTCTATGCATTATAGCATTTTGCTATGTGTACACGCATAGCAAAAAATATTTCACAATTTTACAAATTTTTCGTTGTAAAACTAAAATCGTGAAATTAAAGTAATTAAATGAATAATTAAATAATTAAATGAATAAATAAAAAAATAAAAATATCCATCTTAAATTAATTGTTTAAAAATACAAAAATTCATAGACAAATTCAAATGAACAAGCCGCCTATGGACGCGACATCTAGTGTGACGTAAACGAATGTAAAAAAAAATATTAAACTTAAACACTTAAGTTAGTAAGCAGGATAGAATGGTTATTTAAATCCGAATAACAAGGAACATAAACATTTTAATAATCATTTTTAATGTCACTAAAAACGGCAAAATCTATGGATGTTTGAAATTTATATAAATTAAATAGATAAAAAAGGCTTTTTTATATTCAAATATCACAATAATATTTCCAATTACTATATTGTACAATTTGTATGTTTAAAACAATGAATATAATATTCACTTATATTAATTTATACTAGTTTAACATATCAACCACTTAATTTTTTTTTAGCAGTGTATGTTTTTTCTTTTCTTGTTAAAATTTAATGTAACAGTTTTATTATAAGAATGTTTCATGGGGCGGTAATAGCCGGCTTTTGGATATTAATTGGGTATGTATTTTGTTCACAATACCCAAACGTTTATTACAATTTATTTTCACTACTTAATATACCGACGAATACCTATTGTTATATTTTTCCCTGTTCCACTTACTACTTAGTTGTTCTAAGTTACTAACAAGGAGATGCACCCAGAGTGAAATTCGGGATTTTGATGAAACTTCGCTGGTGTGTAGAATAGGCAAAAATAAGGGACCCGTATTTCTTTTTATCGGCCATTTTCCACGTTTAGGGGGTGAAACCAGCCCCTAAATTTGGGGGTTCAAATCGTATTTCTTAAGATATCTCGAAAACTATAGGAGATAGAGGAAAACTTTGAGTTGGCGAAATATTACTCTTTGAAAGACCTATTCACCTGTATAGGTTAAACCAGGGTCGGGTTAATAAGAGGGGCTAGAGGGGTGAAAATGGGGGTAAATTTTCTTGTGCAGCCTGAATGGTTCAATGTATCAAATTTTTGTCATCACAAATAGAAAGAACGTCAAAAAATAGGGGATACTTGTTTTTGCGTTTTTTCGAAATATGTGTGGTATCCAAGCTATATAAGGAAGAAAAAAATAGGGTAGATTATATTGCATTATTATTGATTGCAAATACTTTCTATATTTTTTTATCTTTATGTTTATTTTCATCATGAAAATGTAAATTTTTACTTTCCGATAATGATTCATGTATTTTTCAGTACTTACTTAACTGATAATTTAGCCATGTGTATATTTGATTACTCATATTCGATATTTTTTATACCTATTTCTACCAAAGTTCTATGGTCTGCATGTGTTAATGAATGTTCAACAAGAAGCAATAATCTTCCGTTCAACAACTGCCATTATCTTCTTACAAATTATTTTTTCACCAAATAAACGCAGTTTATTTCTTTCTCAACATTCGAACTATTTTTCTTATTCTTTTTGTATGTTTTATAGATGTCAACCCCCTTCCCAAATCGCAATATTTATTACGAAGCACCTGAACAGTGAGCGAAAGAGATTATTGCTTCTTGTCGAGCATTCATTAACACAAGCACACCAGAGAACTTTAACTTTCGCAGAAATAGGTATAAAAAATATCGAATATGAGTAACCAAATGTACACATGGCTAAATTACCAGTTAAGTTAGTACTGAAAAATATATGAATCATTATTGGAAAGTAAAAATTTACATTTTCATGATGAAAATCAACATAAAGATTAAAAAATATAAAACGTATTTGCAATCAAAAATAATGCAATATAATCTATCCTATTTTTTCTCTTCCTTATATGGCTTGGATTCCACACATATCTCAAAAAAACGTAAAAACATGTATCCCCTAATTCTTGGTGCTCTTTCTATTTATAATGACAAAAATTTGATATATTGAACCATTCAGGCACTACAACAAAATTTACCGCCATTAAACAGGAAGCTTCAGTTAACAGAGATGAAGAAATACAAAATATGTCTTTTAATGAGAATTTTGAACTGGATATAACTGGATTATATGTTATCAATTCTGAAGGAATTTTGGAGCCAGATTTAGGTGAACAACAGCAAGTGCAAATTGAAAATAGAAGCCTGCCCGCAGTAGATTATAAAACTGAAGGAAATTTAAGTTTATTTGAAGGAGATGAAAATAAGAAACCACACATACTGGACTTAGGAAATAATTTGACATGAAATGAATCATTACTCTCAATACCGGAAAGCATAATAGATACCATAGAGGTTGTATCCGATTTATAGTTGAGTTGACCAGCTTCTCCAGCAAGTAATGTAAGCCTACCTAGAACTAAAACTCCAGACCCCTTGATGAACAGCTCAAGGCTCAGTACACCTACAAATTGCTGTAGTGTTTCACCTTCCTTTAGAAATCATTTATTTTCTCCAAAATCTTTAAATATTGGCAAGAAAAAAAATTGCAAAGAGAAAAAAAAATGCCCTCGGCAATTTCATCTCAAGCATGGCGAAACTAGATAAAAGAAAAAGAAGATGCCAAACGAAAGTTATTAGAAATTAAAAATGAAAGAAAGGAACTGATAACAAAACGTATAGATGAGAAAGAAAAACGTAAATTGAAGCAAGGAAATGGGATGGAAAATACTAATTTTAAGAAGAAACTTGGAATTAGAAGAAAGAGAAAAGATGCAGAAGATTTTGAAGACAAAATACAATTACCACTAAAAAAAAAAAAAAAAAAAATAAAAGAACGTGTCCACTCTAATGGCTGCAATGAAGAATTAATTAGTGATGTTGAAGATGATGCCTTAAAAAATATTGGTTGTGACTCTTGCCCTAAATGGTTTCATCTTAAGTGTACGGCTAAATATGACTTGCCGTACGCTGAGATAGAAAATACCGAATTCATATGTCATCATTGCTAAATTTAGCCAGCACAGTGGATGCAATAGCCAAAGAATAATTAGTATTATTTCATTTCTTAAGAATCTATTATTTTCAAATATTTTTGAATAGTTAAGTATTAAAAGTGCAAATGCAACCAAAGAATAATTAGTAGTATTTCATTTTTTCAGCATTTATTATTTTCAAATATTTTTGAATAGGTACTTATTCAAAGTGCAAATGTAACTACGATTTATGAGTTTTAATAAAACCAAAAATTATTTATTTTTCTTTTTAGAGAGTTTATGATAATATCGTTAATTTTAACATTTGAAAATTTTAAAATAATAAAGAATAACAATGATACCAATTATTGTCTTTTATTAATATACCAAAATTTTCTTTTTATTCTTCAGTAAGCACAAGTAACTTTATACTTTATGTTGATATAGAAATGCACATGCCGACTATCGGCATTTTTTTGGCTGAATATAGGGAAAAAGCGGCCGACTTAAAGAATTTCCTTTTTGATGCAGAAAAGTGAAAATATTTATTTTATTCTAATGTGTAAGAGGTATTTTTCCACTTTAATTTAAAAAGTATACTTTAAGAGTCTCCAAAACGCCGTACTATCACAAATTAAAGGACAATGCGCAAAAGTGCCCCCCTAGCGCCCACTGGTGAGATATGTATTTTCTGAAAGCCCCTTCCTAGTAGGTCACAAATATACCCACCTTAGGTATGGAGAACCTGGCCTTCAAACGTTCTGAGGTGCCTGCCAGGGGTCTGCCAGGGATCGCCACCGGTGAGACTCCCAAACTTCTCTTTGGATACTCCCAATGTACAGGTCTGAAGCCGCTCGGTACGTCTTCTGCCATAGGGCACGTGAAAAAACGAGGTTAGGCCACTTACCAGGAAAGTGGTTTTACACAGTTATAAGCCGGCCCACAACATCTCTCATAATCCATTTGGACCTAGACAGAGTATCCCGTTTGGCTATGGCCACGTGCAGACTTTTTGTACATTTGACGCCCTATAACTTTTGAAGGTCAGGTTCTACATGAACGTGCCCATTGACTACTTGACCAAGGCTATCGATCGTCACCGGTCTCAACCTTGAGCGCTAGGAGGCAGCTCCCCATAGAGTTTTGCCCATTGTTCTTATGAATTTTAATGTGAGATATAAAAAACTGTTTAAGTGGCTGATTTTTAGCGCATTCATCCTACATGATATTTATAGTTTGTGGGATTTGACATTCTTGAAACGTTATGTGAGACGTTATGTCCGAAAAGAGACAAAATACCAAAACAACACTTCAAATAAATAAAGTAGTCTTATAAAACTCATTTTATTATTTCTTTATATTGTTTACTTTGTGTAGGTATATATATATATATATATATATATATATATATATATATATATATATATATATATATATATATATATATATATATATATATATATATATGTATACAATCCTCTAAATTATTTATAAATGGCATTCTCGAAATATAATTCTTTTTTATTTCAGTATGAATTAAAAGAACTAGAAAGCAAATAAAAGCAATATAAACATTGCGTTGCCTTACGATGTAGAGTTGTTTGTATTAAATTCCTTTTATTTCGTTTCTTAAGAAAGCCCACGCGGCCCAAACTGACAAGTTGTCCGTACAGTGGCGACATGGTGCGATGTGTCGTTTGTGTCGTATAGTGGCAAGATAGCATTTTACTTGACGTAATCAAAAAATCTATTTATACAAATACAACGGCTGTCATAATAAAGGGGACAAAAAGTTATTAGGATTGGAAAAATTATAAAATAAATGAAGAACATTACCTAGTATCTAGTAACACAATTACGGTCAATTACAGGGCCTCAATACCGTTTTAAGGAGAGATTCGCTAAAAAAAAAAAAATAAATAAATAAATAAATAAATAAATAAATAAATAAACTAGCTCAAAGCATGGTTTGTGAGGACTCGCGAAACTCAAGTAGGCATGGGAAACATTAAATTTATTACAAACAATTCAAATATTCAACATGATTAAAATTCATAATTACGAGAATATGTAGGTATTTATTATTTCCATTAATTTACTTCTTTCTCTTAGCAATAAATTGAATATATAGTTGGTCATCTCATATTAACCGTTTCGGTGTAAAATTAACAAATTTATAATTATATTTGATTTTAAAAAGTTATCTATAATTTAAAAAAAAATACTGTTTTTTCTAGAGTGACCGAAAGAGTACAAAATTGTCTACGCGTGATTTCTTGTTTTCTGAACCCAATGAAAAATCGCGCAGAATTATAAGTACCGTAATTGCGGGTTACTTCCGCCCAGATTTGCAAATCATCTGATAATTTCAAAAATTGAGCGTAGCTGTTATACTTATTTGGAATAGGAAATTCAGTATATTAATCTATATATGACTACGGTTAGTTTATTATATCATATGGATCTTTTTCTTATGGCTCATAAATTTTATAGCTTTTTAGATTTTGGGCTCACGCTAACCTCAAGATCGGGTTACTTGAGCCCAAACCTAAATTTCCAGGTGATTTTCATTTGAAAACAGTATGAGACCACGTAGAATGTTGGATACTAATTAAAGCATTGTACAAACATATAAGGAACTTTACGTATTCAATACTCTTATCGCAGCATCCTGTATAACGTAGCGAATTTCCGTTTAGTTGTTCTCGGAAACTAGTTGACATAGAATAATAGTTTAAAGACCTTTTTTGTGTGATTTTTTCTCCTCGTTCCAATAGTGTATAAATTTTTGAATAAAGAGAAATTTTGGAAAAAAGTTAATTTTTTCATGAAAGTTTCCAAAAATAACATGTTTTGGGCATCGGACGTGCCTGGTTAACTAACTTGTACAACGGTTTAGGACTTTTGGGAATTTCTGCTATAGTCTTGCACCATTTTATACCAAAGTTATAATGGGCTCAAGTTACCCTAATTTTAAGGTTATTTTACTGATTTATCAAAACCTTAATTTAAATAATTAACGAAATGGTTGGCATATGAACATATTTGAATTTAGTAATGAACAAAATATTAAAATTATACATTTGCATTCCTTTGTAGGCTACCACAATTATTTTTACAGTCAAAAGGTAGCAACGTAACAAAACATCAATTTTAAACAGAGAGTAAACAACACCTGCTTCACCTCTAGTGTCAATTTTCAGAACTAGCTAAACTTAAACACCGTAAACCTACTGCTGTTACCTATTAGCTAAACATCTAACTTACTTCTACTACTGACTAATATAAGCACAAAACAGAAAATAATACTTTTTCCGTTTTGGGCTCAAGTTACACCACAGGGCTCAAGTAATCCGCAAATTACGGTATTAATTTTATTTTGCTTATTATCATACCACACGAACTCATATAATTTTAACTTGTTGATTTGAATGATTTGCGTAGCTGATAAAAGTGTATGTTCGAAAAAAGATGCTCAAATTTAGTCTGTTTCAAATCTTGTTTCAAATTTAGTCTCTTTAAAAGAATCAGCAACCGCTTCTTAGAGTAAGTAATGTATTTTTTGAAGCAAAATAACAAGATTTTGTTCCATTTTTTTATTTTCGTAGAATTTGTTTTTATTTAGCTATTAACTAAGAAATTGAGTCCGTTTTTTCCAAATGATTGCTAATTTTTATAGGCGACAATTTTTATGAGAGAGTCGCTTTATTAAATCAATATGACCCAGATGTCGAGTTCAGTACGTAAATCTAAAGATGCAGTAAATAACTCAAAGGGTACACAGTTGATTAAAACATTTGAAACGTATGGATACACATTAGTAAATGGACGATCTAACGGAGACGCGGACGGAAATTTTACATATCGCAGTATCCTAGGAAAAAGCTGTATTGATTTAGTTTTTGTGAACGAAAATTCTAAATATATTCTCAGTGATTTTCGTGCGTGTGATTTTGTTCTCGAATCTGATCATCTAGCTTATGAAATTCCTCCTACATCTGTTAAACAAGCTTATGAAACAAAGCATAATTTTAATAAAACAAAAAAGAATTAGAACAATCTTTAGTATCCTATAAAATAACCAGCTATAACATCGATCAGATATATCAGAATTAGTAGATAATATTGTTGAAAACTCGAAAACTGTAGGATTGGGACGTGAAATACGGTAAAACAGGAATTCTGGTACAGAAAATAAGCTGTGGTTCACTTACAATTGCATTGCAGCTAAACAAGAAATGAGAAAAAAACATAGGGTGTGTCAAAGAAAAAATTTTTATGATCTCAGTCTTCAAAATTTTTTAGCCTCTAAAGCAGCTTATAAAAATGCAATTTCTATGGCTAGAAATGATTATTATAAACAATAATTTGCTCAAATATCAAATGTTAAAAACCCATCGGAATTCTGGAAAGCAGTAAGAAAATTTGAAAGAGAAACTTGAATATTAATCCAATAAGCCCTGAAAAATGGGAAACTTTTTTCCGAAATTTCTATAATACTATTGAAATTGACTAAACTATACCTAAATATTATACATCCATTTTTAGACAGTTGCATTAGTATAGACGAGTTTGAAAATAGCCTAGAAAGAGCTAGAAATTTTAAAACGCCTGGCTCTGATGGAATCTCTAATGAGTTCTTCAAAAAATATTAACTATGTTAGTAAAAATATTTTATTAAAAAATATATAATAGCATTCTAAATTTTGAAAAATAGCCTAAAAAATGAGGAGAGATCGAACTACATATTATAGTTATGAATTACAAGAATGGAGATAGGAATAATTTTGAACATTACCGCCCTATTTCTTTGCTTAATTCTATTGTCAAAATATTCACATTTATTATCATAACACGCTTAACAACATGGGCAGAAGAAATATACCTTGCTACCTGAGTATCAATGCGGTTTCAGAAGAAATATGAGTTGTATCGATTAAGCATTCTCTTTGCTCTGTATCATTCAAAACAGAATCCGATTACGTAATGGTAGGGTATATGTGGAGTTTATTGACCTGAAATCAGGTCAATAAACCTAACAATACTGAGTCAAATTTTGGGTAAATTTTGGACCGGACCCAAACTTTAAGGGGGTGGCGGGGAGCGACAAAACAATAGAACTTTTCCAAACCGGTTGGAAATAATGTTTTGGTTACTTGTCTACAACATATCGAAAATTCAGTTTGCTAGGATAATTTGGAGGGAGTAGAAAAAACTGTTTTGGCTGGATCTAATACGCCCATAGCCCCCCCCCCCCAGAATTAACGTAGAGGGTTGAAATTTTGGTATGTTGATAGAGTTCGTACCTAGGATGTGCCTTTTGGGCTTTAATATTTTACCCCTACCCCCACCATATTTAACCTAAAATTTCATGCCTTTTCGACGTTTTCGAAGTTTTTACCACTCGTACAGGTCACTCAAATAAACCTAGAGGGCTGAAATTTTGTATCCGAATTGAGCTGGTATCAAGGGTGTGCCTTTTAGGGGTCTCAACTTTTAACCCTTACCCCCACCATTTTTATACTAAAAAAAACAATGTTTTTCTTGTTTTTTAGCAATTTTGTTCGGATCAAAATCTCCCCAAATAAACCTAGAGGACTGAAATTTTGTGTGTAGGCTAAGTTAATAGCCAGCCACTGCTTTTGGAGGTTTGAACTTTTAACCCTCACCCCCATGATTTTTACGCTAATATTTCCATGACTTTTTCTTTTGTTTCTAACACGTTTAGAGACTGTCTGAGTAAAACTAGAGGCTTAGTATCCAGTTAGTGGCTTTTAGGGATTCCACATTACTTTTCCACCCACTTCTCCCAATTTTACGTCGGAATTCAATGGTATTGTTAAATGTGTTTAAAATAATTTATTTTTATACTAATACAAGTAGGCGTATAGTAAATTCAAAAATTAAAAAATGAACTTACTACAAATGTAATACATAAATATTAAGTAATTTAAAAATGTTACAAAAGTCACTTTTTTATCAATACCTATAAATAAAATAGAAGGATCTGTCTGTGATTTTCGAATTTTAGGTATTAGTATGTTTTCAGTTAGCAAATTCGACATATATACCAAATATAACTTTAAAAAAATTTTTGGTTGTCTGTCTGTCTGTTTGTACGAACCGATTTAATTCAAAAACTATTAAAGTAATTGAGTTGAAATTTACAGGGATTTTAGATATTAACGTCCCGATCAATCTTAGCCACATTTTAATGTGACCTCCCAAATGGTTATGTACAGGATGATTCAAATAAAATCTTCATTAAAAGTTTATGGTCTTCTAAATAGATTTTTGAAAATTTGGTTATAGAAGTTTTCAATTACGAAGATTTTAATTAAAATATTTTTAACTTGGTGCCGTTTCCGGTCATACCGGAAGTTGCGATCAAATTTGTTATTTGAAGTGTTTTTGACAGCAAATTTGAATTCGCTGGAAATTGTTACTAATATTCTATGTGATAGTGACATTTCAGCTTTTTGACTTGATACAGGATCGTCACATAAAGCAATTTTTTAAACATTTTTTGTTTATTGTGCAAATCTTTTTTTATTCAAATGAATCACCTATATTTTTATCTATTTACCTATCTATTACTATAAGATATTCTTACACCTAAAACTGAAATTTTGGAAGTTACATAGAATTTATATAATAAAATGCTCAAACAGGTTTTCTATGGGCACGGTTGACACACAAATCACGGGACAGATTTCAGTGAAACTTTATAAATGTATTCCTTAGACCAGTGGTTCCCAAACTCTTTTGGCCCCGGGACCCCTTTTCATATTCAAAACTTGCTCACGGACCCTGAATGAAAAACTACATAAATGCATAATAAAAAAAACACAAATTTAACTTTGATGTTTTGAATGGTAAATGTTGGGGTAAAAATAAAATATAAATAAAAAATTTTGTTGAAGAAGTATTTATTGAAATTAACTTTTTTTTTTCAAAATACAAAAAGAAATGACTTGGATAAACCTGATGGGATATTATGAGTGTATTTATGTCCGGCTCAATGTTTGTGAGTAGCAACCGCAAATCCCCACGAGTACTAATTTTTGGTCGGTTTTTTTTCTGATGAGGCTTATAACGGCACTAAATGCACGTTTTACCAAATAGGAAGACGGAAAAGTAATCAACAGCTTCTGTACAATAAACCATAATGCTCATTCAATGGATTGGGAATTCTTAACTTACGTTATGATATGATATTTAGTTTGAATTCGCTCACACACACATATATACTTACAATCCCTTCTTCGGTTTTTAATAAAAAAAGAAATCTTTAATGAATGTTAAGGGCTTACTGTATTGATAACTGTGAAATATAATTTTTTTGATCAACTTAAACAAGAGTATATAACTTTTCTTTTATACTTTACTTAGGATGTAAAAATCGCTAATAATTTGTTCATTGTTATTTAACTTCTATATTAATAAAAGTTTGTCATAATGTTTTTATTTTACATTAAACCTTGCGCGGACCCCCTGACGTTGTTCAGGGACCCCCAAATCAATCTTAATTTTCTACGGAGCCCCTGAATGATCCCGGGGAGCCCTGGGGGTCCGTAGGACCACTTTGGGAATCGCTGCCTTAGACGCTTCACCATCTCAACATCTACAACATCTCCAGTCAAAATTATCACAATATTCTTTATAGGGGTTGATATATTCAAGACAAATTTGATATATTAAAAATATTCCTTTAACAATAAATGTATACAAAAGAAAGAAAAACAAAAGATTACCTAGCTTACGATAAAAATAATATTCAAAAATTTTAAATGTTAACTTCAAAACTTTTTTACTAAAATTTCACTTTAGAAAAGGATAGTAGTAAAGTTTAATTACGAAGGAACTGAACCAAATAGTCCACCAGGGTTCTGGGATCCCGAAAAGGATCTAAAATTCAATAAACTTTAAAACCGTCAATATAGGAATCTATAGAAAGATCTCAGAGTGTGAGAATTAAATATATTAATAGTTATTTCCGAGTCGTTTGGCGAGCGGAGCGAAGCATTACATGAAATTAACCTTTTATAGAATTTTGAACTGTTTGGCGAGCGAAGCGAAGCATTTTAAAGAACTGATTTGAAACTAGATTTGTCCGATTTGTTTCGCAATGACTGATTTAAAGTAGCTTTACTCCCAGTTAAGATAATTTTACACTAATGAAACTGCAAGGCATAGTCAAAGGAGGTCAAAAATAAATTAATGAATACATGTTTCATCACTTTTTGAAAATTAATTTTGTAAAGAGTAAAATAGGCAATTAACGCAAAAAAAGGGAGAAGAGGTCAAACTTTCAACGCCTACGGTTTTAGCGTCTCAAATAATGAGTCAGTTACTTTGGGAAATGTTCATATATATTGCAGACAGACTTATAGGGGATGTAGGAATTTAAATTTCCCATTAGGAATAGGGAGGATACTTATTCAGAGTAAACTCTACAAAATATTAGCTATTTTAAAAATATATAATATTTGAATATTTTAAATCAACATACTTTTTTTACTTCTATACCAAATTCGTTGACACCTTCTTAACAGGCTTACTTTAGATTTTTAGTGTATGTTATATGCTTGAAGAACTGACCAATTAGCTTTTAAAAATTTTCAATTGTTCTTAAATAACTAGCCAAAGGGAGAAATTAAAAATAAAGGGGATTGATGAGTAAGCTTATCAGTAAATAAAGCCTATTATTTCAGCTTATAATAAGAAAATAAGGGAAAACCTTTACTAAATTATGTAATTCACGCTTGCGAAGCCGCGGGTAACAGCTAGTTTATTTAAAGTAGGAACTTTGGATTTTTTGGAAAGAAAAAATATCTTCAACAAGGCCTTCCAATTCACTGTTTAAGGTCCTTTTATATATATATATATATATATATATATATATATATATATATATATATATATATATATATATATATATATATTTATGCGTTCCCACGATAACTCTCGAACCAAACGTCTAATGCTTATGAAATTTTGTGTGCGGACTGGATTCTGAATTGGCTCGGCTAAGTTCATTAGCCAGACACGTCGGATGCCCAGAAGTAGGTTTTCTGGCCATTTTTTATCATTCGATCCTATCATAAGACAGTTCGATTTTTACATCGTTGAAAAGAAAAAAAGAAATTATGAAGAAAATGTTCTTATAGTTTTCTTTCTGTGTTAAGTAGTTTTCGAGAAAATCGTAATTTTCACTTTTGCCTTATTTTGCTCTCTTTGTCATTGTAATGAGTAATTTATATTTCTGTCTCAGTTGCTTATAACATATACAAAAACTTCATTTTTTTACGTAAAATAAACGGTAGTTATTCAAAATCTATGTATTATAAATACCACATCTCTGTCTCATTTTTTTAAATTAAAATTAACCAGATATTTTAAGCATTTGTAATGAAGATTTTTTATTGAATTTTTATTGAATTTTAAATGAACAAGATAATGAAGGTAATGTCATGATATAATATTATTAAATATTATAGAAAGATAACATAATAATAATGTTTATATGCCAGGAAAAAAATTTTAAAGAACTAGATCGATTTTGAAAATTTTTTCACTGTCAAAGATCTAAACTATTTTAGATATTTTAGACAGATATAGATTACGTAATGTAAGGTCCGCCAGGGTCCATGGGACCCAAAAATGTCAACAATAAACTAACCGACCGATTTTGAAAATTTTTTCACTGTTAGAGAGCTAAACTATTTTAGATAGTTATAGATTACGTTATGTAAGGTCCGTCAAAGTCCATGGGACTCAGAAGTGTCAAAAATAAAATAACTGACCGATTTTGAAAATTTTTCACTATTGCAGAGGTAAACTATTTTAGATAAGTACAGTATGTTATCTGAGATCCACAACTGTCCTGCGGATGCAAATGCGGCATAGAAAACTACAGAACGGGTTTTAAAAATAATTTTACTGTTAGAAAGATAAAATATCCTATATTATATACTTATATAGGATAGAAATAAGCTACCGAACCGATTCTCAATATTTTCTCATTGCTAGAGAATTAACTAATTTTAGGTGGATAGCACTATGCTGTACAAAGTCCGTTCGGTGTCTTGGGTCCCAAATATACCAAAAATAAATTACCTAGCCGATTTTGAAAATTCTTTTACTCTTAGAAAGCTAAACTAGTTTAGATGGGTATATGCGCCAAGCACCTTATGCGAAAAAGCGCCAAAAATTAACTACTCAACTGATTTTGAAAATCTTTTCACTCTTAGAAAGCTGAATTATTTTAAATGGATACAGGTCTTAGATGAGATCCGCCAATGCTCAATATTTCGAAATTCGCTATGTTATGCAGATGCTGCGACAGGGGTATTTTAATATTTAAAAAAAAAAAAAAACACAAAGGGTACTGGCAGGTAAGCATGGGTAGGAATGCCCTTGTACGTATGTGTTTCTATTGAATTTGAATTATGTTAATATTTTTTGCTGCTAACTGCTAATTATTTTTTAAAAGTCGAAAAATCTTTTGAATGGTTTGACGGATTTGGCTGAAGTTTTTATATTATATATTTCAGATACCTCTGTGGTATGTCTCAGGAAAATTTTTCAGCTTCAAAAAAATATAAACTCCCCCCCCCTCAAAAAAATAGATGTTTAACTTTTTAATATTTTTTTTATCAATTTGTGGTCATGGTATAATTTTTTATTATCAAAATTTAAATTTTATTATCAAAATTTTTTTGCCGCCTTCTTACTATGATCTATGCAACATATAATTTTTTCAAAATTAATTTCCGGGTGTGTCAGTTGAAAAAAATTAAATGTCTGAAAAGATTTTTGAGAGATAGGTATACACTTCCGGGTACTAAATCGATCGGAAATCGTTTGTGAATTTCGAATATGTTCATAAAAACGTTTGTGACTGCGTAGTTTTCGAAAAAAAAGAAAATAGTAGATTCAAGTCTTATTAAATTCCTCGATCAGCGGAATACTCATGATCAGTTTTGAAACCACCAAAATGACAATACGCTTGTAGACTTTCAATTACATTTAGAGATCTTGAAGATACCGAAGATGAAGCGAAAAATTCGACTTCCGTGATGGGGCCCCGCTGCTCACGGCGTTTTTATTTACACAATAAAATATTTTCTAAAGTTATTCCCATTCCCACTTACTCCTAAATTTCTGGCCGTTCCCAAAACCCAAGAAAAATTGTCAAATCTCGCTCAGTCCCATTCCCTTCCGAATTATCAATTTTAATCCCGTTCCCGGTTTTTAGTTCGAGTCCCGAAATATAATCATCTTCAGTCCCACTTGCGCCCGCTTCTAATTCCGTCAAAATTCTTCATTTCCGACCGTTTTCAAAAGTCAACCCGTTCTTCGAATATCTAAATGGTGCCCTTCAGGTTCGAACCTAACCTATTATTTTCCTGCCCGAACGACATTCCTACCCTAAAATCATATTCATACTTCAGTAGAGTAGCTAATTTTCACGCTTTGAGACCTTCTTGGGGGAACCGAAGTCCTGGCGAACAACTTTATTTCTATTCAAAAACTCATTTCCTATTCGAATAGCCAAATGTGCATGCATGGAAAGCAAAAAAAATTAATTGATTTTTTTAAGTAAATTTTGATGTTTTAATGTTTAGTATTTTTTCTTTTTTCTTTTTGTGTAAACATTTATGTCCAAATATATATTATTCTAATAAGTAGTATCCATACAACACTACATGCAAGTTTCTCAACATATATTGGTTGTATTTTTTCTAGGCCTCTGTAAGTGATATAGACCTCTCCCGTACTTCTGTAAGCTAGAAACTCGGGTTAATGAAAAACCTTCATAAGAGAAAAATAGATCGCGATTCCTTAAACACTCGCTTTTCCAGGTTCGACTGTGCTTATCTATCAAAGACAAATGCGTGCGCCGTGTAATACTTATCCCGTGTGAGTAATAAAAAAAATATATCGCCCTGCTAGAATGAAATGGAACATTTGTGAATTGGGCGATTTTCACTTTTGATACCATATAATAGACTTACTTAATGTCCTATCGAATCGTATGTAAGTTTGTAGCATTTATAATTTTTGAAGGGCCTTGCTACAAATCTCAAGGTCACCACTTAAACTAATGTATTATCCAAGATTTAAATTGCAATTATCTATCTCAAAACGAACATTTTCTAGATATTTTACTTTCATACTAGAAAGGCAATATAAGGAGAGTTAATGGGAAGAAGACCAAAACAGAGGAAACCTTACTGAAAGTGCGGATATGTGTCGCCCGCCTCCTTCATTTAGTTATGAAACAGAATACCATGTTAAAATAAGCTTCTAAAGTTCGAACTGAATAATATAAAATATAAAAAAAATTGGTGACACAAATTTTTTAAACGATGTTATCATGAGCCAAATTAATTTGCTTCATTTGTCTTGCAAATTTCCTGAACCAATTCTAACTGATTTTTATCTGCATACATATATGTATATAGAAGAACACCTATTTATTGGGTCATTCGGAAAGTTCGTGCCGTTTTTGGTGTAAATGACCATCCCGATTTTCTAAAAGTGGCCGAAACCTGTGAATTTTGAATGTTCAAAAGTGGCCGCAAATTCTTAACAGTTTGCCTTAGGTTCCGTTTTATTTCTTGACGGATAAATTCATCGCCAATACACACAAATAAATTATTATTTAAAGATGTATGATAATTATAACAAGCAACACTATTGGCCTAACACTAGCATGTTGTTACATGTTTCGTTTGCGGTTGTTACTTGAAGAAATGTGAATTCATCCGAGTGGCTCCGAAAATTGCACGTACTTTCCGGATGGCCTAATATATTATTCATGACATTTTTCTAGACATACTGGCGAGTCCATTTTATGAATATAAACATACTTACATATAGGTATATCAACATAATATGCTATATTTTATTTTATATTATAGTATGATGTAGTACTTACTGTGCATATTACTGTTACAGCTGTGCCATTCATCGTTATATTATAGCTGTGCTATTCATCGTAGTGGTAGTACGTATTATATAGTGGTTTCCGCTGCAACTTGTATAACCGCATTGCAATAACAAATTTTAATAAATTTGATGTATAGGAGTATAGGGCCAGTTATATAATAACACTTCAGTTGTATAAGACATAAAAAACCGTTTTTATAGAAACATTAAAGAGTAGGAAGTATATAGCAATATAATAAACGTCTTTTAAAGTTTAATTACAAAGTATATACGAAAGTACATAATATATCTACTTATGTATTCTGATTTAATTACATTATTAATATTTAGAACAAAATATGTGTTTGCGCCTTTGTTTAAAATATATACCCTTTTGTACCTATTAGCATAAATTTTATATTTTTAAAAATATTTTGGTCGAACCAGTTTATTTAACCAGTGGTAATAGTTGAATAGCCAAAATATATAGTCGCTTTGTTATATATATATATATATATATATATATATATATATATATATATATATATATTATATATATATATAATATATATATATATATATATTATATATATATAATATATATATATATATATATATATATATATATATATATATATATATATATATATATATATATATATTGTCACCCAAAATTACCGATAATCTTTTCCTAATATTTTCCCAACCCCTGATTTAATTACATTATTAATATTTAGAACAAAATATGTGTTTGCGCCTTTGTTTAAAATATATACCCTTTTGTACCTATTAGCATAAATTTTATATTTTTAAAAATATTTTGGTCGAACCAGTTTATTTAACCAGTGTTAATAGTTGAATAGCCAAAATATATAGTCGCTTTGTTATATATATATATATATATATATATATATATATATATATATATATATATATATATATATATATATACATACATTCTATAAATTTTTACCTCAAAACTGGTTACTTTACCTAACTACTTTGTTTAATAAAATAATGAATATGCAGTGTGTTCCTGTGAATTGGTCAACGGCGATAATGATAATGTTGTTCAAAAAGGGTGATCCATTTGACATGCAAAATTACCGTGGTATTGCCTTAATGAATACTATTGTCAAAATTTTTACTCAAATTCTGTTAGCTAGGTTAACGGTGTGGATGAATGAGTATAATATTTTACCTGAAAGCCAGTCTGGATTTCGTAAGGGTAGAGGTTGTTTGGATAACGTATTTACCCTCAGCGCTATAATACAACTTCATCTAAGGTTACCACGCAGGAAAATATATGCAGTATTCGTGGACTTCAAACGTGCTTTCGATAGTGTTCCACGATACAAATTATGGCTTAAGCTTCATGCTATGGGAATTAGTAATAAATTTCTAGCAATTTTAAAAAGTCTGTATGATTCCTCTCAAATTAAAATTAATATTGATAGAGTATTATCGGAAGCGGTTCCTGTCCACGAAGGTCTTTTGCAAGGAGAATCGCTTAGTCCTACTCTATTTAATCTTTTTATTAGTGACATAGAAGAATTTTTTAGAGCAGATAATTTTAAAGGCGTTAATATTGATGGTTATAGCGATATTCTATTTTTAATGTACGCAGACGATTTAGTGTTATTAGGTGATAGTCCATTCGACATCAAACGAAAACTTTTAAAATTAGAACAGTACTGTGATCAAAATGGACTTACTGTTAATTCTAATAAAACGAAGCTCATGATTTTCCGCAGAGGTGGTAAAACAAAACCAGTACAATTAGAATTTAAAGGTGAACTTATCGAAACCGTCAACAAATATGTATATTTAGGTACTATTTTTACATCGTCATCACTTTTTTATGAGACTGCATGTACAGCGGTAAATAAGTCATACACGTGTATTGGCGCTCTTTTGAATTTATTAGCAAAAATGAAAACTACATGTTGGGAAACTCGTATTACTTTGTTCAAGTCCATTGTTTTAAATTCAACTCTTTATTGTTCTCCGATTTGGAGCCTACGGTATCTAAATGAAATTGAAAAAGTGCAAGTTAACTTTCTCAAGCGCTTACTAATGTTACCAAAAAGTACCCCTAATTATGTCGTGCGTTTGGAAACAAATAGTATTCGTATCTCGGTAAATATTTTAAGACAAACGTTGCAATGGATTTTAAATATACAAAAAATGGGCGATGACAGACTTCCAAAAAAATGCTACCTAAGGCTATGGAATTTATATCTGTCCAACCGTAATACAGACATCAAATATAACTGGGTAGCACAAATTTGCCGAATGTTACAGGCCGTTGATGTCAGTTTGCCAGAATTATTAACAAATTATCAAAACTTAAAAGAACAAACAGATACAATTGTAGAAAAATACAGTAATCTGTGTTTGACAGAAGATGTTAGTCGAGCCTTAAATTCACAATTTTGTCATATTTATAAATTTATCTCTGATAAAGAATTTTCTCAAATAATTTTGAATTCAAAAATTCCAATTCAGGCACTAAGGATGTATATTAAATTGCGTACATTTCATGGGGACTTTATATATTTTAGGGACAAATATGCATCACATAAAATAAATTTTCGCGAAAACTGTCAAGTATGTAATTTAAATACCTTTGAAACAGTAAATCATTTTTTATTTATTTGTCCTGCTTTTAATATGGAAAGACGTAAATATATTCAAGCATTTGTACCTGAAGATCCTGATTCTGATTTAGGCCTCGCTAAATTTCTCTCGACCTACGAAAATGATTTTATTATAAAATTATATAACTTTATCATTGCCGCTGTTCGAGCAAGATCTATTATTATGGGTATTTTATTTTAATCATTTAAAACTAACTTGATTTAGACAAACACACTGTATATATATTTAAATAAACCAAAAAAAAAAAAAAAAAAAAAAAAAATGGTATTTATTCTTATTATTCAACTTATGTCTTATGTAATGTCTATGATTTTTATTTTAATAATTAAATAAAAACTAATCAACAAAATCAAAACTATTTTTTGAAATAACAAATTTTAATTAAGTATTATTTAATAGTAAAAAAAAAAAAAAAAAATAAAATAAAATATAATATAATAAAATAAAATAAAAATTATATTCTTTTTTTTTAACTAAATTTTAATGTACTTATGTAGGTATATTTATGTAAATACCACATAGCCACTATTCCTTAAGTAATCTTTAATTTTTTTTTTAGTCAAGTAATCAGAAATCTAAAAAGAAAAAAATTATTAAAAAAATAAAAATAAATATTTTCTTTTTGATTGATTGGTTTTAGTTGAAATTTTAATTTAAGTATTAATTTTTCCTTTTTTGAATTACAAAACTGTGATGCCAAGAACACTTAATTCTTAATTAAATGTGGAAGTAATAATATATTAATATATGTATGGGCAAGGAACGAATAATTTATAATCAATGAATATATGTATTACCCAAATTTGTTTATTGTACAAATTCCTTGTTTATCAAATTTTTTTTTTTTGTATTTTTCTAATTTATTTGTATTCAATTATATTAAAATTGTATATATGTACGTTCATCGCAATTCATTGTATGCATGTATTGCAGAACAATAAAGATTATTATTATTATTATTATATATATATATATATATATATATATATATATATATATATATATATATATAACAAAGCGACTATATATTTTGGCTATTCAACTATTACCACTGGTTAAATAAACTGGTTCGACCAAAATATTTTTAAAAATATAAAATTTATGCTAATAGGTACAAAAGGGTATATATTTTAAACAAAGGCGCAAACACATATTTTGTTCTAAATATTAATAATGTAATTAAATCAGGGGTTGGGAAAATATTAGGAAAAGATTATCGGTAATTTTGGGTGACAATATATATATATATATATATATATATATATATATATATATATATATATATATATATATATATATATATATATTGTCACCCAAAATTACCGATAATCTTTTCCTAATATTTTCCCAATCCCTGTTAGTTTCACTGGAATACCTTCGGAGCCGAAAAAAGGCGGTATTTAAGGTAAGAGATTTTCCTCCTATTTGTATTAAATTTAAATTTTATTTATTCGTTTTCTAACTAATATGGAAAGTATTATCGTTTCGCACTCTGTCGATTCTCTAACTAGGAATTATGTAAAAATAAAATTTTGCGTAATCATAAGTATTTCTTATGGATTATTGTGTTATAAACTGCATTGTTGAAAATATACCTTCTTTCTTGATTCTGAGTGGGCACTGGTCAAAAAAGGTGTGCCTCAGGGTAGTAATTTAAGACCACTGTTATTTAAAATATATATAACCTGTCAAACTTTATAAATAGTGAAAATGGCACGGTTATACTTTTTATCGATGACACTACAATAATTGTAAAATCTGATAATGAAGAAGAATTAGAGGTATTCATGAAGAAAATATTCGAAAAAGTAAAAGAGTGGTGTGTTTTAAATGAATTGACATTAAATGAAAACAAAACAATTTTCCTTAAATTTAGAAGTAGAAGTAGTAAATTTAGAAGATCGGGGCTTTAAAAAAAGGTTTTGAGTTTTTAAGGGCTGAATCTCAGTAAATTTCAATTTTGTGCCGATAGCAGTTAACAGGGAAAAAGCCAACACAATTCGTACGAGGGCATTCCTACCCATGCTTATCCACCAATTGCCTTTGTGTTCTATTTTTAAATATTAAAAAAGGAACTTAAATAGTAAACTGGAAGGCTTTTATGAAGATATTTTTTCTTTCCAAAAAAATCCAAAATTTCTATTTTATAAATAATAAAAATCCAAAATTCCTAATTTATAAATAAACAGTGACTTTAATAACATTTTTAAATTACTTAATATGTATGTATTTCATTTGTTAAAAAATTATATTCACTTTTTTTAAATTTTTTAAAATTTCTATTCGCCTACTTGTATTTAGAATAAAAATAATGCATTTAAAACACATTTAACAATAGCATTCAATTCCGATGTAAAAATGGGAGAAGTGGGGGAAAAGTAATGTGGACTCCCTAAAAGGTACTAGCTGGATACTAACTGAATACACGTACAAAATTTCAGCCCTCTAGGTTTCCTTAGAAAGTCTCTAGACGTGTTAGAAAACAAGTAAAAAAATTAAGGAAATATTGGCGTAAAAATCGTGGGGGTAAGGGTTAAAAGTTGAAATCTCCAAAAAGAAGTGTCTGGCTATTAGCTTAACCTGTACACAAAATTTCAGCCCTCTAGGTTTATTTGGGGAGATTTTGACCCGAACGAAACTGTTAAAAAACAAGAAAAATCATGTTCTTTTGGGTATAAAAATGGTGGGGTTAGGGGTTAAAAGTCGAGACCCCCAAAACGCACCCCCTTGATACCAACTCAATCCGAATACAAAATTTCAGCCCTGTAGGTTTATTTGGGTGACTTGTGCGAGTGGTACAAACTTCGAAAACGTCGAAAATGCATGAAATTGTAGCTTAAAAATGAGGAGGGTGGGGGTAAAATATTAAAACCTCCAAAAAGCCTAGGTACGAACTTTATCAACATACCGAATTTCAACGCTCTACGTTAATTCTAGGGGGTTGGGGGCCTGTTAGATCCAGTGAAAACCGTTTTTTCCCCCTCTACTCCCACCAAATCATCCTAGGAAGCTGGATTTTGGATACGTTGTAGATAATTGACCGAAACATTATTTCTAACCGGTTTGGAAAAGCTTTATTGCTTTTCCGCCCCCCACCACCCCCTTAAAGATTGGGTCGGATCCAAAATTTGCCCTCACTTTGATAGTATTGTTGTGCATCGGAATGAGCCCCATTTACCAAATTTGAGCTCTTATCTTCCACAGGGGGGCCCTACACATATTAAAAGGTAGCGGGAATATATATATATACATATATATATATATATATATATATATATATATATATATATATATATATATATATATATATATATATATCAGACATTTTTTTTCTACACATTCGTGTTCTACGGGTCCGAAAACGGATAGCGCCCCTACTCTCGCCTCTCGCCTCTCGCTGTTCTGGTCGTATAGACTGTATAAGTGTAATTTTTTCAAGGAAAAATTCGACTAAAAAAAATGAATCTGCAAATTTATTTACCAGTACAATGCTGGGTTTGTACATAATAATTATAACAGTATTGTCATTTGGATAAAAAATTACGTAAAAATATTATTGTTTGAATATGATTCAACGTAATTTTTATGCGATTGTAAGAAACTCTTATTAATTTTAGTAAGGTGTAAACATAATCTAGATTCTGACCGTATAACATAAAACAAATTTTCTTGCTAACTCTTCTATAAAAAAATGGAATAGATAGATTATAAAGATTTACTCAACTGAGAGAAATAGAATATAACTGAATCGTTAAATTGGATTAAAGAAATCATGACACGTCACTTATAGAGCCGTTTTTTTTTTATGTAGCATCGCAAAAAATGAGACAGAAAAAAAAGACTCTGAGTGCGAGTGTAATAAAAAATGATTTCTTCCAACATATTTTCTAACTTCTGTCAAAAAGTAAGTAATTTAGAACAATGGTGTAAAAACATTTTTTACGCATATTGCCTTTTACTTTGGCTTCGTGTAAAAAAAATTTGAAAAATTGCTTAATTCTGGCAAAAAACTCATTTTGTTGACAATAAATGCCCGAAAAACAAACTTCTGGGCATCCGACGTGTCTGGCTAACGAACCTAGTCATTATTGCTCATTAATTTATTATGCAACCTAATCGCCATGTTTCTTGTGCTATTTTCTACTATTTTATAGTTACATCTGATATCAGCGAATTTCGAAAACTCGAAATTCAGCTATTACAGTAAGTGTCATAACGCGACCTAAGCCCGGGAATATATATATATATATATATATATATATATATATATATATATATATATATATATATATATATATATAAACGATTGACATATTATTGTGTGGTCTTTTTGTTTTGCTTTTTACCATATAATGATGAAATTTCAAATTTTATATTATGTTATTTTGTATTGATGACGCATTGTCGTATGGTCCTTTTGCCAGACGGCAATGAGATTTTACTAGATTTTAAGGGGCCACTGGAGAAAAATAAATATAATGTTAAATAATACAAATTTATTCTGCTTGGAAAATGTCTTAAATTGAAGACTAAAGTATTAAAAGTGTCCATATGGTCGCAGATTTTTAAATTTTGTCTCCTAGGTCTTTAAAAATTGAATTCAAAATTCAAAATTTTGGACATTTTTTTAGAGTCAAATAGCAACAAAACAAAACGTTTTTACAAAAAACTGAAACCATAAAGACATTTTTATAACCTTTAGTAATGTAAAAAACTAAAAAAGTAATGAAAATTTTAATTAGTATTGCTGGAAAATGCAGAATAAGTTAGCCATTTGTGGTACGAATTTTTAACGAAAATATTTTTTTGTCCTTTTTTTCTTATGCATATACGTAACTTGTCATTCTTGTATAGTTGTATGTGTAGGTGTGTAAGATACTATACAGCTACACTTAAGATTTATGAATGATTATGAATGGCACTTACATAATATGTGTTATCAAAACAGACCCAAACCATTATTTGAACCAGTCTGACTTACTAATTTGTAAGACAAATTATTTATTTACTGCTTCGCAACGTCTTTATCATTTAATATTTTGGATAAATTATTGTCTGAAGGGAAGTTCAATAAATTGCACAAGTTGATTGCACAATATTATTGAGCGTGTAGGGGCCGCTTAAGAGTTCATTATGAAATTTGTATAATAAACACATATTTAGTTATTTGATAATTTTTGCAAATACACTAGTGGGTTAAAAAAATGTCCTAAATTTTTTAGTAATTTTTGGAAGGCTGTATCTCAATCAAAAATGATCGTATGGGGATTTTAAAAGAAGGATTTTGCTTGTAGAAGTTTTATGCTTGTAGATTTGAGGTCTTGATTTAAGGCACAATGATAAAAAAAATAGCGTGTGAAAAAATTTTTCATTCTTTTTTTCTTCCTTTTTTTTGTCCACAGATTTTAGAAAATTTTTTTCAGTTAAACCAATAGATTGGTCGGTTGCATGCTCATTCAACATTAATTTGATTTTTTCAAATTCTCTATGCAGGGCCGTCTTAACGTATGTGGGGGCCCCTGGGCACAGTAAGTTTGGGGGCCCCTTTTAAAAGCTGAAAACCAGAAAAACAAAAAAAAGAAAACATCAGGAACTAAAAAAAAAATTAGTTGACAATTATTTAATGACTTTATTGATACAACTCTATAGAAACGTTTCATCGCACACATTTAGGGTAAAGGCCTATACTTTTTTATATAAATATGAAAAGTGCTGTAAATATATAAAACGTAAAAATAAATTATTTTGACTTAAATTTTATAAATTTATACATAAAAAAAATTATTTTACTTAAGAATTTATTATCACAAATAAATAACTAAATCATTAAAAAAATTAATGTTTGTTACTTTGTAATAGGTATATCTTATATTATTTATATAATAACGTTCAAAACAGTTTCCAATGTATAGGAAAACTTCACAATATTTGGACATATAGCATATTTTTAAGTATAATTAAGTTAATCACTTTAGCACTGCACTGATATTAATGGTTTTTTTCTTGACTTCTGGAAAGCAAAATCTTCAATTACGTCATCGAATTCCAGTTCTTGTAGAATATCACTTTCGATACACATAATTGATAAATTGTTAAGTCTTTCTTGTAACATTGTCGTCCTTAATTCGTTCTTTATTCTTCTCAGCCTTGAAAATGAACGCTCTCCACTGCAGTTGGTGATCATTAGACATAAGAATATTCTTGTGGCAATTTCCACATTTGGAAATATCTCTTCTAATTTGTCTGTTTTTATTAGTTTATGTAAGGCAGATATACTTAAATTACTGTTTACTTGATTTTTCAAATACTGCTTTAAATGATCACATTCAGATTTGAGTTCATCAGCGTTAATGTCCTCATGATAAAATTCTGCAAATTCTTTGCATTTGCTTTTCAACTGACTCGGTTCGATTGTATTCAACTGAGAAAGAAATTCAAAACGTTGGTTAACTCCCTTGTATGATTCCGATCGTTGCTTTAACTGAATACTTAGTGTATCGATCATAGGAATAAACGTTTCTACTTTAAATTTTTCCTTGCCAAATAAGTGTACACTTTCTGACGACTCGTCAAAAAATGTGATACGCGTGCTACGATTTCTTTTTCTTTGACAATTATCTTTGTATTCGGCATCTGGATTCTTTTCTTTGGCTGCCGATTCGTAAAGGTCGAAATTATTTCGTGCGTTACTGATGAAATCAGCAAGAGATCCAAAAATTTTCGTTGCAGTGTCCATTGTGAGGGTGTTTTTTTGCAAGCTTACGCTTGCTTTGTTAATAATTTGAAGTAGGTCATTCCATATCTCCGTTAGGATAATCATCTCTAGTTTTTCCATTTTTTTGCTGAGACTTTGGGCCTCGTTTCTAATTTCTGCTGGTTGATCTGTGTTTTTGGAAATTGATGTTAAAGCCTCCAAAATATGTTCGTAACCATTGCGTAAAGCATTAACCGCATCGGCACGTGCAGACCACCTGGTTTCACAGAGACATTTTAAAACTTTATTTGTACCCAAAGATTCTGTTAGTATATTCCATCGATAAGTCGAAGCAGAGAAAAAGCTATATAATTTTTGGACAAACTGGAAGTATGCTACCGCTTCTAAAACAGACCCCACAGCCTGAACGCCAACCAAATTTAGTGAATGTGCCGCACATGGGACAAAAAGAGCAAATTCACATTTTTCTTTTATTCTTTTTTGTAAGCCTGAATATATTCCAGCCATATTTGGTGCATTATCGTAACTCTGCCCTCGGCAATCCTTTATCGAAATATTATGGCTTTCTAAAAAATTCAAAACCGTTTTTTCTAGATATTGAGCCTTATGTTCTTTAATAGGTAAAAACTGCAAAAATCTTTCAACAGGCACTTCGTCTTTTACATATCGGACGATGAAGGTCAACTGATCGACATGCGAGAGATCGGGTGTGGAATCCACGCTTATTGAATAATATTTTGTTGTCTTTAGTTCATTGACAATCGTAGCCAGTACTTTTTTTCCCATTATATTAATAAATTCGTTGCAAACATTAGCAGACAAATAGGAAGTATTTCCTTTTCCGCGATTTCCGCAATTTTTTATATGATCAGCAAGGAACGGATCAAATTCGCTAAGTAATTCTAAGCATCCCAAGTAATTTCCATTGTTTTGCGATCCCAAAATTTCGTTGTCACCACGAAATCCTAATCCTCTTGAAGCTAAAAATTTTACAACCGCCACAATCCTTTTCAGTACATTCTTCCAATAATTTACTTGTGTATTGTATTGCGATAGTAAGTCACAATCCACTCGACCAGCCGTTTTGCTTCGCGCGACATAAGTCATCATAAATTGTCTATGCAGTGAACTATTTTCATGCTCCGTTAATTGGTTGCTTATATGCTTCCAGTCTTTGTATCCACTGGAAGAGCTCAAACTGTTACTGTTCGTAGTATTATTAAAAAGACGGCAGCAATAACAGTACACACATTTCTTCGAAGGTGAATATAGAAGCCATTTCCGTTCTACGGATTCACCATTCGTCAGTTTGCGAGTAAAAACGTTCCTAGTCAAATTTCTAGTTTTTATTTTACCGCGCACATCACAGAAACTTGAAGAGGTTCCCGAGAATTCACAGTCTTTATTTTGAAAAAACTCTGGTCCTTTATGAATCCATATTTCGCGCACTTTTTCCGTAAAAATATCGTCACAATAAGTACCAGGATCATTTGAAATTTCATCTAAATTATTCGTGAATGTATACTGTGCTTGTGATTGTGACTTTGAAGTATTTGCTGTTGTTAATAAGTCGCAATTTTCTGAGTTAGAAGATGTAGACCTCGATGTGTTTGCGACTATTTCTTGAACTGCTGAACTTGATTTCGAAGTCTCTGATCTAGGAGCATTTTGATACGTTGAAGTCGAAAAGTCAGACTGTTGACTAATTTCTTCCGGAATAAAAAACGAAGTTAATTTAGGTAATTTGCTGCTATTTTCTTTTTGCATAGCAAGTCTTTTTCTTTTTTCTGAACCACTTAGATATGTTCGTTTCGACATAATTGCACAAAATTATAAATGCAGCTTAATACACAACAGTTTAGGAACACTAATAACGTTGTAATATACGTTTTACAAGAAAAATTTATTTATATATATTTTTGTACCTAAAAAATTTTAATGGTTCCAGATGCAATAATTTAAAAAAAAAGAAAAAGAAAACTAGTCTAGCTCTAAGAAGGGTCACAAAAGGGTCACATATGTTTCACATAAAATTTTAGAAAGTCCAGATCTAAGTAAAAATAAATCTACTTATTAAAAACACAAATATACTTTTCAAAATAAATTGAAATAAAAGATTTAAAAAAAGAAACTAAATTGTTAGGTCCTTTTATCTACATATTTTTTATTTATATGTAATAAACTAATATAAACTAAAAAGGAAGAACCATTTTAAATTGTTTTCTGAAGAAGGGTAAATATTGTATTTTGCTAAAATATTTATAGCAGCTCAGGGTGATTGTAGTCCTGATGTTTGTATATACTTTGCATAGATCATAAATATAACTATAAATTATTTACAAGTAGTTAAAAAAGAGGAATTGACAGATGAAAAAAATCTCAAAAAGTCATAAAGTTATCTTGTTTTTTGGGAAATTTTTTATTGTAGGAGTTCTTTAGCTTATTTTTAAAAAGTTGTCAATCAATGTAATTTATGGCTTTTTATTATAAATTTACAAACTATATTATGTGAAATATCACTAATATCAGTTACATATTATATTATATCGTCTTCATAAATACTAATTATGTATATATCATTTATACAATTTTTATTATGTTAATTATTTATACAGCAGCACTTAATATATTGTATAACTTGTTTCCTTAAGTTTTATATGAGCATGGGCTCGGGGGCCCCCTCAGCTTGGGGGCCCTGGGCTCGTGCCCTGTGTGCCCCTGGGGTAAAGACGGCACTGTCTCTATGCTAATTTTTCGCTATGTAATACCTACCACTTTAAAAGAAAAAGAATCCTTTTTTTAAGCAGTTTACAGAAGTTTACAATAGTTTACAGAATATGATGTGCCCATTTATTCAAAATAGAAATTCATTTTTCTGAATACGAATAAAATAATTTAGTGTTTGTTCATTCACAAAAATGTCCCAATTTCATCTAAATCCTGACAGTTTCATATTACAGTAATACCTCGCATGACGCTGTTTGCACAAAAATATACATACACGAAAATGGGTATACTGACGAATTTTTTTTTCAACGCCAAGTATTGGATGTAATGTGTATTAACAGTATTCACGACACAAGTTGAAATTTTATCGGTTATATGTGCCTGTGTAATTTTATTTAAGTAAGCCTATGTAAGATTCAATTGTACAGTTTAATAATTCTTACCTTGGTGTATATTCGTTTTATAGGCATATGTGTAAGAACTCGCCACAGTTCCGTTAATTAGGATCTTTTACAAACTACAAACACTAACTTCCGCATTATATGAGGTATTACTGTATAAAGTATAGCAATGAACAAGCTAATTTACGAAAATAAGGGTAGTTTTTATTATAAGATTATATTATAACATATGTACACTGACATATTACATGTGCACACATTTATAACACCTCGACCTCACTAATACATTGAAAATATATATGTTTTTAATATTGCGTTTTGAAAAAGAAGGACAACACTAATGCTTATTAATGTTAACTCCTATATTTATTCTTATTTTTAGTTATAGTTACTTGTTTTCTGCTTTTATTCTAAAATAAGGAGAGAAGATACCAGATCGAAAAATACAAAATCTCAAATTTGTGTTTTTATTTTCTCCAATATGGCCTTAACGTATTGCTGTGTGGTCCTTTTGCCATACAGTGGTGAAGTTGTATTGCTTTTTTTTAAATTATATTTTAATTAGATACTAATGTATCAACTATCCTAATTATGGTTTTCCATAATTGCTAAGGTAAATACCGGGATAGTACCTAATTAAAGTCAGCCATTCCATATACATTAAATGTATGAAAAAGGAATAAATAAATAAAAATAAAATAAAGATCAGGGCAAGGAACACAAATATAATCAGCTACGCTATCGGAGTCAAAACTTTCTGCAAGTGTCTAGTTTCCACCGCTTCTGCAACAATACCATAACTATCTTTGCAAAAAAGTCTTGCATTTAACCTTTTCCAGATGAGAGCCATATGGGCTTTCATTTGTTATAATAATTTTGATGGTAACAACAAATAAAACATTTTTTAAAAATCGACTTCAAAAAGTAAAAAATAATATAATAATACCTATTTTGAAGTCAGGGGTGACATAGTAAAAAAAAATGTGGTTGGATGTGCTTACAAAATTAATGAATTCTCGTGGATTAATATTCTTTATACTACACCCCACTTGACTTCAAAATAGGTGTTATTATATTATTTTTTACTTTTTGAAGTCATTTTTTTAAAAAAAGTTTTGATTTCATACCTTTTAGTGTCAATTCTTATCAGTTCTTATAGTGATAATTGTTTAAATGAAGAAGTATTCCAAATTTCATACGTTTAGGTGGAATAGTTCCGAAAATACCAATGTCCAAAAATCATAATTTTGGGCACTCACTGATTTTGCTTTGAAATTTGGAGCAGAAATAAGTTTCAAAGTAATAATAACTAGGAAAATAAAAATCAGTAAAAATCAAGGAATTTTTCAAAATAGATATTATTGGATCAACATAAATTAAAAAAATATGTTACTATAGCTTTTAAAGTAAATAATTTTGCATATTATAAGAATTTTAAAATTAAATCCGCTAGCTCTCATTACTCCTCGCTTCCCTACTCCATGTTTAAAGTTACCATGTTTTCCGTTTATTGTAAAATTGAATTTAAAATTTATTAAGTAGGCCGTTCTTTATGGCACTAGTGCTTTTTGTTTTTCATTATGTAACTAATGCCAAAAAGTACTGCTTTTAATAATATGTCTTAACAGTGTAATAAAATAGGTTTTGATGATTCAGTGTTACATAAAATATATTATTATGCTATTATGGGTTTATCGACATTGTTTTGTTAATGTTGTGAAAGTAATAATTCGTATGGACGAATATACTTCGTGATAAATATTTGTTAACAATAGTGCTAAAGTAAATAAAAAGAATTTTTTATTATATAAGAATATTAAAAAGAAAAAAAGAAGCATCAGCGAAAATCTCTTTGTTTAGTGAAATTACGTATTATGTGATATAAAACCATTTATCTTTAGTCACCTGATATGAAGAAATGTGTAGTTGTTAAAATGAACGGATACTCCACTATACGATACCTATATAATATCTGTATAATGCATCTATGTAGTTAGTAACAACTAACTACGGTTCAAGAGATGTACGGTAAAAGATCTGAAGTGTTTTCTAAAAGCAAATATTTTCAAAAAATTTAGCACTCACGTAACAACGGCTCTAAGAATTCTCTGATTGTCATGGAAAACTCAGTAACACAGTAACACAGGGAAACACAGGGAAACACAGGGAAAAAACTAGCCCACGAGGAGTTACAATTAAATACAGTAAGCTCCCGACTGATACGGCCTCTGTGAATAGATTTCGGGGATATTTGAGATTGGTTAGAAATATAGGCATAAACGAAACCAAAAACTGTGGGTAAAATTTTTTATTTAAAATTATAATTTGAATTCTATTTAACCGGATCAAGTTTAATAAAAAATTGTTTTATAGTGTAGTATTATTACACAAGGATTCGGAAGAAGACAGACTAATGCAAAAATTGTTGCATTCGTTGTATATATGTTACAGGATAGAACAATTTTGAATTTTTTCAAAAACTAACTTATGTTACAGTTACTGTAAACAAAAAAGGGATTCCAAACTGTGGATAATTGGTTGTCGGTATTGTGTACTGTACTCACATATGCCAACATTCATAAAAAAAACTTTCTTTTTGAAATAACGTCAAAAGAGCATTAAATTTTTTTAATCTGGCACACTGTAAGGGATTTTCTTATAGCCAAATCATGATATTTTAGAATATATGATTCCATTTTTTCAGTAAATCATTTCGACATATATTGATGTGCTGATGACCAAAATCGTGTTACATTTATAATGCTACTTATTTGAATTAAGCGTAAAAGTTTCTGATTAGCTAATACGATGTGGCATGATTCTAATATTGAAAATCAAGCGGTTTATATTATAACGAAAATTAAAAATATTCCCAGTTCCAGCTTAGATTTCAAACTATCAATTTCAAATTATTACGGAATCAAAGTTTTATTTGCAACAATAAGTTGCTAAAATGTTAAATTTAATAATTATTAAAATGTCAAATTTTAAAAGCACTTAATAAATAAATAATTTTTATAAAAATAATTTAACTCTTTACATGATTAAGACGAGTTAACTCATCTTGCAATGTGGCGGCTCAAAATATTGTGATATGTATATATTCACTCCCAAATACACAAACTAAAGTTAGACAACGGTTATATAATCGTTGTATAACATGGGTTATAAACAGTGTTGGCCAGATGTTAGTTATAACTAATAATTAATAACTAATAACTAAATTATTCTTTTGTAACTACAGTTCATTTCAGTTAAATTTAACCATGCTTCCTCACTTTGAATTTAAATAATTTCCGTTTTCTTGGCTTTATCTCTTTTATTATTGCATTTATGAAAATTTTAAATTTGCAGTTTATTTTTAGAAAAGAATAGAAGATTGATTTGTTTTGAATATAAGAATTATTTAATTTTTTAACGAAAACTCATGATCAATTATATCTGAAATGAGGTATAATAACTAATAACTGAAAAATTCAGTTATTAGTTACAACGAATAACTAATTTAGTTTTTAGTTGTAGTTTTCAATTATAACTAATAACTAATTTTATTGATACGTTAGTAAGTTTACTGAAATTATCGTAGGAGATAAAAAAGTTAGGAATGAAAAGTATGATAATAAATTTTGATAATGAAAAGTATAATTTAGCAGCTTTGATATATTTCGAAGAATATTTTCTTTGCTTATTTGTCCATTTTGAAAATATCGTTATTTTCGATATCGATAATTTTCGATACCCAAAACTCCGTTTTAGTAGCGCTAATATGTTTGTAATAACTTACTTCGCTTAAGCCTTTAAAAAATTCGTTATTTTTTCGTTACGATATAGGTCTTTTATGGGATTTAGCATTTACGACCAAAGACAATTACGAAAAGTAACGAAAAGTAATTTCTTAAAAATAGTCTGTATTGCTGACCCAATAAATGGAACTAGGTAATGGGGACTAAAATTAATCAATTGAAGTATGAATTCACTTTTGAATAGTAGAAACAGAGTTCAAGCAAATTAAAATTACTGTTTTAAAATTTAAACAATATAATATAGTATGTTCTCCTAATACCAATTAACTCTTTAAATGATTAAGACGAGTTAACTCATCCTGCCATATGGCGGCTCAAAATGTTGCGATACGTACATATTCACTGGTATAGGTGCCGCTATCTGTGACAAATTTTCCGAAATACGGTATAATTCTAAATAATGTCACATTTTATCAACAAAGTAGTTATATTTTGTAAATTCCTACGGTTCACTTTTTTGATTGGAATCTTTGATTTTTTTTCTTTTTCTTTTTCTGTAACCTTATCTATTGTACTTATCACTGGCAGTAAAAAGTCCGGCATTTTGAGACAAAAAAATTTTTCCATATGGTTTGTTTAAAAGGGTTAAAAAAATTATGCAAAATTGGTGGAAGAGTGGATTTTTTTTGTTTTGGGACTTTCGAACCTGGGACTTGGGACTTCATTTGGAACTTCCAGGACACTGTACTCGAGACCAGGGGCTTTCAGTTTGGTTCCATATATAATATTGCTTTATTGGAATATGTGGGACAAATTTAGTAATTAGTTTATAACGTGTATAACTACAACTAATAACTAAAAATTGAAAAATGTAGTTGAAACTACAACTATTTAATTACGAATAATTTAGTTAGGAATAAATTAGCTGGTTAACCTATCCAGAGGCAAGACGGAAGCTTTTAGGCAATACGCCTCGTCGCTCAGCTCTTGACGGTTATGCACGCGCTGTTGCGGCCCCCGCCCCTACAGCGGTTGAGAAAACAAATGAAATTCGAGAAATAAAGGAAGCCATGAGACAAATGCAGGTGAACATGCAGAAAATGCAAGAGTGTCTCATGCGCTCTTCGGGTGTAGCTGTGTCTACACCCAGTACAGCCGCTGTTGTGTCAGCCAAGGTCCCTGAGGCCAAGAGGGTGCTAACAACCACCCCTCAGGGACCCGTCGTACGTACTGTGACGTCTTCTCCAAAGAAGACATCACTGAAGAAGGCTTCGCCTCCTAGAAGGCGTCACAGTGAGGGGGGAAAGGAGGTGGTAAAACCAAGGTCCCCCAAAAAGGGACCCTCCACAACCACCTCGGAGGCAGAAACCATGCTGCCTCCACAATCGACGGTGCCACTGCCGCAACGGCCAACGGCACCGTCCCGACCGGGCACACCCGAACGCCCGGTCACCCCCCTCTCGAGTCGCTCTATCCAAACACCGATGAGCGACTCGGAAAGTGCGACCGCGTCGGTACGTACGGGTACAAAGCGCCCGACGTCCGACGCCTATACTAACACCTCGGCCACCGAATCTGACAATTCGGACGCCGAGGTGAAAGTGATAAAAAAAAAAAAAAGGCTGGCCAAAGGGGAAACCTAGGAAGTAGCCACACTTCCTAGGGAGCAACCCAAGTAGTAACGGAAATGGCTATCGTACAGTGGAACTGTAATGGTGTTAAGCACCATTACTGTGAATTGCAGATGCTTCTGGCTAAGCACACGCCTATGTGCGTGTGCTTACAAGAGACACATTTACGGCCGGCGGAACAATTTACCATTAAATACCATAAAATCCGCCGGCACGACGTACAGCCAGACATCAGGGCGAGGGGGGGTGTTGCCATTATCATTAAAGATGGCGTTCCTTTCCGGGACCACCCGTTAAACACCCCCCTACAAGCTATTGCAGTACAATTTTTAAAACCGCCCCAGTTCACAGTATGCTCGGTCTACCTACCAGATTTCGACTGGAACGTCGAAGATTTGACCGAGCTCACATTACAGTTACCACGTCCATTTTTGTTACTAGGAGATTTTAATGCTCACAGCCCCATGTGGGGCTGTAGCACAAGAGACGCCCGTGGAAGACTCATAGAACGGTTTCTAGATGAGTCTGAAGCGGTCTTGTTGAATACCGGTCAAGGTACTTTCATTAACGCAAGAACCGGTGAGCTGTCGGCTATCGACTTATCACTTGCCTCACCGGTAATGGCACACCGTTATGAATGGACGCTGGCGTCTGATTCATACGGTAGTGACCATATTCCCATTATATTGAATAGTACCACGCCGATGACTCCATAATCGTCTTCGCCGAGATGGCGTCTCCGTCAAGCTGACTGGGGCATGTACGTTGATTCATTCCGTACACCCGAGCTGACTGGAGACGTAGAAGATGATGTGGAGCAAATGTCCTCCAGTGTCATTGAAGCAGCATACAAGAGTATTCCGAAGTCGTCCAGCATTCCACCCAAACGTCAAGTCCCATGGTGGAATGAAGTCGTGAGTGTAGCAGTTGCAGAGAAAAAGCGGGCGTATAACGAACTCAGACGTCGCCCCACGCAGGAAAATGTGATAGCCTACAAGCGTGCTCAAGCACGCTGTAAACGCACTATAAAAGAACAGAAGAGGCTATCATGGGAGCAATATGTTTCGGCCATTAATACCTCCACCACCACCTCAGAGGTATGGAGAAGAGTGAGGGCCATTACAGGGAAATCCTCCCGTTCACCAATGCCCTCCCTTCTCGTCGTCGACGGTCGGAACATCACTGAACGCGCAGAAATGGCTAATTGTCTAGCTAAACACTTTGAGCATGTCAGTGGCTCCCAGAATTATGACCCGGACTTCCTGCGGATCAAGACCGAACACGAACAAAACGATCTTGATTTTTTCTCAGATGAATCCCTCCAGTACAACCAACCGTTTTCTATGCAAGAATTACTGGAGGCGCTTCGGGGATCTGGGGACACCTCCCCTGGACCTGACGAGATCCCCTACGCCATGATCCGGAACCTGCCTTATCCTGGTAAGTGTAGGTTACTGGATCTTTACAACGAAATTTTTAGGCAAGGCGTTTACCCTCCGCAGTGGCGGGAAGCTACCATCATTCCGCTGCTAAAAGAGGGTAAAGATTCATCGCAACTATCTAGCTACCGTCCAATATCCTTGACTTGCTGTTTCAGCAAGGTATTGGAGAAAATGGTGAACAACCGTCTCGTCTGGTGGCTGGAATCAATGTGGGTTCCGCCGATACCATTCGACCACGGACCATCTTGTTCGCCTCGAGAATGCCATTCAAGACGCCTTTCTCCAACGAAAACACCTTGTGGCAGTGTTCTTCGATTTGAAGAAAGCTTATGATATGACCTGGAGGTATGGCATTCTCAAGAAGCTGCACGACTGGGGTTTAAGAGGTAACCTCCCTCAGTTCGTAAAAAGTTTTCTGACTGACCGTTCTTTTCGTGTCCGGGTAGGTGACACTGAGTCTGAGGCCCACTCCCAGGAGAATGGTGTTCCTCAAGGCTCCACCATTAGTGTCACCTTGTTCTCCATCGCAGTCAGTCATATTGCAGCTTCAGCCCCAATTCGTCGTTGCTTGTACGTTGATGACCTCACAATTTTTTATGCAGCCGATTCCATTGAGGATATCCAACAACGGCTGCAACAAGGCATCAACGAAGTGGTGACTTCTGCAGAAGCTCTTGGTTTTCGTTTCTCACCACAAAAAACATCGGTGGTTCACTTCTGCAGAAAGCGCAACGCACATCCGGATCCTGTTCTCACATTGAAAGGATCCAACCTTCAGTGCGTTGATAGCGTCAGGTTTCTAGGACTCATATTCGACAAACAACTTACGTGGCGCCCACACCTCCAAGCCTTAGCTGCGAGTTGTCGCAGAACAATAAACATGCTTAAGTGCTTGGCTGGTGCATCGTGGGGTGCGGGCCGGGAGTCGTTGCTTCGCCTGTATCAATCGCTAGTTCTGACTAGGATTGATTACGGCAGCATTGCTTACTCCTCCGCCCGGGCGTCTGCGCTTCTACTCCTAGATCCTGTTCACCATGCAGGCATACGACTGGCTACGGGAGCATTTCGAACGAGTCCTTCTATGAGCCTCTGCGTAGAGTCGGGCCTTCCTCCGCTGCGACTGAGACGTGAGCGTCTCTTGCTCAATTATGCAGCGGGGATATATGCAACACCTACGCATATTAATCACCCGACTCTATTCAGATATCGTTTACAGGGGCTCTATGGTCGACGTCCCACCATAAGTCGACCAGTGGCCGTTCGAACGCAGGAGTTATTAGAGAGTCTGCACTTACAGTTCGCCAAGGTACTTCCCAAACGTCCTATGGAAGTACCTCCTTGGCTGATCCCTAACGTAAGGTGTCGTTTCGACCTGACTGGTCTCAACAAGGAGGAGACCAGTTCATTCGAATATCGATCCCGCTTTTATGAGATCATAAGCGAACTTGACTCTCTCTGCATATACACAGATGGTTCCAAAACAGCTACGGGTGTGGGAAGTGCTATCGTCATTCGTGACGACCCTCATGCTTGGTCACTTCCTCCCCAGGCCACTGTGTATACTGCAGAATTATTTGCTATTTTGCAAGCCCTGCGATTCTGTCAAACATCCGAAGATAGCGCATTCCTCATTTGTCCCGACTCGTTGAGCGCGTTGCAAGCGATCTGCCACTCTCATACCATCGATCCACTGGTGCAAAACATCCGAAAGTATCTCTACATGCTCCGCCAGAAGTCTATCACCTTCTTCTGGATACCCGGACATGTGGGGATACCTGGCAATGAACTCGCCGACCAGGCAGCACGTCATGCAGCCGAAGTCGGTGAGCCACAGGACATTGCCATACGCCCAGCGGATCTGAGAGTGTGCATTAGATCCGCGATTGAACAGAAATGGCAACGTGAGTGGAACAACCTCACGGCGAAGCTCAAACAGGTGAAACCTGAGGTCAGAAGAACTCCGGCACCTGTAAATCTGAGCCGGCGAGAGAGTGTGGCCCTGACGCGTTTACGCTTGGGCCACACGGCGTTAACACATCGTCATCTCCTCGCCGGTGAGGATCAGCCAAGGTGCGCCGCCTGCGGGACGGCGCTGACCGTGAGGCATATAGTTGAGGAATGTGTAACCTTTGAGCCATTGCGCCAGAGGTAGCAGCTCCCCAATAATGTAGCCGAAGCTTTAGCTTACGATGCAGTCTCTGAAAGAAAGATGCTTGAATTTCTCCGAAATTCGCATCTTCTTCAGAGACTTTAGGGGCATTACATCTCATATTTTATCAAAGTCGTCTCTTTTTATCTCCCCCGATAGTTTAAACTTTATTTTTCAGCTTTGTTTTAATTTATGTGTTAAAATGCTTTTGTGTATGTCTTATTTATTAACTATACCCTGTTCCAGCTGGTCTGGCAGGGTACTTTTAGTCTTTCGTTATGCCACTAAGGGCCTTTTACACCCTTAGTGGTACTGTTGTTATTTATACTTGTTGTTTTGTTTTGTTATTGTTTTTTAACGATGTATCACCGAGGGCTCTTTACACCCGAGGTGGTACATCATTCGTTCCTTTTATCTGTGATATTTTGTTATGCCGCTGTAGGCCTGTTGTTATGGCTCTACAGCGGTATTGTTTTAACTCCTTATTGCGTCACTGGTCGGTCTTTGGCCTCCCAGTGACGCAATAAGTTTTTTCTGTGATAATACTGTGATATCTTTCTAGTCATATTTGGTGTGTTTCTAGTCGGTTCTCTCCACTCCGAGGTCCGTTACACCTCGGAGGGAGTCTCAGCGATGGTCTTCAGGCCTTGGTGACCGGACACTTTGTTTAGTACTTATCGTACCGTCACCAAGGACTGTCCGCTCCTTTTAAGCCCTGGGATGGCAGGGCTCATCGTTGGATTTTATATGTGTATGTTTGTCCGTTGTCTATTGCATTTATGTGTTCCTGTCTTTACGTGTTGTTTTTATTTTTACTGTGTTTGGCGGCGCATGCCCTTAGTAGGCGATGCCGCCGGGTGCTGCTGACCGCGCCATCCACCGGCAGCAGTGCCCCAATTTTAATCAAAAAAAAAAAAAAAAAAAAATAAAAAAATAAATTAGCTGACTAAAAATATTAATCAACTAATTAGTTTTAAATCAATTAAAAAAAATTAGTTGATTGATGCCAACACTGGTTATAAAACCGTAAATGTTATAGTTATAATAACCTTTCACGAACGTTTGACAAACGTTGTCATAACCGATTTTGCCCAGTTTTTTTTACAACCGTGGTTACATTCCAGGTTAATTCTAACGTTAGATTAACGTTATAAGAAAACGTTAAACCAGCGGTATTTTTAAGAATTAGATTAAAGTTTAATAACAACTTTAAAGTAACGTTATTTACTAACGTTAGCTTAACGTTTAATTAGATCTTTAAACTATGGTCTAACTATCTTCTAACGTTACTTCTTAAACTATGGTCTAACTATCTTCTAACGTTACTCTAAGTTTTAAAAATAACCTTAAAGTAAAAGGGTTATATATTAGTTATAACAACGTTTCACGAACGTTTGACAAACGTTGTCATAACCGTTTTTGCCCAGTTTTCTGACAACCTGGGTTATTTTCTGGATTGTTTGAAACGCTAGAATAACGTTAAGTGAAACCATTAAGTCAACTTTTTTTTTCTAACGTTAGGCTAACGTTTAATAGTAATTTTTTACTACTAAATCCGACGATCTTAAATTAAAAAAATTTGGGGGACAGCTCTACCCACACTGTCAACTTCCCAATGGGTGTCCTTAAAGACTAGAGACTACTGTACATAAATAATTCTTGTTTTATTTCAGGCAACTTCTTCCCTGGACCCCCGATAGAGGCTTTGCCCCTTTGCACCATACCGGGGGCTTCACCTTCTGTACCTAAGGGTGAGGGCTCCACCCTTATCAAACAAATGATAACATCATTTGTTCGCAAGATATGCGAGACAATATATATTTCAAAAACAGTTTCTTATTTCGTTCATAATAAGTTCATAATAAAATACTGGCGTTTTTAACATCAAGGAAGGTTGTTAGGCCATTATATAATTATGTTATGGTACAAAATCCATATAATCTATGTTATCTTAATACAGTTAATTCTGTTTTTTTACCACAAAAAATAAACCGCTAATCCAAATTTGCTGAAAACTTTATCCGGTCTTCATTTTTTGATTACGCATCTAATGAAATTAATCCGGAGTTGATATCATCATTTGTTCTCGAGATATGCGAGACGAAAAAAAATTCACGAACGACCACACGCACAGACATCACGCTAAAAACGATGGATTCGGATTCTAGTAACCTTGAAACGTGGAGATGTGTCAAAATTAGCGATTCGTAACATCGGACCCATTACAATAACCTCCTATGGGAAGTTAAAAAGACAATTCAAATTTAGAAGATCAATTTATTTTAAATTCTATCGTAAAAGTAACATTCTTTGGTACAAATTAATTTTTACAAGTAACAAAAATACGTATTTCTGATACCATATACAATATATTTATTACATTAATTACGTATAAAGTTTTCTGAATTAAAAAATATGTTTTATTATAAACAATGGAAAACAGTTGTATTAATTTATAACGAATTAAAAAATTAGAGATATTTTTTAATAGAGATAGGTATTTATTTAATTATTTATTAATTTTTGAAATATGTTTAATATGCTACATATAATTATATTTAATGTAATAATATTTGAAATCCTTTATTTTTAGCAATTTTTTTATTTGAAACTTCAAAGTAAATATACTCAATAAATAATTTAATAACAGTTTAATTTAGTTATAATTTATACTGACCTTATTTAAAACTTCTATATTTTGTGTTAGAGTGATAAGAACATATAAATTTTAACATGTAAAAAAATTGTTAGGAGCAGAGTATGCCTATTTTGTACAGATGTGATTTTTATATAGGTAGTACTCATAGGGCCATAGTATTTGATATTAAAATAATATTTTTTGAAAATAAAAATGTAAATATAGAAAGAAACTATAATTATACAAAAAATATAAATATTTTTGCTAGAAAACTATAACTATACAAAAAATATAAATATTTTTGCTAGAACTAGATCTGCGTTATTAAATAGTAAAGTTCAACGTTAATTGAATATTTACTTATTATTATTATAATTTTGCTGCAAAACATTTAACGTTGTAGTCAGTATATTATGTTTTAAGGACCAATCCCTAATTTCATCTTTAAGTAGTTTATCATCAGTTTGCAACTCTTCAGATGAAATGCTTGCAACCATTTCATAATTTTCACTAATAAAACATTGAATTTAGCAAAACAGTATTCACAAACATGGTAGCACTATTTTAATTTTAGAAAATATTATTATGAGTATTATTTTGAACGATTTCACTACTTTTCACATTATTATTTAATACTGAATTGACTTTTCTTTTAAATGTTCTACAACTAATAATTTTATTTTTAAACAACGATTTTTTTTTTTATAGATAATATTTATATGTGGAAATTGCTTGCAATAAAACCAATCACTTACGTATAACAGTTATAACGAAACTGACGCTAAATATATAGAGGCGTGTGGTTCAGCACAACTTATGGTTTGAAATTAATTATAAAGTGGTTATATTACAACCATTGTTGTAAAATGATTATATTATAACCATTAACTTAAAATATGCTGTAAAGTGGTTATATTGTAACCAGAAGTTTAGAATATGTTGCAAAATGGTTATATTATAACCAGAAGTTTAAAATACGTTGAATAAAGGTTGAATGTAGGTAAAATTTCAAATTATCAATTTCATTCTGTATAATTATGATACCCATATAAATTTTTTAAATTAATCTAAGATTAGTGATACAAACAATTTACAAAAATTATTCATACTTTTTATGTATATAAATAACAAAATCCTTATTGTTGAATTTCAATAGCAAAAAAATAATAAAATCTAAAATTTGTTATAACAATTTAAAATAAGATATAAGGCGGTTCTAGTATAATTTTTAGTTTATAATGGCTATATTATAATCAGTTCCATGTGAATTAGAAAACGGTTGTACATAAACTTTAGCTGAAAGCAAGTTATAAAATTTCTATATTATACCTTAATTTAAAATAAGGTGCAAAATGACTGTAATATAACTTTTAGTTTAGAACGGTTATATTGTAATTAATAGTGTAATATGAATTACAAAACGGTCGTATATAAACTTTAGCTAAAAATAAGTTATAAAACTGCTTTATCGTAACCTTTAATTTAATATAAGCTATAAAATGGTTGTATTATATCTTTAAGTTTGGAATAGGTTATGAAGTTGCAAGTTCCTCTTCAACTGCAAAATAACCAAATGTTATAAATCAGTTCTTAAAACGGTGTTAAGAAACTTTTGTTTACTGGTTAAATTATAGTTTTAAATCAACGTTAAAAAAACGACAAAAATTAACTAATTTATTGTAAAGTTTAAGTTTAACTTGTGATTAACCCTTCAATACCTACAAGGAATTTTCTAACCAATTTAAAACTAATTTATTATTATCGGCAAAAGTTTGGATCTAACCTCGGTTATAAATTGTGTATTTGGGCTGATACAGGTGCCGCCATCTGTGATAGATTTTCCAAAATACGGTATAATTGTAATAACATTCAATTTTATCAACATAGTATAGTATAATTTATATTTTGTAAATTCCTAGTGTTCACTTTTTTGATGTTGGAATCTTTGATTGTTTTTCTTTTCCTTTTTTTGTAACCTTATCTATTGTATTTATCATTGGCAGTAAAAGGTGCGGCATTTTGAGACAAAAAAATTTTTCCCTATGGTTTGTTTAAAAGGGTTAAAGTTTTATTTTTTAAAATAATAAGTGAAACAAACATCTAAATTGACTCCATTTATTACAAATCGAAATTTATGTGAGAAACTATTATGAGAGATTTATATGAAATTTATGTGAACCATATTCACCCTATTTCAAATTTTACCTCCAATTTTATAGTCAAAGCCCCTCCAATAGTTACGACCCTGGATTTGAGTACATTTGTAGAAAGATCTTTAAAAATGAAAGATTGTGTCAATTTAAACTATTTTTCTATTTGTTATAGTTTTCGAATAACTGGACAAAATTAAATTTTTACCCCAAATTTGGGGGTGAATTTTATATGTATAAAATATTTATATATGCTATTTATATACAAAAATAAATTCGGCGTTGATAATAGTTAGCTAATAATAATTACAATATAATAAAGAAAAAGAAAGAAACACGTGCACGCAATTATTTAAATCAGCGTAGAAGACATTTTCTTGTACACATAGTAAAAATTGTAGTAATTAATTTCATAGAAATATGACTATTACTCAATTGTAATTTTGCTTCTACCGATTCTGTTTTTAAAATATTTCAACAGTTTCCAATATTAACTAAAGCTACCGGAATTTATATAGAGCCCTTAATTTTGTACCTTTTTAGAGCCCTTAATATTATAATAAACTTTTATCCAATATTTTTGTTTCAATATTAATTGTAGAGTATAAATACAATAAATAAAAACAATTTAAAATGTTATTTTTAAAGATATTATAAGTAAAATATTGAGTGCACATGTAAGATTTTAGATTAAGATTTGAGCTTTTAGCTTTAACGTAACGGCTTTTAGCAAAAACAGGTAAACTAGTATTTTTGATGTAGTTTTCATATTTGATATTAGTATTTTAATTGGTCGAACCACATTCACCCTATTTCAAATTTTACCACCAATTTTATAGTCAAAGCCCCTCCAGTAGGTCCGACCCTGGATTTGAGTACATCAGTAGAAAGATCTTTAAAATGAAGGGTTGTGTCAATTTAAACTTTTTTCTGCAATTTGACCAAATTAAATTTTTACTCTAAATTTGAGCGTAGATTTCACTCCTTCAATGGCGTTTTTGGCCGATAAAAATATAAGCGTCTGTTATTTTTCTTTGTTCTACACATCTACCAAATTTCATCAAAATCGGGAATTATCACTTCAAGACCTTTACTTGTTAGAATTTTTTTTTAAAATTATGAACTTTTAGAGAATAATCAAATATTTTTGACGGTCGGCTCTTAATCTAGTATTTGTAGTATGGTAACGTATAGGTAAGATAGTATATAAACATATGTTGTACAAAGTAGATTGTATAACCATTTCGTAAAAATACACGTTATAGTATCACGGTGTCATGTTAACCAAGACCTTTTTCATACTATCATTTTACGCTACAATGTTCAGAATAACTTATAATGTTCCATTTCATCCGAGTCGACTTTTCACAAAATCCGTCTTTAATGACGCTATGTGTTACGAAAATATATTGTACAAACGTTAACCGTTGGTTTTGTTTTAGTGGTAATTTTATTAAATAGATATCCAGACAAGGTTGTTCTAGCATTTTTTTCTAAAACAGAGTGAAAAAGATCCTTCTGATGTATGTGTTAATTTATTATCTACATTAATTCCGAAAGAATATTAATGTAATTTTTTGAAGCATAAATAATGTGGGGGTACCAGCTATTTGATGGCACGCTAGTTCAGACAAATATTTTTAACTTCCCATAGGAAGTTATTGTAATGGGTTCGATTTTACAAATCGCCAATTTTGACATATCTCCACGTTTTAAAGTCACTAGAATCCGAATCCATCGTTTTTAGCGTCATATTTGTGTGTGCGTTCGTTAGTTCGTTCGTTCGTTCGTTCGTTAGTGAATTTTTTATCGTGTCGCATATCTCGAGAACAAATGATGATATCAACTCCGGACTAATTTCATTAAATGCGTAATCAAAAAATGAAGACCGGATAAAGTTTTCAGCAAATTCGGATTAGCGGTTTGTTTTTTGTGGTAAAAAAACGGAATTAACTTTATTAAGATAACATAGATTATGTGGATTTTTTACCGTAACATTATTATATAATGGCCTAAGAACCTTCCTATAAATGGCCTAAGAATGTTAAAAACCCCAGTAAATAATTATAAAATTTAAAAAAAAAAAAAACGAAATAAGAAACTTTTTGTGAAATAATTTTTGTCTCACATATCTTGAGGACAAATGATGATATCATTTTTTTGATAAGAGTCCCCACCCTTAGGTACAGTGGGCGGTATGGTGCAAGGGACCAGTGCCGTCTTTACCCCAGGGGCACACAGGGCACGAGCCCAGGGCCCCCAAGCTGAGGGGGCCCCCGAGCCCATGCTCATATAAAACTTAAGGAAACAAGTTATACAATATATTAAGTGCTGCTGTATAAATAATTAACATAATAAAAATTGTATAAATGATATATACATAATTAGTATTTATGAAGACGATATAATATAATATGTAACTGATATTAGTGATATTTCACATAATATAGTTTGTAAATTTATAATAAAAAGCCATAAATTACATTGATTGACAACTTTTTAAAAATAAGCTAAAGAACTCCTACAATAAAAAATTTCCCAAAAAACAAGATAACTTTATGACTTTTTGAGATTTTTTTCATCTGTCAATTCCTCTTTTTTAACTACTTGTAAATAATTTATAGTTATATTTATGATCTATGCAAAGTATATACAAACATCAGGACTACAATCACCCTGAGCTGCTATAAATATTTTAGCAAAATACAATATTTACCCTTCTTCAGAAAACAATTTAAAATGGTTCTTCCTTTTTAGTTTATATTAGTTTATTACATATAAATAAAAAATATGTAGATAAAAGGACCTAACAATTTAGTTTCTTTTTTTAAATCTTTTATTTCAATTTATTTTGAAAAGTATATTTGTGTTTTTAATAAGTAGATTTATTTTTACTTAGATCTGGACTTTCTAAAATTTTATGTGAAACATATGTGACCCTTTTGTGACCCTTCTTAGAGCTAGACTAGTTTTCTTTTTCTTTTTTTTTAAATTATTGCATCTGGAACCATTAAAATTTTTTAGGTACAAAAATATATATAAATAAATTTTTCTTGTAAAACGTATATTACAACGTTATTAGTGTTCCTAAACTGTTGTGTATTAAGCTGCATTTATAATTTTGTGCAATTATGTCGAAACGAACATATCTAAGTGGTTCAGAAAAAAGAAAAAGACTTGCTATGCAAAAAGAAAATAGCAGCAAATTACCTAAATTAACTTCGTTTTTTATTCCGGAAGAAATTAGTCAACAGTCTGACTTTTCGACTTCAACGTATCAAAATGCTCCTAGATCAGAGACTTCGAAATCAAGTTCAGCAGTTCAAGAAATAGTCGCAAACACATCGAGGTCTACATCTTCTAACTCAGAAAATTGCGACTTATTAACAACAGCAAATACTTCAAAGTCACAATCACAAGCACAGTATACATTCACGAATAATTTAGATGAAATTTCAAATGATCCTGGTACTTATTGTGACGATATTTTTACGGAAAAAGTGCGCGAAATATGGATTCATAAAGGACCAGAGTTTTTTCAAAATAAAGACTGTGAATTCTCGGGAACCTCTTCAAGTTTCTGTGATGTGCGCGGTAAAATAAAAACTAGAAATTTGACTAGGAACGTTTTTACTCGCAAACTGACGAATGGTGAATCCGTAGAACGGAAATGGCTTCTATATTCACCTTCGAAGAAATGTGTGTACTGTTATTGCTGCCGTCTTTTTAATAATACTACGAACAGTAACAGTTTGAGCTCTTCCAGTGGATACAAAGACTGGAAGCATATAAGCAACCAATTAACGGAGCATGAAAATAGTTCACTGCATAGACAATTTATGATGACTTATGTCGCGCGAAGCAAAACGGCTGGTCGAGTGGATTGTGACTTACTATCGCAATACAATACACAAGTAAATTATTGGAAGAATGTACTGAAAAGGATTGTGGCGGTTGTAAAATTTTTAGCTTCAAGAGGATTAGGATTTCGTGGTGACAACGAAATTTTGGGATCGCAAAACAATGGAAATTACTTGGGATGCTTAGAATTACTTAGCGAATTTGATCCGTTCCTTGCTGATCATATAAAAAATTGCGGAAATCGCGGAAAAGGAAATACTTCCTATTTGTCTGCTAATGTTTGCAACGAATTTATTAATATAATGGGAAAGAAAGTACTGGCTACGATTGTCAATGAACTAAAGACAACAAAATATTATTCAATAAGCGTGGATTCCACACCCGATCTCTCGCATGTCGATCAGTTGACCTTCATCGTCCGATATGTAAAAGACGAAGTGCCTGTTGAAAGATTTTTGCAGTTTTTACCTATTAAAGAACATAAGGCTCAATATCTAGAAAAAACGGTTTTGAATTTTTTAGAAAGCCATAATATTTCGATAAAGGATTGCCGAGGGCAGAGTTACGATAATGCACCAAATATGGCTGGAATATATTCAGGCTTACAAAAAAGAATAAAAGAAAAATGTGAATTTGCTCTTTTTGTCCCATGTGCGGCACATTCACTAAATTTGGTTGGCGTTCAGGCTGTGGGGTCTGTTTTAGAAGCGGTAGCATACTTCCAGTTTGTCCAAAAATTATATAGCTTTTTCTCTGCTTCGACTTATCGATGGAATATACTAACAGAATCTTTGGGTACAAATAAAGTTTTAAAATGTCTCTGTGAAACCAGGTGGTCTGCACGTGCCGATGCGGTTAATGCTTTACGCAATGGTTACGAACATATTTTGGAGGCTTTAACATCAATTTCCAAAAACACAGATCAACCAGCAGAAATTAGAAACGAGGCCCAAAGTCTCAGCAAAAAAATGGAAAAACTAGAGATGATTATCCTAACGGAGATATGGAATGACCTACTTCAAATTATTAACAAAGCAAGCGTAAGCTTGCAAAAAAACACCCTCACAATGGACACTGCAACGAAAATTTTTGGATCTCTTGCTGATTTCATCAGTAACGCACGAAATAATTTCGACCTTTACGAATCGGCAGCCAAAGAAAAGAATCCAGATGCCGAATACAAAGATAATTGTCAAAGAAAAAGAAATCGTAGCACGCGTATCACATTTTTTGACGAGTCGTCAGAAAGTGTACACTTATTTGGCAAGGAAAAATTTAAAGTAGAAACGTTTATTCCTATGATCGATACACTAAGTATTCAGTTAAAGCAACGATCGGAATCATACAAGGGAGTTAACCAACGTTTTGAATTTCTTTCTCAGTTGAATACAATCGAACCGAGTCAGTTGAAAAGCAAATGCAAAGAATTTGCAGAATTTTATCATGAGGACATTAACGCTGATGAACTCAAATCTGAATGTGATCATTTAAAGCAGTATTTGAAAAATCAAGTAAACAGTAATTTAAGTATATCTGCCTTACATAAACTAATAAAAACAGACAAATTAGAAGAGATATTTCCAAATGTGGAAATTGCCACAAGAATATTCTTATGTCTAATGATCACCAACTGCAGTGGAGAGCGTTCATTTTCAAGGCTGAGAAGAATAAAGAACGAATTAAGGACGACAATGTTACAAGAAAGACTTAACAATTTATCAATTATGTGTATCGAAAGTGATATTCTACAAGAACTGGAATTCGATGACGTAATTGAAGATTTTGCTTTCCAGAAGTCAAGAAAAAAACCATTAATATCAGTGCAGTGCTAAAGTGATTAACTTAATTATACTTAAAAATATGCTATATGTCCAAATATTGTGAAGTTTTCCTATACATTGGAAACTGTTTTGAACGTTATTATATAAATAATATAAGATATACCTATTACAAAGTAACAAACATTAATTTTTTTAATGATTTAGTTATTTATTTGTGATAATAAATTCTTAAGTAAAATAATTTTTTTTATGTATAAATTTATAAAATTTAAGTCAAAATAATTTATTTTTACGTTTTATATATTTACAGCACTTTTCATATTTATATAAAAAAGTATAGGCCTTTACCCTAAATGTGTGCGATGAAACGTTTCTATAGAGTTGTATCAATAAAGTCATTAAATAATTGTCAACTAATTTTTTTTTTAGTTCCTGATGTTTTCTTTTTTTTGTTTTTCTGGTTTTCAGCTTTTAAAAGGGGCCCCCAAACTTACTGTGCCCAGGGGCCCCCACATACGTTAAGACGGCCCTGCAAGGGACAAAGCCTTTGTCGGGTACCCAGGGGCGGAGCCCCCTCAAATGAAGAAAGAATTATTTATGTACAGTAGTCTCTAGCCGTTAAGGACACACAATGGGAAGTTGACAGTGTGGGTAGACCTGTCCCCCCAAATTTTTAGTTTAAATTTCGTTAGAATATTGAAGATTTCAAGGCATAATTTTCTAGATATTTCACTAACTGTAAAATGTTTCCACACTATATCACATATAGTTTTTAGTCTAATTTTTCTCTGAAAAAATTAGACTTATACAGCCTATAAGATAAAAACGGGACGAGGCGAGAGTAGGCACGCTATCCGGACCCGCAGAACACGATTCTGAAGAAAAAAAATGTCATAAATATATGATGAACTAACCCAAACGACGACACAACCTATTGAAATTGTTCACATGTACATATTTTACTTGGAAAATTTAAAATACTTAACCATCATTGATAAATTCTCATGTTTCAGACAGGCGTATGAAACTGAAACAAGAAACATACCCCATATTCTTGAAGCCATGGCGCAATATATTTCGCAATACGGAAGACCAAAAAATATAGTAATTGACGCCGAAAAAGGGTTCGACTCTATACGATTTAGACAATTTATTGAAACATATGGGATTAATATACATATAACGGCTATTAGAAGTTTAACGTCAAATTCTCCTGAGCGGTTTCATTCAACATTCCTGGAAAAATACCGTATCACTTACGCTACAGACAAGTCCTCTTCATGTAGCCTGAAAATGTTACAATTTTTATATATAACAATTCCATACATAACGCCATAAATTGCATTCCATACGAATTATATTTTGATAATTTGATTATAATTATGACTCTAAATTAACTCCCAACGCGGAAATGGTACAACAAGAACGTGAAAAGTTCCTACGCGAATCATTTCAAAACCAGGTCTAAAACAAAGGAAACAAAATTAATAAAATAAATACTAAACGCGAACCACCCATCAACTATTTACCCAACTAAATAAGTATTTTCAGAAAAATAAACAAAATAATAAGTTACATAAAAAATTTAAACAAATCACTATTAAAACTAACAATATGGTAACAGTGACTGATACTAAAAATCGGAAAAACCCCCAAAAAAAGCTAAGACGACCTACCTTGTTACAGAATATCGCTACTCTTGACGAAAATAACGAAAATGCAGTGACTCGAAATACGGGACTTAACGAACAACCCGAGACTAGTGGCTGTACAACTAGGGCAGGGCAGACTCAACCAAGGATATAACAAATTCCTACACATCATTAATCTCAACCTTTATAAGGAAAATTTGGAAAAAATTGAAACTTCTTTAAAATATCTCGATATGGATAACAATTATTTAAATAATTCCCTTAAAAACATAGTCAAATTAAAATTCAAAGTATTTCAAAACACATACAAACAAATTTACCCTATACACGTAAAAAGAGCCCTCATAAATGCATTAGGTTCTGCTATAAAATTTATAACTGGTAATATGGACAACAAGGATGCGCTAAACATAAACCAAGATATAGAAAATATCAAATTGAACCAACACAATTTAATTTCTAGTAGCAATAAACAAATTAAAATCAACGAGATGATGTTCCAAAGATCTAATAATATTTCGGAATACATAAATTTACAGCAGGATGCCATAAATAAAATTTTCTCCACAATGAGAGATCAAGTAACGGGCAAATTAAATAATCGGGAACATAACTTTTTGAATGCTTTTAAACATGTTAATCGTATAATATATAATATCGATCTCTTGCATTTGCATTTGATTCAGCTAGCTCAAGCAATAAATCTTGCAAAATTGAATGTACTTCCTACACTAATATTGTCCCCCGACGAATTAGATCACGCTTATGAAATTTTATAATCCCAAAACCTACCCATTCGATCCTTGTATCAAGTATATGAACTATTAACATTCCAAGCGTACTACAATAACACCAATATCATTTTCAATGTACGTAAACCTATTTTCGAACCCGAATTTTATCAACTTGACCTTTTGGAACCGTTACCTATAAAAAATAAATCCATAGTAGTCCCCTATTCATATATCCTTAGCGGAAAAAATGTAAATTACTTTTCAAAAAAGGAATACCAACAACTGAATAAATTGTACATATGTAATAAAGAAGATTTAGTAAAGATACCACAGACCGACAATTGCTTTAACCGCATCCTCCAAGGACAGACAGCAAACTGCACCTACGCGAAATCTGAAGAAACAACAAAAATTATCTTACAATTTTCACCACCTGCGGTATAGATCAACGAGCTATAACCGGGACCACATTGATCTACTTCAACAAATGTGAAATCACCACTAAAGGGACATTGTACCGAAACCAGGAATAAACCAGGAATTCAGCGCTACGGAACAACTTCACATTTTACCTCTTCATGAGTTACAAGTTGAACAATACCAGCTATTGTCCAAAATCAACCTTAATAAACTTACATGGCTAACATCGAAAACAGGATAGAAGTAAACGAAATAAGGACTACAACATATACTCGTATATTCATACATCAAGTCTCACCGTAACTATCATCATTTTTCTGATCGCAACATCATCGTATACATCACCATCAAGAAAATCAGCAAAAACCGACTACTTAAGCATAATATATTATCGGCCCATACAAACGAGCCAATACTCATCTGGAATAGGCCTCAAACCCAGCGGGAAAGAGTTATGGAATGACCACATCCGCCAAATAAGCTACATCAGCATCTTCACACAATTGTCTATACGTTTCATTGAATTTCGTGTCATAGGGCAATTATAATGAAACTATGAACATTAACATATAATATTATTCATATCATCATTTTATTATCTAAATTTTTAATTATACAGAACATGTAATACGTATTAATATATTAATTCTTTATGTTTAATAATCATTATAAAACATATATAAACGATTAAAACAAAATATACAGTTTAACTCCCGATTTAGCAGTTAAGCTAGGTGTAATCACTGTTCGGGCATTACTCAATTCTTTGTAATATTTTATATTATTCAAATTAATAAAAATTGTGAAACTTAATTAAAATAAATTCTTAAAATTATATATATATATATATATATATATATATATATATATATATATATATATATATATATATATATATATATATATACATATATATATATATATATATACATATATATATATATATATATATGTATGTATACATATATATATATATATATATATATATAGATATATATATATATATATATATATATATATATATATACACATATATATATATATATATTTTCTCGCTACCTTTAGACATGTGTAAGGCCCCTGTGTTCGGGAGGAGCTGAAATTTGGTAAGTGAGGCTCATTTCCGATGCACAACGATACTATCAAAGTAGGGTCAAATTTTGGATCCGACACAACCTTTAAGGGGGTGGTGGGGGGCAACACAACAATAAAATTTTTCCAAACCGCGACCAGTTGGAAATAATGTTTCGGTCAATTATCTACAACATATCCAAAATTCAGCTTCCTAGGGTGATTTGGAGAGAGTAGAGGGGGCAAAAAGTACTTTGGCTGAATCTAGCACGCCCACAGCCCCCCCAGAATTAACGTAGAGGGTTGAAATTTGGTGTGCTGATAAAGTTCGTATCCAGGTTGTGCTTTTTGGAGGTTTTAATATTTTACCCCCATATAATAAACTTTTAACCTTTACCCCCACCATCTTTATACCAAAAATAACATTATTTTTCTTGTTTTTTAACAGTTTCGTTCGGGTCAAAATCTCCTCAAATAAACCTAGAGGGCTGAAATTTTGTGTACAGGTTAAGTTACTAGCCAGCCACTGCTTTTTGGAAGTTTAAACTTTTAACCCTTACCCTCACGATTTTTATGCCAATATTTCCTTGATTGTTTTGCCTTTTTTCTAACACGCCTAGAGACTCTCTGAGTAAACGTAGATGGCTGAAATTTTGTATATGTATTGAGCTGGTATCCAGTTAGTGCCTTCTAGGGATTTCACATTACTTCTCCCCCCCCCCCGTTTCTCCTGTTTTTACATCGGAATTCAATGGTATTGTTAAATGTGTTTAAAATGCTTTATATTTATACTATAAGAAAAAGTAGGCGAATAGTAAATTTAAAAATTTAAAAAAATTGAACATACTTTTATAACAAATGCAATACATACATATTAAGTAATTTAAAAATGTTATTAAAATTAATGTTTATTTATAAAGTAGGAATTTTTGATTTTTATTTATAAAATAGAAATTTTGGATTTTTTTGGAAAGAAAAAATATCTTCATAAAGGCCTTCCAGTTTACTATTTAAGGTCCTTTTTTAATATTTACAAGTAGAACACAAAGGCAATTGGCGTATAAGCATGGGTAGGAATGCCCTCGTACGAACTGTGTTGGATTTTTTCCTGCTAACTGCTATCGGCACCAAATTGAAATTTACTGAGATTTAGCCCTTAAAAACTTAAAACCATTTTATAAAGCCCCGATCAGCCGGACACTCATCATCAGTTTTGAAACCAGCAAAATGACAAATCGCTTGTAGACTTCCAATCACATTTCGCTTGTAGACATTCAATACCGAAGATGAAGGGAAAATTTCAACTTCCGTGATCGGGCCTCGCTGCTCACGGCGTTTTTAGCGAATTTCGAAAACTCGAAATTCAGCTATTACAGTAGGTCTCATGACGCAATCTGAGTCCGGGACTATGGCAGAAATATGTTTTGAGGTCCCTAGAATACGAAAATGATATTCACTAAAATTTATATATATATATATATATATATATATATATATATATATATATATATATATATATATATATATATATATATATATGTATATATATATATATACATATATATATACATAAATATATATATATATATATATATATATATATATATATATATATATATATATATATATATATATATATATATATATATATATTTATGTGTTCCCACGATAACTCTCGAACGAAACGTCTAAGGCTTATGAAATTTTGTGTGCGGACTGGATTCTGAATTAGCTTGGCTAAGTTCGTTAGCCAGACATGTCGGATGCCCAGAAGTAGGTTTTCTGGCCATTTTTTATCATTCGATCCTATCATAAGACAGTTCGATTTTTACATCGTTAAAAAGGAAAAAAAAATATGAAGAAAATGTTCTTATAATTTTCTTTCTATGTTACGTAGTTTTCGAGACAATCGTAATTTTCACTTTTGCTTTATTTTGCTCTCTTTGTCATTGTAATAAGTAATTTATATTTCTATCTCAGTTGCTTATAACATATACAAAAACTTCATTTTTTTTTACGTAAAACAAACGGTAGTTATTAAAAATCTATGTATTATAAATACCATATCTCTGTCTCATTTTTTTAAATTAAAAATAACCAGATATTTTAAGCATTGTAATGAAGATTTTTTAAATTTTTTTATTGAATTTTAAATGAACAAGTTAATGAAGGTAATGTCATGATATAATATTATTAAATATTATAGAAAGATAACATAATAATAATGTTTATATGTCAGGAAAAAAATTTTAAAGAACTAGATCAATTTTGAAAATTTTTTCACTGTCAAAGATCTAAGCTATTTTAGATATTTTAGACAGATATAGATTACATAATGTAAGGTCCGCCAGGGTCCATGGGACCCAAAAGTGTGAAAAATAAACTAACCGACCGATTTTGAAAATTTTTTCACTGTTAGAGAGCTAAACTATTTTAGAAAAATTTAGATTACCTTATGCAAGGTCCGCTAAGGTCCATTGGATCTAGAAGTGTCAAGAATAAAATAAGTGACCGATTTTGAAAATTTTTTTCCCTGTCAAAGAGCTAAGCTATTTTAGATAGATATAGAATACGTAATGTAAGGTCCGTCAAGGTCCATGGGACCCAAAATTGTCAACAATAAACTAACCGACCGATTTTTAAAATTTTTTCACTATTACAGAGGTAAACTATTTTAGATGGATTTAGTTTATATGTTGTATGAGCTCGGTCAGAGTCCTGGGATCTTTCAAGCGCCAAGAATAAACTAACCGACCGATTTTGAAAATTTTTTCGCTGTAAGAGAGCTAAACTATTTTAGATAGTTATAGATTACGTTATGTAAGGTCCGTCAAAGTCCGTGGGACCCAGAAATGTCAAAAATAAAATAACTGACCGATTTTGAAAATTTTTTCACTATTGCAGAGGTAAACTATTTTAGATAAGTACAGTATGTTATCTGCGATCCACAACTGTTCTGCGGATGCAAATCCGGCATAGAAAACTACACAACCGGTTTTAAAAATAGTTTTACTGTTAGAAAGATAAAATATCCTATATTATATAAGATAGAAATAAGCTACCGAACCGATTGTCAATATTTTCTCATTGCTAGAGAATTAACTTATTTTAGGTGGATAGCACTATGCTGTACAAAGTCCGTTCGGGGTCTTGGGTCCCAAATATACCAAAAATAAATTACCTAGTCGATTTTGAAAATTCTTTTACTCTTAGAAAGCTAAACTAGTTTAGATGGGTATATGCGCCAAGCACCTTATGCGAAAAAGCGCCAAAAATTAACTACTCAACTGATTTTGAAAATCTTTTCACTCTTAGAAAGCTGAATTATTTTAAATGGATACAGGTCTTAGATGAGATCCGCCAGTGCCCAATATTTCGAAATTCGCTATGTTATGCAGATGCTGCGACAGGGGTATTTATTTATATATTTTAGACTATTAGTTTCTAAGCTTTTATGAGTTGCGACACACTATTGAAACCCTAAATTTTTCATTATCTACCTGACAATAAAAGATAATAATAATACAAAAAAACATATAGGGTAAAGATACCGGTAGTTAACAGTGCTTTAGTAGTTGACACTTGCAACTTTAAACTGTTATTATAAGTCAGTCAAGAGCTTTTTTAATTAATATAATTCTGGTTGGTCACATACAGCAATCTGATTTTCATGTTAATAATTATCTCGAAAAGTTTAGCGCCAGTTTTTATGTAATTACGTATTTTATAAATGCATATGTTTTAATTCTGACAAATGTTGTTTTTGTAATCGTAATGTATAATAAGCAGGTAAATTTTGTAATCTTACAGTAACGGTTATTATAATGCCATAATAATCTTAAGAATGTTGTTTTGTTAAACTGTGAATACAGTCAATACAGTGATATTATGAAGCTGAGATTGTTACTTGTAATATTGTTACAAAACAAGAAATTTCGACCACAGCAGAATACTTTGTATGTCCATAGTTACTAACAAAGTTTAATCAGATGCTGATAAAACCTCCATCTTTTTAACTTCTCTAGCTTATGTTTCTTTCACAGTCATCTTTTGTATATTATATACGGTCCTGTCAAGTCGGCACACCGCATGTGAGAACTTTAAATTTTTTTGTTTTGTAAGAGTTCTAGCATTCTTATTAATAGTTCTAGAATTCCCTATACATATTTTAAATAGTTCCGATGATTTAGTACCAAAAAATAAACTCTAAAAATTAGGTGGGCCAACTTCACGCAGCGCACAGTATTCGATATAACTAATTTAGCGGGACAAAAACAAACAACTATTATATTTGACTGAATTTTTATTTATTACTTTTTTTTATGGACACTTAATAGACCAATCAAATTAACTCATTTAGAGGGAAATAAAACAAAAATTATTACCTAGACTTTTATTAGCGGAAATGATAAAGAGGGTTATAATAAACTTAAAAAAAAATTATGCGTGAGCCGTGGCGGAGGAGGGCTCATTTGGGGGGTTCCAAAAGTATGAAAAATTATATTTTTGCAATTTACGGCGAAAGTCGAAGTCAAAAGAAAAATTATCCTTAACAAATGTTGTAGATCATGCGAAAATCTACAACTTTTGTGGAGGTTACTTTTTAACATAACCTCAAAATTTCGGAGAAAAATGCGCATTTTCTTGTTTTCTTCTTTATTTCGTTCTATACTTCTCATTTCCACAAAAATAATTTAATTTTGACGAAACTTGGTCAAAGTATACCTTTCTGGGTCTTAAATAACCATAAGTTTTTCGAGTAAAAAATTAAGAAGTTTCCGAGATATTTATTTTTTTCGGCCCGGAACATTTCTTTTTCAAGAAAAGATTCTACTTAATGAATCATCGCACAGAGTTCTGCCGGTATTCATTTTTTTCGGCTTGACATGTACTTTTCGGTAAAATAAAAAAAAATTGGTAGTTTCATTTAAGAACATGCTCAAAAATGCAAAAGAAAAACCAATAAGTAACAAAAAATTGGTGAATACAACAATGAATTTTTCAGCAATTCTTAACAACTTGATAAAATTTTTGAAAAATTTCAAAAACTGATTACTCCACTCAATTGTACGGAAAAAAATACTCCATTGTTTGACTCGAAACATTATTTTTTGAATATTGCTATAAATATCTAAGTCGAAAAAGTAAAGTTTCGAGTCCAACAATGAAACACAGTTTGTTTCGTATTTTTTTCCGTACAGTTGAGTGATGTAATCAGTTTTTGAAATTTTTCAAAAATTTCACCATATTGTCAAGAATTACTGAAAAATTCATTGTTGTAAGAGTAACTTTTTGATATTTATTTGATTTTCTTTTGCATTTTTGAGCATGTTCTTAAATGAAACTACCAGTTTTTGTTATTTTACCAAAAAGTACATGTCAAGCCGAAAAAAATGAGCACCGGCAGAACTCTGTGCGATGAGTATTTTAAGTAGAATCTTTTCTTGGAAAAAAAGTGTTCCGGACCGAAAAAATGAATATCTCGGAAACTTCTTAATTTTTTTACCCGAAAAAACTTGTGGTTATTTAAGACCTAGAAAGGTATACTTTCGACAAGTTTCGTCAAAATTAAATTATTTTTGTGGAAATGGGAAACATAAAATGAAATAAAGAAAAAAACAAGAAAATTCGGAGTTTTCTCCGAAATTTTAGGTTATGCTAAAAAAGTGACCCTTACAAAAGTTGTAGATATTTTGATGATCTACAACTTTTGTTAAAGATAATTTTTTCTTTGACTTCGAATTTCGCCGGAAATTACAGTAACATAATTTTTTGCCCGTTTGGGCCCCCCCCCCCCCCAAATCAATCCTCCACCGCCCCTGCTTACGCATTTAATTTTTTTACGCTTATTATAAGCCTCTTTACCATATCCACTTATAAAAGTCTAGGTAACAATTTTTGTTTTCTCTATGTGTAATTTCCGAATGCCAAGTATGTCTTGACTCGGTCTATGGAGAACCTGCGCAAATACTGGTGGCGCCTCTTTCAATAATTTTATAAGTACTTACATGTGTGAGCACGTCAGCACAAATTATTGGTAACCATAAATTTTTACATAAACTCATTAACGAATTTATACTTTTGTATTAATTATTAGGTACTCTTTAATATTTATAGTTTTAATATATAAATATTAAATAAAGTAAGGAGAAAGTGCATTGTAACTAGTGACGCCTCTATAAGTCACGTTTCTTTACAAGTTATTGTTATTTCAAATACAATAGATAATTTGACTGCGTCTAATGCAACATTGTAACCGCTCAAATATTTACTTTTTAATCAAAATTAAATTCAATCTTTTTGAAAATTGTATAGTTAGTCATTTACCTCGCTAATTACATTACACTGAAGTTTTTATTCGTTTGTCACGCAACCTTGGCTGTTATGACACTTCGTACACCGATATAGGCAAGCTGCGTAGCTCAAGTAGTTGGAAAAACTGGCGTTTGACATTCATAAATACTAATGTAAAAAGTTACTAATGTAAAAACTAATAATGTAAAAAACGATAAAAATCTTCAGTGACAATTAAAATGAATAATTTCAGGATTTTTAGTTTACTGAAAACACTCTTTTTCAGTTTATATTATTTTAATTTACGGGAGTGAAGATGAATTTCTTCAATTAAAAATTTTCATTTAGAAGGATTTTTTTCTACAGTAGCTATTTATTTACCTCAGTTGTAACAAAATAAGTGATTACTGATTATTTATACTACAGTTTGTGGCAATACTCGTTCTTTTACAATCGTGTGATTATAGTATGATTATCGTAAATTTTACTTTCATAGATATCCTATATATGTATGCAGCGAACGTCAATCCTATTCGTTATAATTGCTAGAAATTAAAAAAGAAATTGCATTTAAATTTTAAAATACATAACGTAAATGAATGAAATCTTTATATAAATCGTTAATTTTTGTCAATAATAATTTTTTTTTTTTTGGAACAAAAATAAAAGTAATCACCCACTTGGACATCTCGAAAACCGCTTTTTATAGGTAATATATAATTGTATTTGCTGTTTAACATTTGCACTTATTATTACACGAGAGGTTTGTATTTTTTCGAATAAATTTGGGCTTGTATAACGAAAATTTGTTGCCTAGCAATTTAACGAGAAGAACTGTCAACTAACAAAAACGCGACACCGAAGCTGAAGCGTTTTTGGGTTGACAGTTCTTCGAGTTAAATTGCTGTTAGGCAAGAAATTTAAGTTGTAGAAAACACAAATTTATTCCGAAAAAATATAAAACTCAAGTGCAATACGCTAAGACAATTTAACGAATAAAATAAATTAATATGATTCATACTAGAGATGTCGATTCTTCAAGAAAAAGATCGATTTTTGGATCCATTTAAATCGAAATTAAAAAAATCGATTCAAAAAAAAATCGGCTAAAAAAAAATCGATTCTGTAAGATCGATCTAAAAAATCGAAATTTCGAAAAGTTTAGTAAAATTAGCTGATAATTTTTGTTAAGGGACTTAATTGATAGTATACATGGGGAATACCGTGTGAAAACGCCTTACATTATACTTATAAAGGCGATGAGTTAACTTTTCAATTATAATTATAGCAAATAAACGAAACAAGCAACGAAATTGAATATGTAGGAAGAATACCATGGAATGAACCAAATTTATTCAAAAATTTCAAACAACTGACAAAAAAATGTTTTCTAAATAAATCGCTTATATGGGGGAAAGGGATCGTTTGCCAGATAGGTGGTTTTGCTTTCTTTTGTATTAATAATCTTCATAATAGTACTTAATATATATTATACTGTATTAAGTGTATACAATATACATATTGGCTATTGGTGCTATTGGATACTATTCGGACTACTGGACAAGATAGTGCGTATACATATATGTAGTTCCAGGTACAGAGCCACATGGGGGTTCGTTGATAACAAAGAGTAAAAACTAAAAAACGACAATTAACAATAACCTTTTTCCTGTTTCATTTTAACACATGTTCCTTTGTAGAATTACAAATAAAATGAAATTATTTTTAGAAAAAATCGATTATCGATCTCTTGCTTTTAATAATCGATTCATGAATCGATTCAAAAGAAAAAATCGAAAAAAGAATCGATTTTTTAAGCTTCGATTAATCGATTTTCGATTAATCGATTTAAAATCGACATCTCTAATTCATACTATTATTACATTAATACATTGTTACTATGGTCTGAAATCAGTTAAATTTACCAATACCAATTTTTGTTTCGTTGTTGCCGTGTTTACCTACAATAAAATGACCAATGAAATGTCTTGTACAATTTTTTCGCTATAAAAATCTGTCCTAATTTTTTTTTTTTTTTTTTTTTTTTTGGTAACAGTGAAAAAACTACAATATTCTTATGGGACTTGATATACATGAGTTATAAATTGTCGAATTATCGTTCAAAATATGACAAACTTTTAAATTTAAAATAGCCTACGTACATTAAACTCTTTCATGTAAAAAACGCTAAATATAACCATCATGGACGCTAGTATTGTAATTCGAAGATCACGCAGATTCTCTATCACAATAATAAAATAATAAAATACATATCCAAAAGGAATCTAAGATCCGATCAGGACATGTCAATTTTATACATTGAATATCTAACTCAATTCACCTTAATATGAACTGCGTCAATACATAAAAATGAGAAAGAAAAAGAATTATTAAACCTATTTTACATTTAGCTAATATTAGCTAAATTACATTTGCCAGTACAAACTATTTCCAAAAAATGAAGGATATAGTATATTTCTCATATGTCCGAGAAAGTAAATGAAAACAACTCAAGTTTTCTTTTTCTTTCTTTAATTTGATCTGGTATGAAAGGTCAGACCGAAATTAATAATTTAAATGTGTTAAATATATATAAAAAAATAAAAAAGATACTTATTTATATCAATTTAAAATTGACAAAATGTGTCAATGCATAAAATAATTAACAAGTAATTATTATTGTTAATAAGTACCTACATGAAATAAATAAATTATTAATACACACATCATAGTCAACACATTCAGCATAGGGGGATCTTGATTTAAAATTGTCATTATTGCTGAAAATGAAAAACTGACACATCTGTCGAAACTAACACCTCAGTTGATCATTAAGAAAAAAATACATAAGTAAACATTATATCACGAACTACTAGGCACAAATATTTCCCAATGAGTAATAAGATCTCTTGGTAAGGATCACTTTTAAAGATGAGAGAAAACTTCTTTTACTCGTCTTTATATCATTGAGAATATCAGGGTCCTCGATAAATCGATTATATATTTTCAAACCATTATATTTAACTCCCTACCTGACTATGTTCAGTTTAACTAGTCCTAATTTGTAGGTACTTATTTTTATTATTTCTTGTATTATAATTGGTACAATCATTTTTACCGTCAGCGAAGTACTCGGAGTTTGAATAAATAAATTTCACTACTAGTACGGTGCAATTACATAGACCCAAACCTCAACATCCAAAGTAACAGTTTCATTCCAACTCCAAATTGTTCTATACAGTCCACATATTGTTTGGTAAAAAGTTACACCATTTTGAGCGTCGGGTTTGGGAGAGGGGAGGGTAGAAGTAGACAAATTAACGGTTTTCGTCAGTTTTTTTAATATTTCAAAAACTATGCAGTTTAGCGCAAAAAATGCCTATACAAAAATAATCTTCATTAAATTTATAAATAGTATTTATAAATTTCTTGGAAAAAATATGACACATTATCACTAAGGAAACTAATTTTTTTCATACAGGATTGTGTTTTGTAAAAGGAAATTGCGATTAATCCTCTTCAAACATAGCACCCTCCTCTTCTAAATCTTCGTCTATGATATTTGTATCCCTGTTATCACATCCTAGGCCTGAACAATTACCGCATATGCTTGAGGAGTTTAGACCACTCTTTCTGTATTCGCAGTTACGTACGCATTCGTTTTTGCAAACGCACACTATGAGGGAAAGTAATTCCTCGGTAGCTGCAAGACGTGCTGTTGTAATTGGTCTCAGGTGTTCGTCAATTTTCTCCCACCCCCACTCGAGCGGATTCTTCTTCTTATTCAGCCACTGCTGCACTGACGTCCAATGACGTCAGTGCAATTTCCATATGGTAAGTCTGCTAGACCCTTTGGGAAAAAATTAGGAGGATTAAAGGAAATACAAATGGTTTCAATATAGAAGCTATCAAAAATGAAAACGACATTATCACAGAAACAACGTGTATTGCTAACTGCTTAGCCAAACTATTTTTTGAGAAATCTAGTGTGGCAGCTTACCACCCAGAATTTTTAAGGCATAAAATTGAAACGGAAGGAACCATCGATTTTACTAGCGACAATCAAGAAATATTTAACAAACCGATTACATATGATGTACTAGAAGTAGCATTATCAGAATATTCCGATACTACCCCAGGTCCTGAAAATATCCCATATATATTCCTACAAGAACTTTCATCAAACTGTAAATCCTATCTTCTTAAAATCTACAATATAATTTGGTCCAAAAATGTATTTCCTACACAATGGAAAAAATCATTAATACTGTCACTGTTAAAGCCGACAAAACAAAAGATATTACCTGAAAGTTATCGACTAATAGCACTAACCAGGTGTGTTTGTTAAATCTTAGAAAAGATAGTTAACAAGCGACTAACATGGTACTTAGAAAAAAATCAACTGATAGAAAAAAAATCAAAGTGGCTTCAGACGTTGTCACTCTACAATCGACCAGTTAGCCAATTTAGAAAGCTATACACAAAATGGATTCGCACTTGGAGAACACACAATGGCCATTTTGTTTTATCTCTAAAAGGCATTTGATACAACATGGATATACAAGATACTGCAAACATCTCAAATATCCTATACTTTATTTACAATTTCCTAAGTGCGTGTAAATAATCAATTCTCGAACACAAAAGTGCAAGAAACGGGTATACCACAAGGTTCGGTTCTAAGTGTTACACTATTTTTAATCGCGATTAATGACATAATTACATAATGACATAATTAGTCTTAACATACAAAAACCAGTTGAAGCACTAGGGTTTGCCAACGATTTACAAGGAAAGGTATCCAACTGTATCTCTCAAAAATTTTTGAAACTTTGATGGATTGTAGATCTTACTAAAAATAATCACGAGCCATAAGCGGTTTAAGGGGGTGAAATTCACACCTGAAAATTTGAGATTTTTTTTTCAATTTTCTTAAATATCTTGGAAAAGGTAAGAGCTTTTGTAGGGAAACTATATATATTTGTAAATGGCACTTTAAGATCTTTATTATAATAACAAAATTAAAGTTACTAAATCATTGGGGTTTCATCCCCCATCCCCAGCCCCTAATTTTATCAGGTATTTTTTGGTAAAAGAGGAGACTGTTATGTGTAAATAAAAGAATTTTTAATTAATATATTTTACATAACACCAGTTTATTTCATTTTGCATAAATACACCCTTTGCTAATATTAACTTGGGAGAAATTATAACTTTTGGATTTAATAATGAGCAAAAATATGGTCAAAAAATCTCATATTTTAGTAATGAATTGTTACAAACTTACGATATACGTTAAAGTATATAGTTTAGAAAGAAAACATACACTGCACACCCCCCCCCCACCATGCTTTACTGATATCTATATAAATCTTTTTTATTTATTTACTTATTTATTTATTTTTATGTATCTATACAATTTTCAATATTTTAGCCTTTGGATATCTATGGATTTTGACTCTAGAAACAACTCATCAGAGTCTTTTCGGATAATGTAATTCTAAATAAGTATGATATTGATTTACATCGCTGTAACAATATTCTCTAGCTCACAATCAGTTTTCGTCGTCTCGTTTTCAAAATTGGTTCAAGTATGGATGGTATAAAAGTGGATATATTGACCAACGACCAGAAAGATTTGAAAATTCTGTAACATATTTCTTTTTCAAAGAAGAAAAAGAAGCATCAAAGTGTTGTGTATGTGGTAACCCCGCTTTTATAAGATGTGCTTGGTGTGGACAATATTTTTGTTTTGAACATTTTTATGAACAATATGATCATTGTGTAGATCACAAACCTTAAAATATTGAAAACTTTATCGATAAATTATAAATAAAAATAATTAAATAAGTAAATAAATAAATAAGATTTGTATTGATATTAGTAAAGCACGGGGGGGGGGGGGCAGTATATTTTTTCTTTCTACACTAGGTACTTTAAAATATATCGTAAGTTTAAAACAATTCATTACTAAAATACGAGATTTTTTGACCATATTTTTTTTCATTATTAAATCAAAAAGTTAAAATTTTTCCCAATTTAATATTAGCAAAGGGTGTATTTATGAAAAAAGAAATAAAGTGGTGTGATGTAATATATATTAATTAAAAATTCTTTTATTTACACACAACAATCTCCTCTTTTACCAAAATATACCTGATAAAATTAGGGTTTGGGGTGGGGAATGAAACCCCAATGTTTTTATAACTTTAATTTTGGTTTCATAATAAAGATCTTAAAGTGCCATTTACAAATATATATAGTTTCCCTACCAAAGCTCTTACCATCTCCAAGATATTTAAGAAAATTGAAAAAAACTCAAATTTTGAGGGGTAAATTTCACCCCCTTAAACCGCTTATGGGCTCGAACGAAATATGGCTCGTGATTACTTTTAGTAAAATCTGCAATCCACCAAAGTTTCAAAAATTTTTGAGAGATACAGTTGGATACCTTTCCTTGTTAGTTATATTTTACCGCCATAAAAATATCAATAATATTGCAACAAAACTTCAAAGATCTATACATAATCTTCAGCAGTGGTCGTTAAAAAATGGTTTTACATTTTCAATATCTAAAAGTAAATGTGTCTATTTTTGTAGATCACGCAATTGCATTCAAACACCACTTCTGTGAATGCACAATACACCTTTACAGTATGCAAGAATATAAAATATTTAGGCCTTATATTTGATAGAAAATTAATATGGACCGAACATATAAAAGAACTGAGAAATCGCTATAAAAAATCCATTCAACTGTTAAAAATATTATCACATCACAAATGGGGTGCTGATATTGAACCGCTAACTACAATATTTAAAATGGTACTTTGTACAAAAGTTGATTATTGATCAATAATATATGCCAGTGCAAATATAAACATATTAAAAACAATCGATGCCATATATAACAACGGACTTCGTATAATTCTAGGTGCATTTAGAGCAAGCTCTGTATTAAGTATTTATGTTGAAAGCGGAGAACTACCACCAAATTACAGACGAGACCAATTATTTTTAAATTTCGCAACTACTGTTCTATATAATCCCGACAATCCAATTAAAGAAATAGTTCATAAACCGTATTACCAAAATCTTTACGCATCTCGCCTAAAATCGACACCACTTTTATCTATACGTATCAAAATGTTACTAACAAAATACCAAATTTAATTTCCACCTGTAGAAACAACAATTGTCGAAAATATACCAATGTGGACGAAACCTAAACCAATAATCGACTTGTAATTAAATAATTACAATAAAAATGATGAGAATCCTCTTGAGCTAAGAAATATATATAATGAAATAATTAATCAGCAGTACAGCGACTACGTAAAAACTTTCACAGATGGATCAAAAAATGAAGAAAGAACAGGCTGTGCAATAGCCTGTGGTAAATATTCCGTAGGATACAGGCTCCTAGATTACTTTGGGTGAACAATGCTGAACTTTTCGCAGTTTTAAAGGCGTTGGAGTATAGTTATCAACAAACTATTAATTTGTAGTGTTTCACTCAGCTCATTGCGTGGTCTATCTAAAATAGAACAGAAGCACTCATATGTATCGCAAATACAAACCCATACTTACCAATTAAAGGTTCAGAATAAAAAATATTGTGTTCATCTGGTTACCCGCGTACATCGGTGTAGCTAACAACGAAAAAGCTGATCAGACAGCTAAAGAAGCACTGAACAATAATGTAAGAGAACAACCTAAAATTATACATACGGACTTTAAACCTATAATTAAGAAGAAAATAAGAGAACAATGGGAAGAAAAATGGCAAAATACCCCACTAACCAACAAACTACGAAATCTAACTGAATCAACCATAACGAAGAAACCGGTAAACATAAGAAGAAACGAGCAAGTAATTTGTACAAGATTAAAAATAGGGCACACTAAAGCCACGCATAAATATATATTAAATAAAGATCATCCACCAATATGTACCGAATGCAACACAACAATAACTGTACATCATTTACTCATTGCTTATACCAAATTTACCCAACAAAGGATAACGACACAACTCCCACAAAATATGTAAGATATTCTATCTCCAGACAACATAACAAAACTAATGTTATTCCTGAAACTAACGAACTTACTTAGCAGCATCTAACAATTCCCACATTTGGCTCATATTAGTAATTCTTTTGTACATGTATTAGTAGTTCCTGATACATGGAACTAACTGCTAATGGCCTAGATGTCGATGCGTGAGCCAGTGTATCAGGAAATTGAATATGTTGTAACAACAGAATGTAAATTTAAAATAAAAAAAAAAAAAAATGGGCATTAGTATTTACTTTAACCTCTTCATTCCAAATACACTTTTAATATATATTTTCTTTTTTTTAACTTGATTCCAATTATAGTAAAGATTTAAAATTTTCTGGCGTTACTAATGACAACCAAACTCATGAAACCTTCTAAACAAATATCTTATTTCCGTCTCTAGACATTCATAATAACATATTAACCCTCATATATTAAAAAATTGTGTATTATTTTTTAGAACGGGGAGGTTAATGTTATAATTTTTGCAGCTTCAGAAATATCTGGAGGTGTACTTTAGAAATCACTGTCACCTTTACATATTTCCATCATATATGTACAGATTTCTTAAAAATTTCTTATTATTTATTAATTAGTTATAGTTATTTATTATTTTTAATTAATATTTTGTAGTTATTTTGAAATTTAATAAAATTAATATTTCACTTAATCACTATAAAAATAATATGAAGTTTAGAATCTGTTTAATGCCTGATTTACATTAACGCTCCGTTCTCGGTACGATATCACTACGCTCTCGGTTCGATAAAATATTATTACACAATAAACAATGAGTGTATTCACATCATCGCTCCTGACTGATATCGAACCGATATTGGAGCGATGATGTGAATACTCTCATTGTTTATTGTGTAAGAATATTTTATCGAACCGGGAGCGTAGTGATATCGTACTGAGAGCGGAGCGTCAATGTAAATCGGGCCTAATTGTTGCCATATAAACAACGCCTACCCGAATTCTAATTAAATAAATATACGTTGATTATTACTTTTCCGCTTTAAAGCGAAAAGTGGTACTTTGTCGCTCGGCAACTAGTCATTTTTCGCTCTCTTCACAAAGCGCAAAAGCATAGTTTCCACCATGATTGTAGGAAAATAAATATTAATGTAAATTTTACGAAAAAAATGTGCTCATAGAAAAAGTGTAGTGTAAAATATGTGGGAAAAGCTTATTTCTCACTCATATGAATTGTTGTATTTGCCCTGCGGTCTTGCACAACAAACTCGTATTCGTGAGAAATAAGCTTCTTTTCCCACTTATTGTACAATATACTTTACTCAAGTCAATAAAAATATTGTTGCCACATAATTAGAATTATTTATTTGCGTAAGAACATAATCTAGTTACTAGTAGGTTGTATGCGGCGTGTATCGTGCTTTTATTTTTAATATAACCAAACTGATTTTTATCCAAAATTTCACAGACTGATAGAAAATTTTCTTATCGTTCATATATAATTTTTTCAAAAATTTTCGAAAAAATGGATAAACACGATACTGGTCTAAAATTGTTTATATCTTTTTCTTATTTATTTTTTGGAATCGGAACTACTTATATTTGGGGCGATCAGGAAAAGCACCAGTTTCTAAAATATAATTTGTAATATGCCTTAAGAGAGCCACCATGTTTTCAGTTACATCTTTTATAACAAAACTTGATAAGTCAGAGCAGTCCGTGGTATTTTTTTTTATCCTTCCAAGTACATCATACATTTCTTTTTCAGATAACAGAACTGACAAAAATTGTATTTAACATTGTTTTAAAATTTACACTTAAGTTTGTAGGGACAAGATCGGCTATGATATTAATGAAGTAATTATTAAGCTCTGCAGCTATTTCAGTTCCATTGCTTATTAAACAGTTTTTTATTGATATTTCATTAATTTCGCTCTTTGTTGCGGTACCTGTCTCATATTTAATAATGCTCCAATTTTGTGTTTATTACCCGTGAAATTATTAATTTTATAAGAAAGTAACATTTTCTTTGCAACTGTAATTACCTTCCGATATATCTTTTTATATTTTTTGATATGATTTGCTAGTACTTTACTATTAATGATGTTATTTATGAATATTAAATTTCTTAAGGTTACATTATCTGAAATTTTACCTAGATAACGTTTTCGTAAAATAAATAAAATAATCAAATATTCATTTTTAGGGTTCCGAAGTAAAAATCTAAGAACTAACATCTGTGTTGTGTCCATATGTAATATACTTAAATGTCCTTGCTGTAAAAATAGGCAATTTTAGGGTCCCGAAGTAAAAATTTCAGAAGCCTTTATGTTTGTCTATCACATTCCAATAATAGCCACACCCTTCGACCTAAGAACATGAAATTTTCTATGTATATGCTGCAGGTGTAAATCTCAATTTACAGCAAGGACATTAAGTAAGTATAATATATTACGTACGGATACAAGTTTTCATGTCTTATTCAGAAACAAAGCTGAACAAGCAATAAATCTGTAATTTTGTAAATTTAAGAAAACCGGCTCTTTTTAAATAAGAACTGTAATACTTTATGTTTAATAAGAAAAAAATACGTAGTCTTACCATTTCCAAATCCTGATTAAATAAGTAAATAAATAATAAAATAAATAAATAAATAAATAAATAAATATTTTATTTGTTTTACCCAATACAAGGCTTAACAAAGGAATTCAGTGAAAATTTTTAATGTTACATACATAATTATAACCTAGTTATAACTCAGTGTACATTGTTAAAATTACATACATAATTACAACTTAGAAATTACAACTTAGAAATTTTTTTTTCTTTTAAATTATAATATTAGTATTTTTATTCAGAGCTTGGTTAACAAATTTTAATGTCAATTATTGTAGAAAAATGTGCTGAATGCATATTTTTTGAAAATTTCTATTGAAAACATTAACTTTCACGATGTTTTTGAAATATTGGAGATCGTTTCTATAAATACAATTTCTTATAAATACAATTTCTTATTTTGGATTCACTGAGTAAGCACATTTCTTGTTTTGTAGTTGTAAGTCAAGAATTGATATCTGAATATTATTATTATTTTTTTTTTTTTTTTTTTTTTTAGTACTTTATAAAATAAAAATCTAAGCAGACTTTTCGAGTTCGAGGTTTATACAAATTCTTCCATATGCAATCTTCGCAATCTAAGAGCATAAATTGTAAAGTGAAATACATTATCTAATTGTCTCAGATTCTCTATATTAAGAATTCTTTGAATACAATAGTTTTTATTTTCAATATCATCCACAATATATTGTACAATATATTTATTTCGAATATAGTTAAATATTGGGCATTTTATAAGAAAGTGATATATGCTCTCAAGTTCTTGAAGATTACACATGGAACATATTTCATTTTGGTTTATAAAATAAATATTATTTTCAGCACAAATCCTAATTCTTGCTCGATTGCCTAGTCTTAGTTGACTTATAACTCTTTGCTTTTTCAAACTACATCTTAAATATAAATAACTTTCGTTAAAACTATATTTTTCATACAAAAGATTATAATGCAGGTTATAATTTGTTTCTTTTATTCGTATGATATCTTTGTTCTTTAAATATACTTCGTAAAGTGTAATTAATTCATTTACATTGTTTGGGTTTATATTTTGCAATGTCCATAGTTCTTTTTTGCCAATATCATTCAAAATGTTTTTAAGTTTAGTACACCAATTATTTTTTATAATATTATTTCTGTCCAAATTAACTAAGTGGTTGAAACATTTTTTAATTGTTTTTGAGTCTGGTTGTTTCAGAAGATGTAGCCACCATTTTAACATTTTGGAGAAGACATTTACTGCTAAATGCGGCTGATTTACCTCAAGTCTTATCATAAAGTTTGGTGTATTTCGGGGTAAATTTAGAATTTTCTTGAAGAAATTTAGTTGAACTGCTTCAATTTTGTCAAAGTAATTGCACGCCCAGATTTCACTCGCATATAATAAAGTTGATTTTACAATTGAGTCGTAAAGTTTTATTTTTGATTCCCACGAGTCAGACTTGATTGCTGATAAGATATGTCGTATACGTCCAGATGCTAAATGGGCTTTAGATATCATTGTTTCAGTTGCTTTTAAATATTTACCAGTGGATGAAAATTTCAATCCCAGGTAAGTATATTCGTTACATGTTCTAATTATATTGTTTCCATATCTAAATTCGGGAAGTTTTTTGCACTTTGGAGACTTTCTAAAGGCACAAATCTTAGTTTTCTCTGTATTTATTGTAAGCTTATTTTGGTCGCAATACATTTTGAGACAGTCCAGCTTCTTTTGCACGTCGAAAGGGGAATATCCAAAAATAACAGCATCATCTGCACAAAATAACATTAGAATTTCATTTGAGTGATCAATAGAAACACCCCTAAGTTCATTTTTCCTAAAAAATTCCTCAATGTCATTTATGAAAATATTAAATAATAAAGCTGACAAACTCTCGCCCTGCAGTACTCCAGTATTTATTTGAATAGCATTGGTTTCTTTGTTATCAAGTTTAATTTTAATATACGCATTATCATATATATTTTTAATTATACGTATTATTTTACTGCTTATTCCTATGTTATACATCTTGTTCCATAGCAATTCGTGATTTACTGCATTAAAAGCTCTTTTGAAGTCGATAAAGATGGCATATAAATACTCATTTTTACTTTTCAGGTGTATATTAATTAGTGAATCAAGTATGAATATGTTATCCGTACAAGATCTATTACGTCTAAATCCATTTTGTATGTCAGAAATAATATTATTCTCCTCCAGAAACGCTGTTATTCTTAGATTAATGATATTTGTGAAAATTTTTAGTAAACAATTCGCTAAAGCTATTTCACGATAGTTATTAAGATTTAATTTATCTCCTTTTTTATATATTAAAGATACTTTAAATTGCGTCCATTTTTCGGGTACAGTTTCTTTTTCCAATATTTGATTATAAAAATTTAACAAGTAATGGAACCAATTGTTGGGTAAGTTCTTGATGAATTCATAGGAAATCCCATCCGGTCCGGGCGATTTTTTATTTTTTACTTTCACTAAAGCTAATTCTAATTCGTCCACAGTTATATTGTAGTCAAAATTCTGGTTAAACACATCATAATATTCAATATTTGATACTATTTTATTCCGATATATTTGTTTAAAGTGATTTTCACAATCTTCCACCTTTATATTTGTATGCTCAAATTTTTGTTTTCTGTATTTATTTACTACGTTCCAGAACTTCACCGAATTTCCTGTGTTTGCCAATTCTGTTATAATTTTATCCTTATATATTTGTTTTTTGTCTTTAAGTAATTTTTTATAGTGTTTTCGTTTCCTATGATACATTCTTAATTCAGCGTTTTTAAAACCTTTTTTCCTCCATATTTTATAGGATTTTTTCACATTCTTTTTGGCTGTTTTTAATTCTTTATCATACCAGGGATTTTTTCTCGATATTATTTTCTCCGTCATGGTTTCATTTTTTCTTTTAATGCTCATGCCTGAAGTATCAGCTGCGACCTTAATTGAATTAATTAAATTATCATTTAAGTCGTTTATATTTTCACTATTAAAATATATATTTTCACTGTTATTCATATTTATTGAATACTCTACTTTATTGTTTTCTTTCCATATAAATAAGTGTAATAGTTCGTTTTTATTACTTAAGTTAATACAATTCTGGTAAAAAATATTCTTTAAAATCAGCTTACATATAAAATGCGTCGATAGTGATTCACTTGTTTCTTCCACTTCAAAATCTTGGACAAGTTCTAAATCGTTTACATGTATCCATATTAGATCGTTAACACTTTTTCCATTTGGCATTACACAAGTAGGATGGGCAGGTTGATCACTGTACGATCTTCCATTTATAACTATAAATCCGTTATCTTCCATGCATTCAATTAATTGTTTGCCTCTTTTGTTTAACACGGTATCAGTAGATGTCATTAAGTTATTTAAGTTTCCATTCAAAAAGAGGTTTTCATCAGTATCGATGCAGCTACCTATTCTTGCGTTATAATCACCAGTCAATACTACAGTGCTATTTAGATTATTGCTTAAAATATTGCTCAATTGATCCTTAAAAGTATTGATGAAATCTTCATTTTCTATGTAAGGTTTAAAATACGTTGTTCCAACTATGAGCGTGTTTTTAGCATATTTAATTTTAATTATTATTACAGTATCTGTCTTGACCAGTTCTTCAATTGCAATTACATTTGAATCTTTAACCAGAATCATAAGCCCTCCACTCGCTCTTCCTTTTATATTTTCTTTCTTTGCTGTAACATTAAAAGTACGGTAATTGTTTAAAAACGACGGTAATGGAATTTTGTTTTCTACAAGCCAAGTTTCTACCAAACATATAATATTTGATTCATAAAGTAATTTTTTATTTTTTTCACTTAGGTTATATATATTATAATATCCAGTTATATTCCAGTGTATTACTTTGTAGTCTTGTTTAAAATTGATTTGTTTTGATGTTAAGGATACGTTATTGGTTATTTCATCATTTTCTTTCCTCAAATTTAACATTTCTGGGTGAGGTTCCAGTTTTTTGTCGTCGGTAGTGTTTTGGATTGTGCTGTAATAGAAGAATCAGTTAGATGTTCTTCAATGCCAATTTCATTTTTGTTAGTGTAATAATTAGTTATGTTTGCCTGCATCTGATTTTGATTTCTTTTCCTTTTCTTTTGTGTTTTTTTATTTGATTTACTATGAACTTCATCTTTTTCCATCTCATTTTCGGTGTCTGTTTCCTGATCGTTTAATATATCTTTTATTTTATCAATATCGTTCACTGTATATTGTATTTCATTAACGTATAGTTTATTATATTTTAAATAGGCAGTTTGTCCTTTTAATTTTGCGTCTTTTAACACTGATATTAAATTTTTTCTTTCTTTAATAATTTCTTTACTATAATGTTCGTTTATATATATTTTATTCTCAGTATTATCATCGTTTAGTAATTTTTTGTTTTTAAATATTTCGTCTCTTAATTTTTGACTTTTAAATTTCACAAGAATTATATCACCATTTTTATTTGAACCAATTTTTTGAAGGTCTTCAATATCAGTTTCGGTACACCTTATTTTTAATTTGTTATTTATTATTTCGATAACTGTTATTAAAAGTGTCTCATTAATTTTAACACCATACATAACTAAATTTTTTCGTCGAAGTTCCCTCATTAAATTATCGATTTCATCTTTCTGTTTTCGCAATTAATTATTAATTTGATTATTTTCTTTTTTAAGTTTTTTAATTTCATTATTTATAGTCCCTATTGTAGAATTCATATTTGTAAGCATTATTTTCATATCTTTAATTTCACTGTTCATATTTAAAATATTTGTGTTTAAAGTTTTAATTGCATTAGTTAAACTTAAAATGTTTTCTTCAGTCATTTTTAAACTATAATTTTAATTGTTATATTTATATTTTTATTTTGTTAATTTTTTAATTTAGGTAAATACTTATATTTTGTAAGCAGTAATCACTTATTGGTTATGTACACTATATATTAAAAATAAAAACAATACACATTATGTTATAGGCATAAACGTATGTAAGGTATGTAACGTATGTTCATATATTCTGTAGTTTGGTTACTTTTGCTTTTTTTCTATCTTTGTCCAGTTTAACACTAAACAGAAGTACACTGAACTGAATTTGTTTCTTTTTAACCTTATTTTATTTTTGTCCATAATTTTTTTGATTATAATTCATATTTAAGATTTCGCACTTTTATTTTGCGTTTTAATGAAATTCCTAGCTTCTTATGTTAGTTTCATTGATTTTAAATATATTTAAATCACTTATAACACTGTTTTAAATTTTTATTTAATTGTTTCATAAAAATCGTGATGTTCGTTGCACAAGATTCCACTGAACTCAAATTAAATAAGTAAGTTTTTCATGTGGTTTGCTGAGTAAGCACGGTACATTTCTTTCTCAATATTACTGACCTTCGAAATTAACTGATTGAATTTCAATTTGGTAAAAAAATTGAAAAATGTATTTAAAAAATTTGAAAAATATTAAACAAATATGTTAAGGTAGTTGGCGGATAAAACGATTTCTTTAAAGGATTTTAAAGAAAGTTCTCTAGATATTAAAATTTATATAATTCAATACCAGTAATACGAGCCCTTACCGAAAAAAAATTGACCACCCCAATTTTGAGGAAAAGGATTTCAAAGTTTTGTAATTTTAACATAGGCTCTTATGGGAAAACTCTATTTTTTATTTATTTATTTATTTAATTATTTACTTTTTGAATAAAATGTAAACGTGTCAAAGGAATTTGATAAAAATTTAATGTGTTATAAAATACAAAGTTACAAACCGTATTTAATAAGAAATAAAAATTATTCACCACGCCGTTTTTTAAATATAATTTATAAATATCATTTTACAACGTTTTCACAACGCTTTTTCAACAATATTTTTATATTGTTACAACATAAGCGCGCGGATATTAAAAAAAAAAGTGGTATAAAAATATAATCACTGAACAATATTGAACAGATGGTTAAGTGTGAAATAAACTTTAAGTAGTATTTAACATAAAATCTACAAAAAAAGGGATTTCCATTTAATAAGTTACCACTCACCACTGTCCTAGGCGGTGGGGATGAGGGGTCGTATACGGTGTCACTGAATAGACTTTTTATTTAAAAATATTAAAAACGTATTTTTCTAATTTTTTGATCACATGTGTACTTTTCGAGATATTTCACCATTTTAACACTATCCTTTTGGAAGTAGGAAGAAATTTTTAAAATTACAGCACCATTCGTTGCGAATCAAAAAAATGTTTTGAGTAAAAGTTACGTATTTCGTGCCGTAAAATCCGAATCTGCAATTTGTAATAAAAACTGGGGCTTCCTATTAAAGATTTCAAAGTCTATATATATATATATATATATATATATATATATATATATATATATATATATATATATATATATATATATATATATATAAATAGCGTTTATAAAGTTCCGGAACAGCTCCGCAAAATCTCAGTTAATATTGACTTTATCGAAAAATAACCCGGACAAAAGTTGAGGACTGGGAAGAATAGAGGAACTAGAAAATGACTTCGAATTTGACCTTATATATATATATATATATATATATATATATATATATATATATATATAATTACGCAAATATATATAGTTACGTTTAGTAACAATTAAGATTACCTTTTCAAATATTCAAATATTTATTAAAGTTTAAAAGATTACAATATTGTAACAACAATGTCACTGGAGATATCCAGTGTTAACATTGTCTAGCTAGATCGAAAAATGTCAATTATCGTTGTGTTTCTAGTTCTTTTATACCAGTTGGTACGTGCTTAAGTCAGCTAAACAATGTTTAGGAAAATATTTTGACAATTAATATAAAATTTCTTATGTTAAGAAGACGTGAGAAAGTGGTTATCGAAATATTATGTCAACGGCAGTTAAAATAATTATTATTTGATTTATAAGATATTAAATTGACAATTATGCAAAGTACTGTGTTGACAAAAACAAACTAACATCCCGTATTCACGTTCGATCTGTATCATAAATTATAATAGAAATAATATTTAAGTATAAAAATGTAAATAAATTCCTGGCTTAATAATATCATAAATTGTGTTATTAATGTTACAGATAAATAATATTTAAACATAAAGAAATGAATATGTTAATTAAGTTTTAGCGCGGATGTGTCCATACAAGACTCCTCCCCTCTGAGTGTCTGGCCTGGACCAAATGAGCATTGGTTCATTGGGATGAGCAGATGGCAAATAATTTATTTGTGTTGTTGGTGATGAATTTTATTGTTGGTTGTTAGTGTTGTTGGTAATAAATTAAGAGGGTTTTCAGAGATTCGAATTAAGAAGGTATCGTCCTCTGATGCACTATGCACTGTCTGTGTAGACGTGTCCTGTGTGAAGTGCTATCAATTATAACTCGTTAGAGAGCGTCTGCGTTAGTATTTTGTCGACCAGGTTTGTGTATAATTTTGTAGTCAAATTCTTCAAGTTTAAGACGCCATCTTACTAATTTACTGTTTGGTAACACGAGCCATCTGAGCGGTTGATGGTCAGTTATTATTGTAAATTTCCGTCCATATGAGTAAGGCCTGAAATATTTGGTTGCCCATACGATGGCCAACAATACCTTTTCAATAGTCGAATAATTTTGTTCTGAGTCAATTAAAGTCCTAGAAGCGTAACATATTGGGTTATCTTTACCAATAGGTCCTTAGGAAAGGACTGCTCCGATTGCTATGTTGCTTGCGTCAATTGTCAAAAGGAATTCTTTGTGAAAGTCGGGATAGGCAACGATTAGGTCGTTTGTCAAAGATCTTTACATGTTTCAAGACATTTAAGTAACTCGGATGTATGTTTAACCGTTTCACTTATTTTCAAACATTTAGTCATCGGTTTTGTTAACCTAGCGAAGTCTTTAATAAATTTCCTGTAATATCCAAGAAGTCCTAAGAAAGATTTAATATTTTTTGTGTTTTGGGTACGGGGAATTTCCTTATAGCAGCTACTTTATCAGGATTAAGTTTTACACCTGTTTCTGATATTATATGTCCCAAAAAGACTACTTCCCGTTTTAGAAATTCGCTTTTATCTGGTTGAATTTTTAAATTGGCGTCTTTTAATCTGTTAAAAACTTTATCGAGACTCACAATATGTTCCTGAAGTGAAGTGGAAAAGACAATTATGTCATCCACGTAGACAAGTTGTACCCTGTAGGTCTTTGAAAACGTTATCCATAACTCGTTGGAAAGATGATGGGGCGCTTTTTAAACCAAAAGGCATACGAACATAATCCAAATGTCTGTGGTCCACAGTAAAAGCAGTTTTCATAATATCCCTAGGATGAACTTCAATTTGATGGAAACCAGATGCTAAGTCCAGAGTGGTGAAATACATGCATTTACCGATTTTTTCTAATATATATCTGTGATATTTGGGATTGGATATTTATCCCCTATGGTCTTTTCATTAAGTTTTTCGTATTCCACTTTGGTCCTGTTTTGTGAGAACTGCTCACAAATTGGACTACTCCACGGAGAATAGCTCGGTCTTATGATGCCTTGATGAAGCATCTTATCAATTTACCTCATCCTTGTGAATATAAGGATACCGATAGGATTTGGTATAAACGGGTAAATCATCGGTGGTTCTTATTTCATGTTTTATATTATTAGTAAATGAAAGACCCTAACCCTCTTTACAGAAAACATCATATTTACGACAACGTTTAAACAAAGCCTGTCTTTCTTCGCTATTTAAATGTTCGGTCCTAGTAAGGGATTCGATCGGGGGTAATTTTGTATCGTCAACAGTTTGAAATTGTGTAAAGTTACACTCAATAATTTCATGATTTAAAATTTCTACTTTAAGTGGCTGTTCGATTAAAAATTTTTTTGCACTAGTTGTGTGATTTAAAACTGGTGCGAGTATACATATACCAATCTTTAACACTGTATACATCAGAATGAATTGAAAATTTATTTTGAATCTTAGTGTCATGTACTAATACGTCGCCTGATTGTACGTTTGTTGGAATTTTGACTAATTGTTTGCAATTTGGTTAAATTATGTGTATGTCACTTGTGATGTTGGGTTTGAACAATAATCTGTTTGTAGAGAAAGGTGTTATTAATAGTTTACCGGGAATATCAATTTGAGCTCAAAGTTGGTTAAGTATGTCAAGTCCAGTAAGTCCGTCAAAATAACTGTGAAACCGTAAAAGAAGAAAATCTATTGTACCACTTTGATTGAATTCACTAAAAATGGGTAATTTTGCCTTTTATGTAACAGTATACGATTCTAAAAGTGATTTAATTGTGGTAGGTTTAATTTCGGTTGTTAGGTCTGGATGAACTAATTCAGGATTAAGGAAGGAATTTGAAGAGCCAGTATCAATTAAAAATTTCATGGAGTACAGTCATTTTGGTCAGTAATGTGAATGTAGGGTAAAGTAGATACGTGGAGATTTAAATCTACGTACCTAAATTGTTGTCCGAGATCAACTGGAAATTTTGATCACCAATTTCATCTTGATTGTTTTGGTCTGTCTGTTCGTATTCATCTACCAAATAACTGTTTTCGTCATAATTTTCCTCGGCTACATATTCATCTAGTGAATTAAATCCCGATGCCTCTGTATTAAAAAGTTCGTTTGAAGCAAAAGTTGATCTATTTTGGGGTTGGAAAAAATTACGTCTAATTGGTTGTTGTGGTTGAAAATTAGGGTGCGATTCTTGTTGTTGTGTATTAGGTTGTCTAATGCTTAACCTGTTACTGCCTATATCCATTGGTGTTGGTCGCGGTAATTGTTTTGTGTGTTAAATGGTCGTGTTTGTTGATTATTGTTTTCTGTGTAAAATGGTCGTGTTTGTTGAATATTATTTTGTACATGAAACGGTATGTGGGATAAGATGTTTCTGATATTGTATAGGATTTTGTGGAGTGTGAAAATTGTGTGATCTAATCGGTACAGGTGCGGATATTGGAGGTTTTACTGTAATTTGTTGATACGATTTTTGATGATAATGAATATTTTGTTCTTTGATAGCGTATTCAAATGCGTTTTGAATTGTGTCTGGGTTTCGTGCACGGACGACTGACCCGATAGGTTCTTTAAGTCCAGCTAAAAATACATCTTTGGCCAAATTTTTGGATAATTGAATCACTTTCATTTAATGTGGTGAAATTAACTAATGACGAAAGTATTTCGATTACTTTCGATTACCTCTATTTTTTGATTCTGATTCTGATTTTTATAAAGTTCCCTAATTTGATTCGTTTCTTTTGTCCGCATAATGTGAAATTAAATTTGTTTTAATTGATTGTCAATCCGTGGGAATACCGTACATGTTTAAAATTTCATTTGCTTCTCCTACAATTTTATTACGAATAGCCCGTATCCATAGTTTACCGTATCCTTTTCTCCAGTCGACACTTAAGCATGCTATGATTTCATCTACATTTTTAATAAAATTATGCAATGTTCTAAGGTTGCCATTAAATTCAGGTAAGAATTTAATTGGATCTGATTAATGAACAATTAAAAGGTTTTAATTTAGTTATTCTTTCTAGGTTAAATTAAATGATTTTTATTAATTTATTTTCAATGTATTTTACGCAAACTTTGGACAGAAAATGCCGGAACCAATCAGCGTTCAGCACACATGTCACGACTTTATTTATAACAGGGACTCTACAATAAATGAAAAAGCTTTTGCCATCTACTATCTGCATTATTAAATAACAATTTAATATTTAATTATTTAATATTTAGTTATAATTATTACAAGGAAATTCCTGTTGTTAATTTTTTTTCTTATTTTAAAAACTTATTTAGTTATTTTGCTATAGTGTCATTTATGGCAAATATTTAATAAAAAGAAAATAAAACTTTGCTGATCATAAAAAATTTAGCCCCTATTAAAATTTATATGTCTCTAGTTACCTGAAATATCTTGTATAATAAAATTATCAGTAGAAAGTTTCATGTACGCTGATGACGCAAAAACTTCTCGACAAATTTTAATGAACTTTCGCAAATTTATTCCTTGGAGGCTTGGTTAATACATCCAATCAAATATTATGAAAATATTTCTCATGAGAATTGAAATATTAAACATGAAACAACAAAACAATAAATAAAACAAAAATATTTTATTTCACATAGTAATCAGAGTTGTGCCATGTGATGTAAAAAAGCAGTTTTTTACTTTTTTATGTAAAATATTGTAAAATATGTAAAAAAACTGTAAAAAACCGTAAAAAATTGTAGAAAATTGTAAAGAATGTAAAATACTTAAATCATTTGTCATTTCACTGACAAGTAATTTAGTTTGACCGTTATTACTTGTTTATCAGTTCACATGAAAAAACGTGTAAACAAAATGTCCACACAAAAATGATTTTCTGCTGGTGGAAGGTGTAACGGTGACAACATTTATGACATATACTTTTGAATCTAGCGCGTAAAGTTTGGGCGACCATCTGGTGGCAGTTAAATCAATTGCAAATGCAATAGTGATGGTCGACATGAATGCTAATTAGAATGTGTAGTGCCATCTAGCGGCCAATATTGGAACCGCTGATATTATAAACACCACAGATGCTGAAACCTGTATTACCACGGGCATCATAATTTAGTTCCAAAAAAATAAAAAGAGGAATTATGAGGCTAAGTGGTGGTAGAGAGGGAACAGAAAGGAGTTTGAAAAATCATTCGGGTTTCAAGAAAAAAAACGAATCAACATGCAAAAAATATTTAATTAAAATTTATAATGTAATATTGAATTTAAAAAATTGGAAAATTATAAAATGAAAACTATCAAAACAATTTAAATAAAAAATGTGAAAAGAAACAAAATCAGTAATACTAAACTAGCTTAAAACGAAAGAAAATATAAAATTATTAAACTAAGTAAAGTTAATGATGGCATCCATTTTGTAAAGTATAATTATTTTAAGTTAAAACTACTTTTGTTAATTTGTGAAAAGCATTATGTACTCGACAAATAATATGAAATAAATTATCGATTTTAAATTGATCACTGCGTATTTGTGCCATTTGACGAACTAATAAGAATCCACGATTTGGAAGAATCCAACAATTAAACACGTGTTAACGGGACATACAACAGAGAAATATCAGGCAGCAACAGCCTCATCCGTTGCAAAGGCCATCCACAACTGACTACGAAGCTTTAAATTTCCAAATCAACAAATTAAGTTTTGACAGATCAAAAAAATCACTATATGTTTATCTCTTTTTAAATTATAATAACAATAAAATCACTGATGATAGTGATGATAGTGATGATGAAAATGATTGACGCCTTTAATAAAATTCAACTGAATAAATAAAAATCTCTTTAATATTGAATTCTTAAATAAACTATTCTATCAAAACTAACCTTTCTTTTTCCTGTTTGTATCCATTTATGTTTTTAATTTTCAAATTACTTAATTATTAAATTTTACTTTGCAAATATAGCAAGTATGGAATACCATCAGTAACGCCTACATCTATTAAATTTAAGAAATTTAGTTTTTTACATTTTTTACAGTTTTTTTAACAAAACAAGTATGTGTAAATTACAGAGTTTTTTACATGTAAAAAACTGTGTAATTTACCTGAAGTAAATTACACGCACAACTCTGAAAGTAATTAGATCAAAATTAAAAACAATTGCACCAGAAATTATGAAATTTATTATTAGTCACACAATAACTTTGTACCTATAGTCATGTAGAAAGGACTAGACATCGCAAAATGTCTTGCATGTTTCCAAAATAAGACAAATGGATCCTGAAGATCCAAACATATCAAAATTAAACTATCAAATCGATTTTAGAAATTTTGTCATTATCAGGAAGTTGAGTTATTTTAGATGGACGGGGGCTATGTTGTACGAGGTCCGCTAGGGACCTAGGATCCCAAACCCGCCTAAAATAAATTACCGAACCGATTTTTCTATGTGATTCCGTTGTTTCAACCAACCGATAGCCTGGGTTTATTAAAGCAATAGTTTTCGATTTTCTGTTTTAAAAAATTCTTTAAAAATATCATCTAAAGTCAGTGATTTCGTATCTTTTACATGAAGTAGATAAAATTAAAAACTTGAATACAATTTGGATAAATCTAGAGGCGTAGCTACAATGGATCAGGCGGAGGAGGTAGGCGCATTACAAAAAAGGACGCGACAGGAAAAAATATGGGCGCAATATGAAAAAATAATTTTTCATTGGGAAGAGAGGAGGAGAAAAATGGACCATTGAGGCGGGAACGCTTGAGTAAAGATCGCTCCAGGGCGCAAAAATTGTAGTTACGCTTCTGGACAAATCTATATGAATTAAGGAAAAAATAGAAAACAAAGTACAAACTAAATTACTATAAATTTACATTCAAGGTGCGGTACGACATCACTACTAAGGAAGCTGCTAATTTATAACAAAAAAATAATATAGATACCAACTATTTCCTATTTCAAATACAATTGATCATGAGTCAAAGTTAAAAAATTAAATAATTCTTATATTCAAAATAAATCAATCTTCTTTTCTAAAAACAAACTGCAATTTTAAAAATTACGTAAGTGCAATAATGAAAGGGATAAAGCCAAGAAAACGGAAATTATTTAAATTCATCAGTGATGAAGCATGGCTAAATTTAAGGGAAATAGACCATAGTTACTTTATTTTATGTGCAATATAGTTCTCTTTTGTTTTGAAATGTGTGTGTGTGTGTGTGTGTGTGTGTGTGTGTGTGTCATAATGTTCGAATTTTTTTTTAGTTTGATTCGGTCTTTTTTTAATGGGTTAGCGGCTTAGCTTACCCCCCCCCCCTCTAGCCGCCTTCTTCTAATTTCATCAATATATGACTAATACATATTACAGTTTTACAAGCAATATGTTTGTTTTTACATTGGTCAGAATATAAAATTTAAAAAGAAAAAAAAAGAAAAGGAATTAGTTCAGTAGAGCATACAAATAATTATTTTATCTTAATTCTGTCTTGCTTTGGAAATATAAACCTACAAAATAGCTTAAAATGAAATAAGTTTAAGTGACAAATATATTTAAAGATATAATATCAATTAATTGGTATGCAAATAGGGTCATTTGAAATTTAATGTTTGTGGTACAGTTGGTTTTTGTTAAAATAAAGTAGGTACAGAGTTATACCTTGTTTATTTTATTTAGAATATGAACACTATATTTCCTTCTCTGTTTTACAGAATAGTAAAAATGTGCAAACAGAGAAAGAAATATGGTGTTCATATTCTAAACAAAATAAACAAGGTATAAAAACTTTTTTTAAAGTTTTCGATTGGGAGTGACAAAAACAATTTTGAGATTTATGAAACAAATTTTAAACGAATTTTGGTCACAATATTAATAGATACAAAAGTTTCATTCTTCATTTGTATAATTAGTATTAGTTACCCTTACTTTCGTATGCTAAAAAAAAATTAATTATCATTTTTAAACATTTAACTGTTTTTATTGTAAATAAAATTAATAAACTTTCTGCGGTAATATCAATTATAAAATTGGACCATATTCACTAAAGTATAGCAGAGAAATTACTTAAAGCTATACAATTTACGGAGTTGCAGGTGGAAATTTATATCTTTACATAATTTATACGTTCATGCCATTAAAGATAGAAATTTATAACTGTACTTCTATAAATTGTATAGTTTTCAGTTAAGTAATCTCCGTATAGTTTGAAAATGTTCTGTATAAATCGAAATATTCATGTCAGAGTTAATAAAATGCCACAGTGTTAATATAGAATAATTCCATTTACAGCCTCAATTACTATAAATTTACATTTAACTGATTGAATTTTTTTTAATTAAATTTATTTTAAACGTTAATAAATGATAATTTTGTTTTGTCGTTTTCTTTATTCTAACAGTTTTTTTTATTTAAAAACATTGGCCGTTGGATTGATCTCCATTACAGCCATTAGCAGTACAATATGAAAAAAAATAGTACAACAGAAATAACAAAAATGATAAACATATATCCGACAAAAACAGATATTTGGGAATATCTGTAAAAAATGGCGCCAAGAATATTATGTATTTGTATTTAAAAAAAAATAAAGCTTCGAAGAAATAATTGAAAGCCATTGCTATGCCAAGAACAGACATAATTATAATAACTCAGCTTACGTACAGATGGTACTTAAAAAAAGAATCCAAAAAAAAATTAATACTAATTTCCGAAATAAAAACTTTTGTTGTACTTGGCTCAAGATTTTATTTGATATTAATAAACAAAACAAAACAAAAAAAAATCTTGAGCCAAGTACAACAAAAGTTTTTATTCCGGAAATTATTATTAATTTTTTTTAGATTCTTTTTTTAAGTACCATCTGTACGTAAGCTGAGTTATTATAATTATGTCTGTTCTTGGTATAGCAATGAATTTCAATTATTTTTTCGAAGCTTTATTTTTTTTATAAATACAAATACATAATATTCTTGGGGCCATTTTTACAGATATTCCCAAATATCTGTTTTTGTCGGATTTTACATATGTTTGAACTATGGACAGGGTTCCGTGCGTCCACATCAGTCTAATTGGTCCTTAATACCTATATTCCAGTAGTTTATGACTACTCACAATGATTTCGTATGTGGTGGATATAGTACAGCTAAACCTTTTTTATGCGGTCTTTTTTGTGCGACTTTTTTACACAATTTTTTATACGGTTTTTTTAAAAAAATGACTCTTAAAATGCATAATGTGAATCAAAATCAAGAGACAGTGAGAAACTTAGACATTAACTATCATTAAGTTTTTTTACAGATGTATTTTCCACAATTTTCCTAATATTATAAAAATGAAATAAAATGTTCTCATGTGCAAACTAATGGTTCATCTTGTTTAGAAAAGCAACTTCTAAGGAAATCATGAGGTTTTGAGTGTTACCTATAATTTTTAAAACCTAATGTTTTTTGTCGTTACATCTAAGTTTTTTTTTCACTGACAAGACCATGTTCAGACCGACTGTTAAATATTTAGTATTAGGGGGTAATATCACCTTGTGTTCACTAAATTTCATGTGATTTTCTGAGACGTACCACGAACAATAGGAAAGAGATAGAGATATAAGGTTTTGTGCATATGTCTAACTACAAAAAATATGTTTGGAACAAAAAATCAAAAAGTTTCTTAAAATATAGTCCAAAATCTAGCGAACGTCGTAGGATTTTTTTTAAAAATAGTTTTTTAAAAAAGCGTGTTAATTTGAATTTTTTTTGTTTTTTTGAAAAAATTTACCAAAAGTCGCTTATAAAATCTATAAAGATCAATTTATCAAAAGTTTTGTTTTTTTTATAATTATGTTTTTTAAGATGTTAGAAATACTTATTTACCTAAAATTTTATTTAAAAAAATAAAATATCAAAATGTTATGGGCATTTTACTCCGCGAACTTTACTATAATTCATTGACATAAAAAATTTAAGTTCCCTGGGAACTATGTTTTCCGACATGGTCTCGGGTGAATTTCAAAAAGTATTTGAGGTATCGATATAAATAAAAGTGCATATTATTCCTCAATACCGCCATTTTGGCAGAAACTAGGATCTTCTGGTTCCGTAATATATTTTTAAAATGACGGCTGTTTACAGTCGAGAAAAAACGGTGACTTTTGATTAATTATTTTCAACATGTGATTTCTCGCTGGTGTTTTATTCTTCTCTTAGACCCTAATTTGTGCCATAACTGATTTTAGTTCATTGGGAATTTCAGAACGCGCGAAACCATCAAGGTGAAAAAATCTCCCAGTATCAATTTCAACGCCATTTATACTCAACTCATTTTTGAATTAAAAAAATTTTTTTTTTGTAAACTCAAGACATGTAGAAATAATGTCGCACATTTAGTTTTTTAAGGCTATAATTTCAAAAAATAAAATAGCAAATTCAAGATTTTAACACTTTGATGCTGTCTTTACCGCACAATAAATCCATCAAATTTTTTTTAAATCCTCACATACACTTTAAAAAAGAACAGACTCATTAAGAATAATAAATATACTATTGAAGTGACACTATCTCTTATCCTTTTTTACACGTGTACAATGCTTATTCTATTACAAGGATGCGAAATTAAACACATACATACATTATGTGATATTTTTCGTCCCTAATACATAAATAATAGGTTTTCACAGCAGGATACTTTAAGAATTCAATCACAGAACATCAATTCAATATTTCCGATTTCTGTAATACTTAAATGCCAGGCCAACCAGTACAGTTACCCGTACAAGAAAACAGGACATTAACCAAACACCTATGAAATTCTTTTTTGTGGAAGTTCATATTTGTTGAGTTAAGTAGTGCAGTTAAATTTTACAATCATCATGGAGAATGATATGTTTGCTCGTACTAGTGGGGTGTAGCTTTACTTGACTGAAAGTAAGATGTTTATTACCAATGTGAAAGTTAGCAAAAGAAATAATATTTTCATGAACCCCACTTGTCCAGTAAAAAGTCAGTATTTGTGATATCTGGGTGGAGGATCATAGCGATAATAAATAAATACTGATTTTCAAAACACTAGAACATGAAAATAAGCATTACAAATTTCATTTATTAGCTTTCCCTTACTTACGTATCTGTTTACTTACACCAGGAAGTGTTTAAGAAAATGATTAATTGGAATTTAGAATTCATTTCAAATAACTTGACCCTTTTTCTTATGTAAATTCAATAGTAACAGCAGTCAGCCCATTTGAAATGAACTCTAACTTGGTATAAGAAAATGATTAAATGGAAATTATTATTAGCAATTAATTTTTCCTAAAAAATATTTCATTGAAATCAAAAAATATTTTCAAATTCATATTGGTTCGGAAACAGTTACCAACTTTAATAATTGTCTGCTAATGAATAAATACTCATAGTGAACTTTCGTTTAAAATCACATTTTTTTTAAAAAAAAAAGAACATGCGTAGCTTATTGCTGAGACCCACTATTCCTACAAATTATTATGCTTATCGAATTATTTCTAAAATCAAACAATTATTTCTGTTAAAAAATATTTGACTGTTCAAAAATTGCAAACAAATTAACTTTTTTTTAAAATAATACGTTTTTATCTACTTTAAATTCGAAAATCGGAAAATTACTTGCTAATAACTCTTTTTAAAATTATCATCTGTAATAATTTTCAAATTTGAAGTTTATACGATATCTCAAGGTTGAGAAAACAGAAAAATAAAACTAGGTCACTTTTGAATAATTTTCGTATTTATTACTTGATTTAATTAAACCATTATATATATTTTATTGACCTAAAAAAAGTAATCCATTAACCTAATCAAAGAGATAAAAAGTTCTTGAATCTGGTATCATTTTTAATACAAATATTACATGTAACATATTAACTATACTTATTTGTATAATTTACTGCATGTATTTTTGCCTGTAAGTCCATTGTTCAAAGTTGTCTATGCCCATAAATTATAATTTTACTGTGGCTCTTGTGAGATTTGTTAACACACATAAATAAAAGATCATCACCATATTTAACGAAGGTTCAAATATATTTGTTGTGTTTCACTTACATTTGGTCTAAACGAGAATAAAGAGAAAAAATTTTTTTAAGCACAAATAGATCAGAAAAGATGTTGCAAATGCTAAGTTTACTTTTCTATTTACGCGCTAATGAGTAGATTCAGAGTAATTTTTATTTTAAAATTACATTCTTAAAACACATAAAATATGTTATTAGGAATCAAATTTTTTTTTTAAATTTTCCAATCGTTGGTAAATTGCACTGAAACGAAGGCTATATTTTATGCTTTTCAAACTCGTTTTTCACCCACTTAAAAATGGAAATGTGAAATTCTACTTCCTAATAACATTTTTTATTACCATTTTCTTTACTCACTGAAAATTTAACGTTAATTCTGCGCCGAGAAAATAGAAACGTAAAATCGCCTATTTTTGATGTTTTTTTTTCATTGGTAAATATACCCTTAATAAAATATTTATTTATATAAAAAAATAAAAAATAAAAAAGGTTGATTTTTGATGTTTTACGTATCACGCGTACTTTGTCCCAACCTTGTATCTGAAAACTCCCAATTTTTGGACATACAAAAAAAACATATTTAAGTCTGTGTTTTCATTATAATGAACTTAAGATTTATGCTAATTACGCCCTTTGATGTTGGCTACCGATATATATATATAATATATATATATATATATATATATATATATATATATATATATATATATATATATATATATATATATATATATATATATATATATATATAGATAGATAGATAGGTAGATAGATAGATAGATAGATAAGTATATACATAAATACAGTATTTAATATGTTTTTTGTGTGTCCTAAAACATGTAGTTTTTGATACTCGAGGTTGGGACAGAGAACGCGCGACATGTACATACTCACGTGTGAAACTAATAAATTGTGTATTATATTTTGTTATTGGCTACTTCGCTGCCTTCACTCCTACCCATACCAATCAAACATTCATTAGTAACAGTTTAAAACTACATACATATCGCTCATTTGCGAGAAGCGTGACATAACTCAAAAATCACCCTTATTGAGTTAAGGGTACAGGCGGACACGGAAAATGTCATTCTTTTTGTTAACAAAACAACATTACGCTAGATACATAAATGAGAGAACGAGAGAGGTTATGACTTTATACTCTATCGCACTTTTCCAATTGACTGCCATTGACAGTACTCTTTTTATTTTTAAAATTTTAAACCATTATACTGAAAAACAGCTCTTTTTGAGTTATGTCAAGCTTCTCGCAAATGAGCGATATGTGTGTATTTGTCCTTTCGTTGACAACTATATAATGTTTATGATATTGTTGTGTGTTCGAATTATAAAAAACTTTTAAAAATTATAAATTTCTTTTTTAAAAATTGTCGTCTATTCTTCATTTACGGATATTGTATAGGATCTTAAGTCTCTGAAAAAAGCAGTTCGAGACCTAGATTAATAATTTGTCCAAATTTCCCAGACAAAATATCGTTTTTCATTTAGCAGTACATAATTCATTAAAATGCGATATAAACGTTTCAAAGAGACAGACACGGGAATATTAGAATATTATATGAATAGAATAATGTAATTAAGCATTAACAATCGCCATTAGACTTGTATTTGATGTCAGCAATGTCGAAACAAACAATTTTTACATTAAAGTAGTTAAGTAATAAGATCGGTAATTATAAAAGATTAAAAATCGTCAAATGTATGGTAAAACATTTTCATCTATGACTACCAAATTCAAAATATTATTGGCACCACTCTACTTGATGTTAAATACAGACTAATAATGTTGACAATCCGTTCACTTCTCCTTGCACAAATTAAATTTTAAAAATGAATATGTAAATTTGAAAGATAAACAAGAATGGCAGATAGGTTTCATATTCAAAATCTATGCTTTCTTTCTGTCTAACAAAGACTTATCTAAAAATATGTAGTGTGTGAAGTAATCGTCATATTTTTATACATAAAAACTGAAACTTTTACTAATGTTAGAATATTGATATTTAAAAACACAAATAGTAAAAAATATGAAAAAATTGATGGGACACAAACTCACAAGTTAAGATTTTAATACAGAAAAATCTTTCTGAATACATTATGGGCGGAGTTTAATATTTAGATAAACTAGTTTCTTTAAAGACATATTATTTAAAGTCTATTCTCGAACCGACTTTACGGGACGTATGCGGGGATGGTACAAATCAAGATTTGATTGGGATATAGAAAGAAGTTATTTTTCTGTTCGTTTAGACTGTTTTCGCTAACTTTAAAGCATATTTTTAATATTCTTGGGGCCAAAAAATACCTTTTTTCTTGATACAAAATATAACATACGTTGTATATGAATGAATACATTATAAAAAAATAAAATATTATTCTAATTAATTTTGTTTTTCGTTTTGACCATTACCCAAAGTAATGAGGATTACAGGATTTGTGCAAAAATTAAATATTTTAACAAAATCCATAAAAGAATTTTTTTTCGTTTTGTTCAATATATTTCGGCACAGTTAGCGCCATTTTCAAGAACATGCATCTACAATATAACAATAAAAATTGGTTTACATTTAAAAAAAAAATTTTTAACAATTTTAAAAGTAAGAAAATTTTTTTATAAAAATATTTCTGAAAACAATTTACGCTAGTGTCAACCTATATTGATTGCAATTCTGTCTGTTTTTAGGAATGGCTACTTTCCAGAATGGGTCTGAACTTAGCAAGATACAATTTTCAACTTTAAATATCAAAAATAATTAATAACAGAGGCCTGCGATGGTTTCCCCCTTTAAAATTTGACAACTGACTGATAGATTTTAGTGCGCTGATTACGAAAAAAATATTCAAAAAATTCCAGCACATCACAATTTTTAAATATTAGGTATTAAGATTTTGGACTAAAATTACCTAGGTCGACCAAGTTAAGAATAGATTATGCATTTTTATTTATTTCCAATCTCATAAAAAGTCATTAAATAGTTGCAATTGGCTTTTAGGAACACAATCTCATTAATGGTTTGTTAAATAAAACCCAATTAACTAAATGACATATCTTTATTTTGGGAAAAAAGGTGAATTTTAAGATCATCCGCTAATGAGCTCATTATTGAGGGTAATTAATTTTTTTCTATTCATTTAAAGAGGTAGTGAGACATTTTTTAGGAAACAAAAAGCCCAGATTATAAAAAAATATAGCAAATAATATGCTCAGCAATTTCCATAAACTGGGTTGCAATATGAGTGCAAAGTTACACTTTCTACAATCTCATATTGACTTCTTTTCTGAGAATTTTGATGAAGAACAAGGTGAGCGCTTCCACCAAGATATAAAGGTTATGGAAAGCAGATACCAAGGAAGGTGGGACGCAAACATGATGGCAGACTATCATTGGATGTTGAAGAGAGATGAACCGGATAGAAAGCATAAGGGAAAAAGTTTGAACAGGAGTTTTGAAGAAAGTAGAACAAGGTATAATTTTTCATATAATTAATTGTAGATAGTTTTACTTTGTGAAAATCCATAATATATATGGCGACGAATGTTTAATTTTGTCAAATTTTCACTTAAATATAGAAAAATACTTTTTCACAAACTAGTTTTCGTTTTCTTAAGCCATCTTCAGGTGAACTCTGAATAGTTCAGTTCAGAGTTCACCTGAAGATGGTTTAAGAAACCGAAAACTAGTTTATGAAAACGTATTTTTCTATATTTAAGCGAAAATTTGACAAAGTTAAACATTCGTCGCCATATATATTATGGATTTTCACAAAGTAAAACTATCTACAATTAATTATACGAAAAATTATCGTTAAAAGTTAATTTTGTTCACATTAAAAATTTAAAAACGCAATTCTTAGTAAACGAGAATTTACATGTTGTTTCTCAAAATGAAAAACAAATTTTTAAAAATAATCAAAGTCAGCCGAATAATATTGTTAATTACAATGCTAGTTATTAGTCTAGTGCAGTTAGGTTTATACCTCGGAATCCAGTTATAATGGATGGATTTGAATGGTTTTGGATTTTTTGAATTTCTTATGCTCAAGAGTAAAAAGTTTACCTCTTGAAATCTTCCGCTTTTTTTTTTCTTTTTTTTTTAAGGGTAGTTTAATGAAGATGACGTTACTTTTAGTATAATATATTCTTTTTGCAGCTATAGTTTTCTTTTCGTTTGAGAATTATTTAAATTCTATATAAAGTATACAAAGGGATAGCAAACGTCCTTGAAAGGTAGGTATTGTATGTACAGTAAGACCTCGATAATCCGGCTTAAATGGGCGGCCGATAGACCGGATTTACGAAAAAGCCGGACCATCGAGAGACCGTTTAAACGACCCTTCTCTAAGAAGTTAACAGCAAGCACTGCTGTTCTATGTACTGGGTTTGTAGGCAGTTTTGCGTTTCGCGTGATTAATTAATGTACAATACAATTATATTTTGTACTGTACTAATTGACTGTAAATATAGAATATAAATGTGTGTAAAATTGTATCTACGAATTGTTAAATGGGGCCCGATTACTGAAGGGTTTTGGATTTTCGAGGGCCGAATTATCGAGGTACTACTGTATAAGAAGAATGGGAATAGAGTGAGAAAGTAGTGATAGCGAAGAGTTCGAGGGACAGATGATTCTCTACTAGGAATACAGTCACGATTGCCAGATTGGGCGTATTTCCGCAATTTGGGCGGATTTCAAACATGTCTCGCGCTCATAATTTGTATTGGGCGATTTTCCACAATTTGGGCTATTTTGAAAGTAGTCCATATGATAACTAAACAGGATTAAATTTTTAAAATTTTCTTTATTTTTAAAAATTTCTTATTTTGTTCTTGGTTCATTCCAGTTCTTTTAACTTTTACTACATATATACTTGTTGTGCCGTTTCTATTTTATATATGGAAATGGCTGTATTGTTGCAGAAATTTGAGAAATATATAACCACATAATATATAAATATGTATGCATATAACATCTATTCATTCTCGATCCAGCTATCCATTATCGATAGCCAGATTTTCAAATACTCGTATTTTAAGTTATTTACTGTACGGTATTATCCTTCTTAGAAGTGTAATTCTCATTAGAAGAAAATTAGTTTAAACTAGCTGTACCCACGAAGTCGTTTGCGCGACGCATTGTTATTAACTCAATGAGAACTATATAAATGTAATAATTATACAGAACTTGCATAGAACAATAATTTTTGCGTAATGCATGCACATGCCCAAAATGTTTTTTTTATTTTCCCGTGGGAATAAGATATTTTCCCGGAGTAAGAACTATCTTAAATGTTGACCCAAGTAAAATAATTTATCACGGAACCAAATTTCATCAAAATCCGTTCAATAATTTTCCGTAATGTGTGCACATGTTAAAAATGGTTTCTCTATTTTCCCGTGGGAATAAGATATTTTCCCGGAGTAAAAAGTATCTTAGTTGTCGACCCAGGTAATAAGTTGTCATCATACCTAATTTAATCAAAATCCGTCCAGTAGTTTTTGCATGATGCGTGAACAGACAGACAGACAGATAGGACAGAAAAAAATTTTAAAAATCGATGTTTTGATATCCACATCGATAACTATTTACAGTACCAGTAAAATTTTTAAAAAAATATTGCATATACAGAAACGGTCTCGTTACAGTTTTATTATACGGGTATGTATAGATAATTGCTCTTTTGACGAAATATAAGAATCATTATTTTCGTAAAAAAAATTCTAAAAATTTCGAAAATTGCATTTTCTATTGATACCTATTTTTTCTTATTTTTTTCGAAAATTTACGAATTTTCAAAAATGCGGTAATGGGTAAACTTTTTACTTTGTGCCATTAGAAAACCCAAAAAAAATCATTGAAATACATTCATTATAGATTGATTCCGTCATTTTCCCTTAATAATGACTAATTACACTGGACTATATGAAGAATTTACAATAAACAGATTCAATGGGGACATTGGTACAGTGCACCCTATTTATTACGTTAATACACTAGAAGAATATTTTGACTTTTATGCGATTGATGATAAACAAAGAAAAATGTTAATTTGCAAAAACACATTAGAAGGGCCAGCTAGAAGGGTTTATAAAGGTGCAATGACTGATCATTTTCTCAATTGCATAAACAAAACAAACTATTTCGACAAAAATATGCAACCAATTGAACAATTTATAAAAATTATTTTAAAGCATTTTCGAAAAGAAATACAAATACACTGCACAGGATTACCTTATTTAACAGTAGAAGCAATAAAAAATAAATTAAAAGAATTAGAAGAAATTTATGCGAGCGATGAGAATTTTCATACGTTCGAAAGAAGAACCTATGATCTTGATAATAATTTTACTTTATGCCATATAGAAGCAATAAAAAATAAATTAAAAGAATTAGAAGAAATTTATGCGGGCGATGAGAATTTTCATACGTTCGAAAGAAGAACCTATGATCTTGATAATAATTTTACTTTATGCCATATAGAAGCAATAAAAAATAAATTAAAAGAATTAGAAGAAATTTATGCGGGCGATGAGAATTTTCATACGTTCGAAAGAAGAACCTATGATCTTGATAATAATTTTGGTAAACGAACTACGTATGATAATTATAAACCTAAATTTCAATCAAATCCGAATTATCAAAACCAAAGGTTCCACAATAATTATCCAAAAAGAAATTTTGGTCCTATTGAACTAAAAGTCAATTTTGTGCCCGGCGGATTTGATGAAATAAAAGCACAAGAAAATAAAGTTGAAGATTGGGACGCTGAAAATAACATTTAACCGGGAAACTAAACAGGGTTGACTGTATGGCTCTGTATACGGTTGACAAAAATAATCATAATTTTGAACAGAGTAAACATTTTAAAAATAATATTACTGACAAAACATTTCCACCATTATCAAATTGTAAAGATTATAAAAATTTAGTTAGTAACAATTGTT